>JAXCMG010000113.1:1164698-1273110 GCA_034642415.1 Podarcis siculus
GAAGGAAGGAAGGAAGGAAGGAAGGAAGGAAGGAAGGAAGGAAGGAAGGAATTGAATTCAGATTGGTAAATTCCTCCTCAAACATTGGTTCTTACACTCGTTAGAAATTAAGTATTTGATAACACAAGCTTGAATTCACCAGCACTGCTCTGTTCCCTATCGGGATGGAAGGTATAAAAATATCTCACAAAGCAAGCCTATTTCTTCCAGGAAGATTTCAAACACTATTTTTGGCAATGCTATTCAAATCTTCACGTGAGATATGAGCACTTAACATGGTGACTGGAAACCAAATAATGAAATTGTGCTCAAAATGCAAAACTAAACTACTAATTCTCCTTATTAAGATTTTATTTTTATTTTTTTTTAGGTAAAATTTATTTATTTTTTAGGTAAACCTTCCAACATAGAAACTGAAAATGAAGATTTCCTCCCGTCCAGCACTGATTCCGCTTCCTCACTAGAAGATCACAATGCAGAGCTGTCTGTCAAAGCTCAGAGCCTGAGATACAAAGGGCATAGTCTGGGAATTCGTGGGGAGCTTGGCAGAACAGCTCAGAAACCTGTAGCTTTGTAAGCATGGAATTCAGCCACAGAAATTGGCCTGATAAAATGCTTTTTACTGCCAGTAAAAATAAAAGAAAATGCCAGGAAACAGGGAGTTATGTTCACATGTGGTGGGAGTGTAAATATGTACAATTTTTCTGGCAAAGGGTGTTTAAGGAGATAATCACTGGGTTAAAGCTGACCAAAAGTCCAGAGGTAGCATTATTATCAATTTACGATGGGGTGGAAGGTTCGCAGGCTATGAAGGACTTGCTCACAAATTTATTGACAGCTGCATGAATTATGTTAGCTAGGAAGCGGAAGGGGGCAAGCAGAATATAAAATGGAAGAATGGTATAAAGAGGTGTGGGATATAGCTATTAATGATAAATTAACACGTGCCATTAAGGTAAGATGGGGAATACGCAGGAGAAAAGATTTTGAGGAGATATGGAAGGTGTTTGTAGAATTTGTACTGTTAAAACCGAAAGGGGTCAAACCATCGCAAGAGGTGTTGAAATTTTGGGAGAGCGGATAGCTACAATGGAATGGTCTCGGGGGTGGGGTCACATTTTTATTCTCATTTATTTATGATTATTACATTGTCAAAATGAAATGAAAAAAGAAAAAAATGCAAAGCAGAGATTATTTTTCAAATAATTATTATTTTGCAAATAATAATAATAATAATAATAATGGACGTGGGTGGCGCTGTGGGTTAAACCACAGAGCCTAGGGCTTGCTGATCAGAAGGTCGGCAGTTCGAATCCCTGCGGGGGGGGGTGAGCTCCCGTTGCTCGGTCCCTGCTCCTGCCAACCTAGCAGTTCGAAAGCATGTCAAAGTGCAAGTAGATAAATAGGGACCGCTCCGGCGGGAAGGTAAACGGCGTTTCCGTGCGCTGCTCTGGTTCGCCAGAAGCGGCTTAGTCATGCTGGCCACATGACCCGGAAGCTGTATGCCAGCTCCCTTGGCCAATAAAGCAAGATAAGCGCCACAACCCCAGAGTCGGCCACGACTGGACCAAATGGTCAAGGGTCCCTTTACTTTACCTTTAATAATAACAAATTTTTATTTATATTCCGCCCTCCCTGGTCAGAGCTGGGCTCTGGGCGGCTAACACCAGTAAAATTACAATAAAAAATAAAATAAATTAAAAAACCAATTTAAAATACAGGTTAAAATATAATTTAAAATGCAGCCTCCTTTTTAATAGTAGCCCATAGATCAAAACCATAAGGGGAGGGAAACATAAGGGTCAGACTGAGTCCAAACCAAAGGCCAGGCGGAACAGCTCTGTCTTGCAGGTCCTGCGGAAAGATGCCAAGTCCCGCAGGGCCCTAGTCTCTTGTGACAGAGCGTTCCACCAAGTCGGGGCCAGTACCGAAAAGGCCCTGGCCCTAATTGAGACCAATCTAACCACCTTGCTACATGGGACCTCCAAGGTGTTGTCATTTGTGGACTTTAAGGTCCTCCGTGGGGCATACCAGGAGAGGCGGTCCCGTAGGTGCAAGGGTCCTAGTCCACACAAGCCAGGTAAGAGCTGTTTAACAGTGGAACACATTCCAACGAGAGGTGGGGGAACTCTCCTTGTTTGGAGGTTTTAAAGCAGAGATTGGATGACCACCTGTCATTTGTGATCTAGTTGAGGTTCCTGCATTGTAGGAGGTTGGACTAGACAACCCTGGAGAACCTTTCAACTCTTAAGATTCTACGATTCTGAATTCAGCTGTTTCATTATCTCTTCCCCCCACTTTAGACATGGAAAAACTATCTCACTGCTTTTGTAAGTGAACTTGAGTGGGGGGCAGAATATGGTAGCACTTTAATAGCCGGCTGCCTCCGTTTTTATGTATTCTGAAGAGCAATTGTTCCTAACATGCTTTTAAAGTGCAGCTCTTGTGTTAAGCAAATGCACACTGTATTCTAGCGAAAGGCTTGGTTTTATAATGGGCTTTATTTCTAACTGCCTGAGAGACTATCTTCCATTAGGTTTTCTTTGCTAATGCACTGCACTGTGTAACACACCATGTATTGTGCTTCAGAATGTCTAGAAATTCAGAAATAATGGCATTTTGAACAAGTCTGCTTCTGAGGGGTTGCCGGTGCGTGAGCAATTAAACTTACTATTTCGGAGAATATCCACCACTGTTTGAAGGCCCGAACCAAAGCCTAGTGACGTCAGGGGAAAGATGGCGGTCTCAACTTTCGCTTTTGTGGATGCTGGAATTACCTGTAGATGGAGATCCACTACACTTGGAAGGCCCAATAAAGGCTCTTGTGCCTGTCAGGAGTAAGCTTCACGGAACGGAGTAAACAGGTGGCAGTGTGACACATCATGAGAAATCACACCTCAATGTCTAGCTATCGTAGGGTTTCCATATGTCTGGAATTTTCCAGAAATAGCTGGTATTTAATCCGCTTAAGCAGCGTCCAGGCAGAATATATATATTTATTTACTTACTTACTTACTTACTTACATGTTTCAGATTTATACATTTCACTGATTTTACAATCATTTTGACATTTCAAAACTTGACTTCCTTCCCCCTCTTTCTGCGGCTCCTTAAATTTATTTTTAACATCTTCTGCATACCCAAATGAACTTAATTTGCTCATTTATTCATCTTCTTAAAATATATACTCTTATGAAACTGCAGGTTATTACAATAATCCTGCCAATGTTCCTATCTGTCTGCAATTTATCTGTAAACATTCAATAAACCATTTCCATTCTTTAATTAAAAAAAAGTTTGTTATCTTGATTTCTTATTCTTCCGGTAAGTTTCGCCATTTTTGCATATTCCATATGTTTTTGTGTCCTTCCTTTGTTGGGACTTCTGCTTCTTTCCATTTTGGGGCGAGTAACATTCTTGCCGCTGTAGTAGCACACATGAATAAATTTCTGTACAGTTTAGGTAGTTCTGTCCCTATAATTCCCCAAAGGAAAACTTCTGGGTTTTTTTAAAAAAACAAACGTTATTTTAAACATCCTTTTCATTTCATTATATATCATTTCCTATGTCTAGGCAGAAATTGCTGAGATGTCCAGGAAAAGCGCATCAGTAGTGTTGACTTTTGCAATTTTCATTTTTTTAAAACTCAAAAACTTTGGCCAGGATAAAAGAAACCTCAACAACATTTGTATCCAGATTTTCACTTTTTGAAATATGGCAGTCCTAAGCTATCACCCCACTCTTCCTTTCCCTGGCAGCAGACATAGTTCCTGCCCTTTGTGCAACTCATCTGCAGAAATCAGCACTGTGGGTGCTTTGGGGACATATATAATGCATATATATATATGGATGGAAAGGCTAGTTTGTGGGTCTGTGAGCTACTAGCCCAGAGGCAGGGAAAGCAGGTCAGAAAACAAGAAAAGAAAGGAAAGAGCAATCTTTGGTTCTGCAAGAGAGACACTGGATGAGGCTGCAGGCGGAGATTGCTAAGGACCTCAAGGGAACCAGCCATGACAGAAATTCAATGGCAGCTGCTCAGCAAACCCCATGGATGCCTGTAAAAGCTCCTGGCTGTGTTTGCTTTATTGGAGGAGGTGAGCCAGGCGATATTAACACTGAACAAGCGGAGACGAGATGTGCAAGAGAACGAGAAGGCGGGAGCCCATTGCTCCCCTGCGGTGTGTGGCACGGGCAGGAGCCTTTCTTCTCCAGAAAGCAGGAGGGAGGGAGGTGGAAAGCAGGGCCCACCCGCCAGTCCATCGCTCTCACCAGAAAGCCACATTTTCACACACTGGTTGGCCACAAAGAAGCACGTGGGGAATTCTGGGTCTGCCTGTTTCCCTCCACGCAGGAAAACTTTCCATCTGGGTTGAACCGGTCCCAGAGCGGTAGCATATAACACCAGGACCATATAACTGTCAGGAGCTCGTCCTACACTTGCGTAGGACCCTGGCAGAGACACATGCCTGACTGGCATGTTCTCTCCCTCCTGGTCGATCGTTTGAGAGCTTCAAAAGCTTTCTTCAGCCCGAACATCACAGTGACCGATACCAACAGACATTGGCACACTTAGGGATCTGCAGAGTCTTCGCAGCTTACGTAACAGACCTCAGCAACTCAGCATTTTGGCTAATCTACTTTGTTGTCGTTGTTTAGTCGTTTAGTCGTATCCGACTCTTTGTGACCCCATGGACCAGAGCACGCCAGGCACTCCTGTCTTCCACTGCCTCCCACAGTTTGGTCAAACTCATGCTGGTAGCTTTGAGAACACTATCCAACCATCTTGTCCTCTGTCGTCCCCTTCTCCTTGTGCCCTCCATCTTTCCCAACATCAGGGTCTTTTCCAGGGAGTCTTCTTTTCTCATGAGGTGGCCAAAGTATTGGAGCCTCAGCTTCAGGATCTGTCCTTCCAGTGAGCACTCAGGGCTGATTTCCTTAAGAATGGAGAGGTTTGATCTTCATGTAGTCCACGGGATTCTCAAGAGTCTCCTCCAGTACCATAATTCAAAAGCATAAATTCTTTGGCGATCAGCCTTCTTGATGGTCCAGCTCTCACTTTCATACATCACTACTGGGAAAACCATAGCTTTAACTATACGGACCTTTGTTGGCAAGGTGATGTCTCTGCTTTTTAAGATGCTGTCTTATAAACACACATGGATCACTGTAACAAAGAAAAAACAAAGAGTGAGAAAACAAAGGACAATAGTCCCACTTCATGGAACACAGTAAAACAAACATCCATTCTCTGTCAATTCCCACACTGTGGAGTCAAAACATATACCATCAATCCCATAACTGCAATCATGGAGCAGGAATTCTAACAATAACACTGGTCCCAAAAGATCGACACTGGCTCCCAGTCCATTTCCGAGCACAATTCAAAATGTTGGCACTGACCTTTAAAGTCCTCAGCCCTGTGTACCTGAAGAAGTGTCTCCATCCCCATTGTTCAGCCTGGACACTGAGGTCCAGCTCAGAGGGCCTTCTGGCGGTTCCCTCACTGCGAGAAGTGAGGTTACAGGGAACCAGGCAGAGGGCTTTTTCGGTTGTGGCGCCCTCCCTGTGGAACGTCCTCCTGTCAGATGTCAAGGAAATAAACAATTATACAATTTTCCATAGACATCTGAAGGCAGCTCTGTAGAGGGAAGTTTTTGAATGTTTGATGTTTTATCATGCTTTTTAATGGTTGGAAGCGGCCCGGAGTGGCTGAGGTACATATTATTATTATTATTATTATTATTATTATTATTATTATTATTATCCTTGTTGTGCTATGAAATTACAGCTTTTTGATCAATATGCTGCCACGTCATGCTACGTTTAGTTCACTCCCAGGGCTGCAGTCATCCAAGGTTGCCCTGAGCCTTCAACCCTTTCCCTTTGTTTGGAGCTGGATTTGTCAGCCAATCACACGCCTCCCATTTCAGGCAGGACGAGTGGAGGAGAGAGGGAAAGTGGGAAAGGAGGAAGGGGACAGGGGAACATGGAGTTTGTGTTGTTTCCACCCTTTCCGTTGAGGCGCTTTGGCCTGGATGGGGAGGGGTGTGACTCATGAAAGGATGAATGAAGGAATGTAATCCTGTGGAAGGCAGGACAAATCTAAAATAAGGAAGAACATGGACACAAAATACCTATCTCCATTTCGACTAATTCTCTGTGTATCATTGGTAAAACAAAAGCAGGTTTTATATTATATTACCAAGAACCTCAGCTTTATTTTCCTTTTTCCCCACTTCCAAGGAAGTTCATAGCTCTCATTGTCATGGAAATACAGTTGAAAACATACGATATCTGTCAAGGCTGCAGTGTTTAGAAGCCAGGGGGCAAAAAATGCAATTTATTTCTCTCAACATACTCCCATTACTAATTCAGAATGTTCAAGAGGCCTCGTTTCAGATATGACATTGGAATATCTTTTGCATCTTTCCTCCCCTTGCCTTTAAAACATGGGATTGAGTCAAGCTGGAATTTGAGCAGAGGGTTTACATATCGAGATTCCTTGTGATAGCTCAGGGCTCATGGGTGGTACCACATTACATCACCCCCCACCCTACTGTGGCCTTGAAATATGTGGTGACTGAGTGGCTGTGCCCACTTGAAATGCAGAACCATGACCTGAACTTGTGATCCAAATTTCATTCTGCCGCTTCTGTTTGCATGAGAGATCTTGGGTCTTTTCAGATTATGTCTGGGCTGATCTTGCCTATTGTGAGGGACACCTGTCCCCCCAACAAATCTTGGGTGCCCCCAACTTCCGCCAGCCTTGCATGTTCATGTTAAGATGACACATTCCAAGTTGGACTAGGAGTGTAAAATCCAATGTATGTAGACCTCTCTAGCTCTCTCTTGCCACTTCTGGATTTGAATTGGATTATTTTATTATTTTCATGTACGTAGAAGTCACATAAGTGATGCCTGTACCTCAAAGACTGCCTCTCCCCATATGAACCGACCCGGACCCCGTGATCATCATCTGAGATCCTTCTTCGCGTGGCCCTTGTTGGATATTCTCTCTCTGTGTGTGAGAATTATTTGCTCCAGAAACAAGAGAAGAACAGAGAAGAAATTTCAAGAAGCAGCAGAAGGCTAGGATTGTTTTGTCTATGCAAGGACGTTTTCTGTGGGAACTGTTCTTTGGACATGCGCCATAGGACAAGAAGTATTGATAACAACTGAAATATTTTCGCGGAGGTGGTCCCCAAACTCCTCTGGCATGGGCCCAGCAATCAACACATCATCGAAGAAGGGGGTGATGCCAGGAATGCTATATTAACACCATTTAATATTTTCAGAAAGAAGCTGGGAGAAGCAACCTTTGCTTAAAACAAGGGGTCAGCAGAGATACCTTGGGGCAAAGTGAGCAGCTGTGTGTGGCCTCCCTGTCACGGGGATCCCATATTGAGTCATGCGCATAATATTCAAACGTCAGGGACTGGGCAGAGGAGGAATGGTGGAGACCACCTCCCCGTCCTGACCCTTCCAGGGAGGAGGAAGAGGAAGACAGTATAGATTTACAACAGGGGTCTGAGGGAGGTCGCAGCTCAGAGGCAGATGAGGGGGAAAGCTGGGAAATCATGGGAGAGTCGGAACAACACCCAGATGACATGTTGTCATTAGGAAGCATCCCAGACCCTCCATCTCCCAGAATTGGCGAGCCTTGAAAGTAGGAGAGCAAAGAGCTCAAAGACAGAGGGCACTTAGCAGCACCTGTACAAGTGACGAAGTGGAAGAGACAGGTGGAGATTCACTTGGGACAACACCATTATCCAAGAGGCTGGGTTCTATAGACTCTCTCTGTAATATTGAAATAGAAGAGGATAGTAAGAAACTTTTCCTTGTCTTTATAATTTCCTGGGCATCCAGCCGGGAGCCGTTGACAACATCCTGCCATCTGCACTTGTGGGCTTCAGTGTCATGGTTGGTTCCCTGGCTATTTTCCATGCTGATGACCACATGGTTGAGGACTATGGACTTGTAGGATTGTACACATGTAGGCTATCCCATGGCAGTAGAAATGGAAAGGACCAGTGTGCCCTTATTCTGCTCTATGTGTTGGGCCACATTGGCCCAAGGGTACCACCCAAATTGGTACATTGTCCCTGATTTTATGCTTCTTTGCACAACACCCCACCCCGTTCCATCTCTCCTGAGCCAGGCGATGTGGCAAAAGCTTGCCGGGGATAACTTTCTGAGCTAAGAAGAGCCATGTGATGTTGAAAATACTCCTTTGCCCTTTCCCCCCACCCAATAATAATTGCCTTTCTCTTAGACTTCAGAGGTTCCCTTTTGTGTTTACGATAAGAGAGGAATGCTTTATTGCGTTTCACCAGGCCTGTTGTCATGGTGACCAGCAGTTGCTGTGCACTGTAAAAATAACCTCCTTCCTTGATAGATTTCACTTGAGTGAAAATAACCCTTAAAATAGGTTGAAATTTACATACAAACTCTTTCGAGAGGAGAAGAGAAAGGGTGAATTATAACACACCCCGGTAGTGTCATGGCAAGCCACATACTTGGCGGGTTTCTGACAGGCTCCACCAGCCGCAGCTCTCGCAGCCTCCCATACAAGCTCAAGGGATGGAGTTTAGAGACCTATTTCCAAGGTAGTCGCTAGGCTCCCTTGCAAGGTGCGACTTCAAAAAAATAAAAGGAAAAGCGGGGGCTTCTTAACCATCAACCCAAAATTCTACAACTCTGTCACCATGCCAGGATGCCCGTAAAACATTAGCATCGAAAGCACAGAACTTGAATAAGAATAGTGTTTATTTTTTATATTACTGAAATAGCTGTTTTTAGCTGCTTTTATTCTTTTTTGGGGGGAGGACGCGGGTGGCGCTGTGGGTAAAAAGCCTCAGTGCCTAGGACTTGCCGATCGAAAGGTCAGCGGTTTGAATCCCCGCGGCGGGGTGCGCTCCCGTTGCTCGGTCCCAGCGCCTGCCAACCTAGCAGTTCGAAAGCACCCCCGGGTGCAAGTAGATAAATAGGGACCGCTTACCAGCGGGAAGGTAAACGGCATTCCGTGTGCTGCGCTGGCCACGTGACCCGTAAATGTCTGCGGACAGCGCTGGCTCCCGGCCTATAGAGTGAGATGAGCGCACAACCCTAGAGTCTGTCAAGACTGGCCCGTACGGGCAGGGGTACCTTTACCTTTATTCATATTTTTATTCTTTCATTCTTTTTGCAAACCTCTTTGAGTGTTTTCCTTTACAATCAAAACACACACACACACACACTGAGCAATTGTTTCCTTAAGTTGTTCCTTGCTGCCTTTTAGCACCCTGACACGTTCACGGTCAGTCCTGCACTGGGGCTATTGCACTTTCTACCTTGCGTGTTGTTCTGACTTGGTTAATGTTTCAGGCTGCTGCCGGCTGAAAATGTTCAATAGAAATTGCTAGCTTGTACCGATGCAAATAGAGGGCAGCAGCAGACATCTTAGCTGGGCCAGAAGGCTAACATTAACGGGGAAGGAGAAAAGAAACCTGGAAGATTTCGTCGCAGAGATGCTTGTGGAGATGAGAAGGAAGCTTTAGGAAAGACATCCTGCGCTGTGAGCAACCTTGATTGCAAGCACCTTGGCTTTCTGCCTCTGAGCTTCTGGAATTTTCACAGCTTTCCCACAGAGAAATGCCAAATTCCCAGTGAGGGAACAGCTTGTACATCTCCCTGGTGTGTGTGTGTATGTATTTGTGTGTGTGTGGTGCTGTGGGTTAAACCACAGAGCCTAGGACTTGCCGATCAACAGGTCGGCGGTTCGAATCCCCGCGATGGGGTGAGCTCCCGTTGCTCGGTCCCTGCTCCTGCCAACCTAGCATTTCGAAAGCACATCAAAATGCAAGTAGATAAATAGGTACCGCTCCAGCGGGAAGGTAAACAGCATTTCCATGCGCTGCTCTCGTTCGCCAGAAGCGACTTAGTCATGCTGGCCACATGACCCGGAAGCTGTACGCCGGCTCCCTCAGCCAATAAAGCGAGATGAGCGCCGCAACCCCAGAGTCGTCCATGACTGGACCTAATGGTCAGGGGTCCCTTTACCTTTATGCCTTGTTGTCATGTCTAAGGTTCTCATAATCAGCTGAAGAACGAGGAGGCATGAGCTACAATCACGGCTGGTGTGGAGGATTCTCAGATTTTCTTAGACTAGTTTCTGTATTCAGGTGAGTGCTGGAAAGAAAGCTACATTTACATGAACTTATATGTGGGCGTGTTGACAACCACATCCGGCAACAATCCAGCAGCCTGAGTTTTCTTTCAGTTTCTCTAACCAGAGATGTGCACTTTGCTTTTACTTTGAATTCCCACAGCTAAGCCGTTGTTTAGACAAAGCAGAACATGGCTCACCAGGGTCAGAAGGGCTGTGCTCCACTGGGCGAGAGATTTGGGGCATAATATCCACTTTTCAGATTGGGAAAGATTATGGAAAACTGATTTGAATTTCTCAGCATGTTGTACGCTAAAAGAAAATTATATGAAAATGATGTACCGGTGGTATTTGACCCCTAGTAAGTTAGCAAATATATATAAGACAAGTACAAATATCTGCTGGGAATGTAAAGGAAAAGAAGGCACCTTTTATCATATGAGGTGGACGTGCAAAGTAATAAAAGCATTCTGGGAAACGATACTTAATGAACTGAAAAAACGTTTAAAATAACTTTTATTAAAAAACCCAGAAACTTTTTAATTAAGTATTGCAGGTACTGAGATTCCAAAGGAGCAGAAAAGACTTTTTATGTATGCAACAACGGCCGCATGGATGCTATGAGCTCAGAGAGGGAAAGGAGTCCCTAACAGAGAGGAATGGCAAACTAAGCTGAAATGGTAAAATTGACCGGAAAGCTCAGGAACCAAGAAGACTAAAACTTTAATAAAGAATGGGGGAAATTTGTAATTTACCTGGGAGACCACTGTAAGCAGATGAAAGCATTAGCAGTATTGCAATGTAGCAAATACAGTGGTGCCTCGCAAGACGAAATTAATTCGTTCTGCGAGTTTCTTCGTCTTGCAGATTTTTCGTCTTGCGAAGCACGGCTATTAACAGTATTAGCGGTTTTAAGAAAAAGGAAACAAACTCGCAAGAACTCGCAAGACGTTTTCGTCTTGCGAAGCAAGCCCATAGGGAAATTCGTCTTGCGAAGCAACTCAAAAAACGAAAACCTCTTTCGTCTTGCGAGTTTTTCGTCTTGCGAGGCATTCGTCTTGCGAGGTACCACTGTATTATGGACAAAATGGAGAGATACAAAATATGGATTACTGAATAATAGGCAGTTGAAAAGGTTGACAATAGGACCCATAGAGGGGAAGATGGGAAGTCCAGAAATTTGGAGAAATCTCTAAATATGGATATGTATTTTGTATTGTTATCATTCTATACTTGTAAAATCAAAGAAATATTAAGGCGGAGGAGGAGGAGGAGGAGGCATAGCTGTCAACTTACAGATTTGAAAATAAGGGATCAGCAGCCAAAATAAGGGATCAACAATTACTTTGATAAAATACATATTTTGTTGCGTGCAAATGGCTTTAGATACCTATTAGGTCCATAATTTACCATATAGCATATATTCAACACAAAAAAGCAACAATTTGTTGTTGACAAAGGACAGCTGGAAATAGAAAGGGCCCCATTGCCTTCAGTAGCTTATTTAAGGGACATCATCAATAAGGGACAGCAGCGGGACATGGCGCTGGGATAAGGGACTGTCCCGCCAAATAAGGGACGCTTGACAGCTATGGGAGGAGGAGAAGGAGAAGGGCTATGCTCAACCTCTTGCAAATGGAACCAGTAGAGACGTTGGGCACATTTCAGGCACCTTTCAAGGCAGGAATTATAGGCACTTAGAGCTGTGAACTGTGGGTAATAACGGAAAGGTCAGATTGATGAAAGCGGCTGCAGAGATGCAGTTTCCACGACAGGTTGATGGATACTACACTATCAAGGTGTACTTTTAATCATAATCTTATTACTTCACTTCTTATTGTTTGACTCGCCTAGTCCTGTCAGATGTGCCTCATCTGCCTTTGAAGAGGGGAGACAAGGGATTGCCTCAGAGCCCAAAGGCCTGCCCTCCATGTGTGTCTTCAGCACAGACTAGAGGGCCCAGGAAACAGAAGACCCTTGGCTGCGGGTGCAGCACCACTGGGGAGAGACAGGTAAGGGGTTAAGGAACGGGTGAGACATTTGGAGGGACAGCTCGACTCAGGCGCTGAGCTGCTGCACAAAACCTGTGTCGGGGTCTGCACGAGACTTTGTGGATGTTTAAGTTATAATTAGGAAAATCTTAATAATTATTCATAAAGGAAACAGTTTATAAGAAGTAAATAAGGAGGTCAGATACAGGATAAAGGAAGTCTTTTATTTGGTTGTTTGTATTGTTGTATGTTATGCTCAGGGACGCGGGTGGCGTTGTGGGTTAAACCACAGAGCCTAGGACTTGCCGATCAGAAGGTCGGCGGTTCAAATCCCCGCGACAGGGTGAGCTCCCGTTGCTTGGTCCCTGCTCCCACTTCAAAAACACGTCAAAGTGCAAGTAGATAAATAGGTACCGCTCCGGCGGGAAGGTAAATGGCGTTTCCGTGCACTGCTCTGGTTTGCCAGAAGTGGCTTAGTCATGCTGGCCACATGACCCGGAAGCTGTACGCAGGCTCCCTCGGCCAATACAGCGAGATGAGCGCCGCAACCCCAGAGTCAGCCACGACTGGACCTAATGGTCAGGGGTCACTTTACCTTTACCTATGGTGACAGGAAGATGTGTCTAGCAAAGTGTGTTCTGTTGCCCATGGCCATATGAGCCCTGTGAAACTTTGGTTTGACAGCCTTAACTGCCCCTCGCCACCCCTGCTCCAGCTGTGGGGCAAAAGAGATGGAAGCAATTGCTTAAGTGAGTAATTAGTTTCAAAATAGGCACCCAGAGATTCTTGATCTGAGCAAAGCATGGTGCCATTAACACCCAGGAGTTATTTTTGCCTAAGAGGACAAAATAAACCAAAATGTTAGTGAGTCAAAAGTCTGATTGATCCTTGACTGAGCACTGAGGGTTAATCTCAGGACAGACAGGAAAGTTTGGTTATATTCATCCAACAGAAACAAAGCACATTTGAGAAAGGGATTACCATGCTGTAGACAGTCAGGAAAAGAACAGGTAATTTATCTGGTCCTTTTTAACTTGCTAATTATAGAGTCATGTCCTGCCTATGTGTCAGTTTGGTCTTTGTTGATGGGAGAGAGTGAGGATTTTACAGAAATACCTAAGCAGCCCTAAAGCAAAAAAAGTTCACCTTCTCAATCTAAGAGAATCATGACCTTTCATGATAGTCGCTGCCTTGAGATCTTGTTTGCCAGCTCAAAGTCAAGTAAGAATGAATCTGCAAGTTGCGGACCATTCATTGTGACACCAGTGTGACATGATTGTGATACCCAGGCAACTCTTGTGCCCCTCTTTTAAAATAATTTTTTTTAAAATATATATATATATATTTCTCAGGTTTATACATTTCACTGATTTTACAATCATTTTGGCATTTCAAAACTTGACGTCCTTCCCCCTCTTTCTGCAGTTCCTTAAATTTATTTTTAATACCTTCTGCATATCCTAATTAACTTAATTTGCTCATTTATACATGTTCTTTAAATATATACTCTTATGAAACTGCAATAATCCCAATGTTTTTATCTGTTTACAATTTATCCGTAAATATTCAATAAATCATTCCTGGTAAGTTTCACCATTTCTGCATACAGTGCCTCAGTTTTATCCGGATTGAACTTCAGTTTGTTGGCTCCCATCCAGTCCATTACCGAGGCAAGATCGAGCAACACAGCCGAGCAATGCAGTTGAGGAGCCTCCCTGGCTGGCAGGGAGGGAGAGGAGCTGCTTCTTTTGAAATCCGGGAAATTTGCGGGATATCAACAATCCGGGATAGCAGTGGGAAACGGCACTGGAATAAGGGAGTTTCCCACTAAATAAGGGAAGGTTGACAGCTATGCGCTGTTGAAGGGCCTGAAAGGAATTCTCCTGCCTTGGCAGGTTTGCCTTTCCCGAAGCAAAACGTCACAACTTTGGCGGTATCAGGCCTTGGGCGCAATCCTTTAGTCTATCTTCCCTAAACGGGGGAGGGCGATACCAGGGTTCACCATTCAAGAGGTTGTTCTGAGGGGAGGCTTTGGCCGTACGCCTAGAGGTTGTCATTGCTCTCCCCTGCGACAGCGGCGTAATGGGGGCAGGCTCTCTCTGCTTGAATATATGTTCTCCAGAGCCAGCCCAGTCCACACACATTCTGGATAACCCCAGATCCCCGGCGGGGGACTAGGAAGGATAAACGCCCAATGCCTGAGCCAAGGTCTACCCGCATCTGAAACATAATAAAGTTGTGGCCAGTTTTAATCCCATAGCACGTTGTCTTGAGTCGTTATTCCACACGGGGGCCGGCCAGGGTTTGGGGGACTCCGCCTGTCCACGCAATGGCATCGTTCTTCACTCGGCCTGGAAGGCTGGCTCATTTCTGAACCTCAACAGCACAGCTTTGTTGTTTAGTCATTTAGTCATGTCCAACTCTTCGTGACTCCATGGACCAGAGCACGCCAGGCACTCCTGTCTTCCACTGCCTGCCGCAGTTTGGTCAAACTCATGCTGGTAGCTTTGAGAACACTGTCCCACTATCTCGCCCTCTGTTGTCCCCTTCTCCTTGTGCCCTCCGTCTTTCCCAACATCAGGGTCTTTTCCAGGGAGTCTTCTCTTCTCATGAGGTGACCAAAGTATTGGAGTCTCAGCTTCAGGATCTGTCCTTCCAGTGAGCACTCAGGGCTGATTTCCTTCAGAATGGAGAGGTTTGATCTTCTTGCAGTCCATGGGACTCTCAAGAGTCTCCTCCAGCACCATAATTCAAAAGCATCCATTCTTTGGCAACGTGGACCCCTCCACAACCCTCTTGGCTCTTATTAGAACCATGCCCACCACAGAGGCAGCTCAATAGAGCTCTGCGGCTCACCTGATGCTGTATACATAATTGCAGCATAATGTTTTCTTCAGAGCTGTTGCCTCATAATGGATTTAAGGCACAGAGTAGCATTTTCTCAGAGTGATAAACAAGCATTGGCAAAGAGGGGGTTACAGTTAATTTTCAGATTTACCAGGAGGACTTATGCCTTACTGGAAAATATACAATTCACCTGTCAGGCATAGCTGTTTATTTAAATGTTATTGCTACCTCGTAGCTCCCAGCGGAGCTTGTCCCCCACATTTAAACACTGCATAACTTTGAGTGCTACCCATACAGATTTAACACAATGAAACCATTCATTTCGTACAAACAATCCCGGAAATTTTGGTCGATAATGGATGCAAGCAGCTCACTAGCAATGCCATGTCGCAAACTATGCAGTTCCCACATATTGAGATCTGCCCTGCACGTGCGGGTTTTCAGAAGGGCCGACCTCCCGCTCAAAGGCAAAAATTGGGAGCCTGTTTTCCGGCGTGCCAACGAATGCTACAGGCATCTGGCTGTGGGGGTCTCAGTGGGAGCGGTTGGGGTTTCAGCACTCAAGTCAGCCAAGCTCATGGGGCCACTTGCTGATTACTGGGAAATCAGAAAAGGCAGCTCAGTTCCAAGTAACTGACAAAGGATTTTCCTCCCCAAAATAGTTTCAGCGCTACTAAGATTACTGAAGTGTCAGAGACGTTGGACCTCTTTATTCCTGATGATGTCAAAGGACTTGCAATGTTACGCAATTGTATTTTGGAATCGCAGTGGTACCTTGGTTCTCAAACTTAATCCATTCCGGAAGTCCGTTCCAAAACCAAAGCGTTCCAAAACCAAGGCGCGGTTTCCCATAGAAAGTAATGCAAAACGGATCGATCCGTTCCAGACTTTTAAAAACAACCCCTAAAACAGCAATTTGACATGAAATTTACTGTCTAACAAGACCATTGGTCCATAAAATGAAAGCAATAATCAATGTATTGTACTATAAAATAAATAAGACAGCATTGTAGATGATAAAAATTGAAATTAATTTTTTTTCTTACCTGCACTGATGGTAGTCATTGTTTGGATAGTGGGCTTTTATCCATTGCCGCAGTCACACAATCCATCAGTAGCTGAACTGGGTTCCACACAGTCTCAAAAACAAATTAACAAAAATGCAAAATAAATAGCAAAAACAAAAGCGCCAAATTTAATCCATCCCGGAAGTCTGTTTGACTTCTGAAATGTTCGAAAACCAAGGCGCAGCTTCTGATTGGTGCAGGCGCCCCGGAAATAATAGCTGACAGCCACATCGGACGTTTGGCTTCCGCAAAATGTTTGGAAACCGGAACACTTCCAGGTTTTCAGAGTTTGGGAACAAAGGTGTTTGAGTACCGAGGCTTTTGAGAACCAAGCTATCGCTGTAAAAGGAAATCAATATGAGGTTTGGCAAGAACTCTTCCCCTACCCCTCTCCCCGCCCCTTCTCTCCTGTACAGTGGTACCTCAGGTTACATACGCTTCAGGTTACAGACTCCGCTAACCCAGAAATATTACCTTGGGTTAAGAACTTTGCTTCAGGATGAGAACAGTAATCGTGCAGTGGCGGCGCAGCAGCAGCAGGAGGCCCCATTAGCTAAAGTGGTGCTTCAGGTTAAGAACAGTTTCAGGGTAAGAACGGACCTCCAGAATGAATTAAGTTCTTAACCCGAGGTACCACTGTAATCCAGTTTCATTTTCTCTTACTTACACCAGTCTTCTTACTGTCTTTCCCCCATTTGTCTGTTGGGTGGTCTATGAAGCTCTAAGGTCCGTGGGTGTGTGGGTTATGCAGCTATCCCAAATATTATTTGATTGTGTAAATGTTTATGCAAACCAATAAAAATCTTTGTCAGGAAAGCTGAAGCTCATCCAAGATTTTATGGAAATGGTAACCCATGCAACAGAAGGTTTAGAACTGGTATAAAGGTAAAGGTAAAGGTACCCCTGACAGTTGGGTCCAGTCGCGGACGACTCTGGGGTTGTGGCACTCATCTCGCTTTATTGGCTGAGGGAGCCGGCGTACAGCTTCCGGGTCATGTGGCCAGCATGACTAAGCCGCTTCTGGCGAACCAGAGCAGCACGGAAACGCCGTTTACCTTCCCGCCGGAGTGGTACCTATTTTTCTACTTGCACTTTGACGTGCTTTCGACCTGCTAGGTGGGGAGGAGCTGGGACCGAAGAACGGGAGCTCACCCCGTCGCGGGGATTCGAACCGGCGACCTTCCGATCGGCAAGCCCTAGGCTCTGTGGTTTAGACCACAGCGTCACCCGCATCCCTTAGAACTGGTATACAGAGATGCAAATGTTCTGTTGCGAGTTGGAGGGGTGCGGGGTTGGCTCCAAGTAGCTCAGGACGTCTTTTTTGGCTGAAATAAAACAGAATATTGGCCGGAATAAAAATGCTTCAAATTAATATTAATAGTAAGGAAACAAATAAAATCAAAATAGAGCTCAAACCATTATGGATTTATTGATCCTTGTTTCAAACCCGTCCTTGAGAAGCTGTGGCAATCTGATGCCTTTCTATCGTACCCTGTGGTGTCAAAGCTGGCTGTCCTCGTTCTTTGCTCCTTTAGAACTGGGAGCCTGCAGACCGGGACTGGCTTTCCCATTTTTGCACAGTGATTAGTATTTATGCTGAGACACTGGTGCTTAGTAGTCATCATTTATATTCGATTTTTGCAAAACGGCTATTATTATTAACTGCATCTGGATCCTAATGCCTGTGTAATTGCCACCCTGTCTATATTGTGTGCTGCTTATGAGAGGCCTTGCCGCGGAGCTTTTTCCCGGAAGGAAGGCTCATTTACTGGGCATCTACGGCTTGGCCTCCACTCCAGCTTCATTTTGCGATGCTATTTATTATTCAAATGCGGAACAAATTCACTACCACTTCATGAATTGCTATCATTAATTATTCACCGGGATTAAGGAATCAGTTAAAACCCTATCTCCCCATAATCCTACTTTATTAATTTTATATTCTTGGCAGAAAAGGCCTCTTTACAAATGGATCATGTGGTTTTCTGTTGGGACCCTAAGAACGGAACATCCCTGGTGTTCAGAGAATGCTGTACTTTTTAATTTGATAAAATAAATTAGCAGAGGATTAGCTGGGATATTAGCATGCAACGTGGTGCCATTGCTGTTACCACCATCTTAAGGGAGCTTTTAAAATGATTAGGCTACGTCTCACTTGGTTCTTTTCTTCCCGAAGTCTCTTGGGTAGCAGAAAGCAACATGGCGGTACAGTGCTCAGCGAGAGAGGGGTACATGTGCATTAAATGAATTGGACGGCATTATTCATGCCACCTTCCTGGGCTTGCGTCTAGAGCAGGCATCCCCAAACTCAGCCCTCCAGATGTTTTGGGACTACAACTCCCATCACCCCTGACCACTGGTCCTGTTAGCTAGGGATGATGGGAGTTGTAGTCCCAAAACATCTGGAGGGCTGAGTTTGGGGGTGTCTGATCTAGAGTAAGCTCAGAACTTCCAAATGTGGAGCTACTTTATATCAATTCCAGCCATTGGTCCATGGAACTTGGGGTGTTCGACCCACAGTCTGATAAGTCCGGTCACTTTTTCCCGGTGGGCAGCCGGGTCACAACAGTACGCCGGCTTAGGGGGCAGAGGGTTGCCGCCTCTTCCCTGTGTCATGCCGGCCACGTTATTGTTGCTGCGGTTCTGCCCCTGGGGGACAGCCCCAGCCAATCAGCTCTCAGTGTGGGTGTGGCCACAGGCAATTTAACCGCGGTGTGGCCGGCCAGCCCCCTCTCTCTGGCCCCATTGCCAGATCACCCTAACCACCCGCCTCTTTTCATGCTTTGCTTGGATATGACCTTGCTATGGACATTGTCGGTCGCCATCTTGTTGGGGTCAGGTAGGAATTTCCCCACTTGGCAAATCGCCACTGGCCATTTGGTTTTCGCCTCCCTAGTAGCAATCGTCACAACTTTTGTGAGGTTAGGCATTAGGTAAGCCTTTGTTTTGGGACGCGGGTGGTGCTGTGGGTTAAACCACAGAGCCTAGGGCTTGCTGATCAGAAGGCTGGCGGTTTGAATCCCTGCAACAGGGTGAGCTCCTGTTGCTCGGTCCCTGCTCCTGCCCACCTAGCAGTTCGGAAGCACGTCAAAGTGCAAGTAGATAAATAGGTACCGCTCTCGCGGGAAGGTAAACAGTGTTTCCGTGCGCTGCTCTGGTTCACCAGAAGCGGCTTAGTCATGCTGGCCACATGACCCAGAAGCTGTACGCCGGTTCCCTCGGCCAATAAAGCGAGATGAGCGCTGCAACCCCAGAGTCGGCCACGACTGGACCTAATGGTCAGGGGTCCCTTTACCTTTACCTTTTAAGCCTTTGTTTGGATGGAGGAGAGGTTGTAGCCTTCGCCTGCTCCTCCTCAGTGTTACCTTGGATGCTGGGAAAGTGCCTGTTAGCTTTGCTGTGTACTTCAAAGTGCTTTGTTTTGTCATCATCTCGCTGCTAGGTGTCAGGATGCTGTCAGTGGCTCCCGGCTGGTTGCCCAGGAAAGTACAAAGACGAGGAAAAGTTTGTTACTGTCCTTTTTTATTTCAATCTTTACAGAGAGAGGCTATCCAAGAACCCAGCCTCTTGGATAATGGCCTTGTCCCGAGTGAATCTCCACCCCCCGTCTTTCCCACTTCCTCATTTGTCATTCTCATTATCTCCTCTAGGGGTGCTGCTACGAGCCCTCTGTCTTCAAGCTCTTTGCTCTCCTACTTTCAAGGCTCGCCAGTTCTGGGAGATGGAGGGTCTGGAATGCTTTCTAATGATAGCATGTCAGCTGGGTGTTGTCCTGGCTGTCGCATGATTTCCCAGCTTCCCCCTCATCTGCCTCTGAGCTGCGACCTCCCTGAGACCCCTGTTGTAAATCTATACTGTCTTCATCTTCCTCTTCCTCCTCCCTGGAAGGGTCAGGATGGGGAGGTGGTCTCCATCATTCCTCCTCTGCCCTGTCCCTGACACTTGGAGCGCATGGGGTCCTGTTTATGCAACTGAGACCTTATGCTGGGTCTGCTCATTGTATTTTGATTGTGAAAATTCGCTGATTCCTTAAACAACTTTTTGTGACTTGGTCACAACTTCAGTATGGAAAAAATGGGCCAGTCTGCATGGAGTGTCGGGCCAGCTTTGCTTTTGTTTGATGAAGGTGGGTGTTGTGTTGGGACTGCATCCTAAGTGACTTCTTCTTACGCAACCAAGTGGGAAGTGTTTTAGAGGGTAGTTTTATAGTAGTTTCTCAACACCTGGCAAGTGTGTAGTTAAGGAAAAGCCAGTATTTAGGCAGGTACTTGTGGATCAGGTTGCTTAATCTCAGCATCTGCAAGGTTGAGCCGATTTTGGTTATTGTTCTGCAAATCCACCCTTTTCCCATGCCGCTTGGAGAATTTCTAAAAGTACTTTCAGAATTCGTGCATTCACAGTTTGCTGCAGATTTCAGATCACACATGCAGATTGATTAGGTCAGTACGAAAAGCAAATGACATGAGC
Source organism: Podarcis siculus (assembly GCA_034642415.1). Lineage (NCBI taxonomy): Eukaryota > Metazoa > Chordata > Lepidosauria > Squamata > Lacertidae > Podarcis > Podarcis siculus. The sequence goes on from JAXCMG010000113.1 coordinate 1,185,215, forward strand.
GTTTGATCAAAATTCCTTTTGGCTCTGCGGTTCAATTACTAAACGTTTGTGTGCATCTGTAGTAGTCTAAACAATGTTTAGAAATCAATCAATCAATCAATCAATCAATCAATCAATACAACAAAAGAATTACGCATTGCTAGAGCATTGCTGCCACTTCATTAACTTGGTAATGCCAGAATTTGGGGACAAGTTCGGACAGGGAGCATTTTGTAAGCTTCCCTTGTTCCCTGATGCAGATGTGGCCTTTTGATTTCTTCTTTGCCGCCCAACCTGGATGTCAGAGGCTAAAACTGAATCCTGAATAAACACGACGTGCTTTTAATCCATGCGCCTCATTCGAGACTTTGAACTCTTTCCTGATGACATGATTAGTGATTGTCATGTACACCATTTATTCCTCATCCTTTTTTTCCCTGACTCTCCCCTTCTCCAGCAGTGCCAAGCAAGGTGATCATAACAAACACAGCCGTGATGCTTTATTAACATTAATCAGAGAGAACCTTTCTCTTATTGCTGCAGCCTGAGCATGTTTGCAATGGGAGAATGCCACTGACATTTCTTAGACAGGCTCTTCCCCTTTAATCTGGGTTAGCAGCTTCTTGTGCAAACAGAGGAAATCGGAAAGCTGATTAAATAGCAGAGCTGGCCTGTAATGAAAGCAAAGCCCATAGCAAACATGTGTTGATTGCTTTACATGAAAAATACGCAAGGTGGGTTTCAGGTGATGCTATGCTGGCTTTTCTCCTAATCCCGCCTAAGGCTGCATTATAGCTTTTAATGTTGTATTCTTTTTATCCCTGAATCCACACGGTCTCTCCGGGTGGGAATGCAGGTCCAGGCCCTGAGGTGGTCCTAAGAGGAGGTGCATGACTTTGTGCGGCGGGGGGCAGGGAGCAGATTTTGCAGCACACAGAGAGACCAAAATGGATGGAGGTTTGTGAGTTCTGAGCGGATTGGGGCCTGCGTATTGGTGACTGGGTGAGTGCCATTTGAATTTCCTGCCTCAAATAGACTTTCCGCCTTCCACACTCAACCGTAGCGTTTTTTGAAGAACATTTTACTCTGATCTCCTCCTCCACATAATACTTTTCTTCTTGGGTCTTCTCTATTTTAAAGCACTGCATGATCTGGACCATCCACATTCAAGCATGTGCTCCGCTACTGAGCACTACTGAGCTATAGCCCCTTTGGTCTCGTCAAGGAAGTGCAGAAGGCTTCCTAGTCAGGCCTAAACTCATGTTGCTTCCCTGTAAACACCTTGGAATTTCATCTGAGCGAGAACCCTCACATTCAGCTTGAAATTTTTAAGTGAACTTTTGCTGGCAACTACAGGACAAACTGTTGAGCTGGGTGAGCTGGGATGAAATCCCACTCAGTCCAGGACTTGGTGCTGGACTAGTCTGATCCTTTGTAAAAAAGAAAAAAGCTAAAAAGGAAAAAAGGAAATGTAAAGGACCACTGGATGGTTAAGTCCAATCAATGGCGACTATGGGGTGTGGTGCTCATCTCGCTTTCAGGCCGAGGGAGCCAGCGTTCGTCCACAGACAGCTTTCCAGGTCATGTGGCCAGCAGGACTAAACTGCTTCTGGCGCAACAGAACACTGTGATGGAAACCAGAGTGCATGGAAACACCATTTACCTTCCCGCTGCAGTGGTACCTATTTATCTACTTGCACTGGTGTGCTTTTGAACTGCTAGGCTGGCAGGAGCTGGGACAGAGCAACGGGAGCTCACCCCGTTGCACGGATTCGAACCACTGACCTTCTGATCCTTTATAAGGGATATTAGCAGAGCACCTCAGCAAGGCTCTCTGAGCATCCTTATTCTCATCTCTCTTCCTTGATTGCTACATTATGGCAGGGGTGAATGTGAAACTCTAAAACATGTTTTTGATTAGAGTCATCACAACAGCAACACAGACTGCAGTCGCAATGCCCTGCCCCCCCGCCCTGCCTCACACACACAATCAAATCACACTGCAACCAATTGGCTGCCCCCAACTGGGTCCTCTGATCTCTCACTCCAACAAAAATAAGGCCCCTCTCCATGTGACAATGACAAAAAAAATCTCTTCTCATATACTATGTAAATAATGAAAGTTTATGGTCTCCCCCACCTCTCCCCTTTTTTCTCTTTCTTTATATGCCCCCCTCACCACTTCTCTTTCCTCCTCAACCTCGTTTTTCATACAATGAAAATGTCTCAAACTGACTGCCATTGACCTGTATGAAGGATTCCATGATTTGAAAACAGAGAAACTGAATGTACTGTATTTTCTGCTCTATAAGACGCACTTTCCCCCTCCTAAAAAGTAAGGGGGAATGTGTGTGCGTCTTATGGAGCGAATGCAGGCTGCGCAGCTATCGCTGAAGCCAGGAGACCAAGAGGGATCGGTGCACACCGATCCCTCTTGCTCTCCAGGCTTTGCTTCGCTGGAGAGGTGCTGCATAGTTTTCCCTCTCTGCGCAGCGCCCCTTCAGCGAAGCGGGAGGCGAAATGGAAGGGGCTCCGTTTCTCCTGCCGCTTCGCTGAAGGGACGCTGAGCAAAGAGGGGGAGAATATTTTTTCCCTTGTTCTCCTCCTCTAAAACTAGGTGCGTCTTATGGTCGGGTGCGTCTTATAGAGCGAAAAATATGGTGCCTTTGTTACTTACGGAAAACCTTTTAATAAAAACATGTTTTTTAAAAAATAAACCACCAGCTGCAATCCTATACCCACTTAGCTGGCTGGGAGCAAAGCCCCATTAAATTCAACGGGACTTGCTTCTGAGGATTGCCCTGTTAGTACTGCAGTTACGCCTTTGCTAAGGCTCTGTTGAATCAGCAAATGGGAGCTCACTGTGGCAACATGGAAAGGAGATTGAGGTTGGCCTGGCAGATCTTCCTCGCTTCAGTCCTGATCTCACCCCGGGGCCGGGGACACGGCAGATACCTGCTGGAGTGGAACTAGCTCATTTGCGTGTCAAGAGGGTAAGAGCAGAGTGGACCCCAGCCCTATTAAACTTGTACCTTACACATGTCAGGGAGTTCCTGGGCAAGAAGCATCTGTCTCCATGGCCGTGCCATTCTCCATCCACCCTTCGCTGGCACAGATTGATCAATGTTCCTCCCTCCATCTGCCCATCCAACTCCCTTCTTCCCTGCGGGGCTCCTCTTTCCAGAACCTGACCTGAACTTCCCGGGCTAATGTGCATTCCCACTGGTTTGCCAGCTTCCCAAAAAACTCTTGACGCAGTTCTAATGGGTATTGAAATGGATAAATAGGCATTTATTCATTTTAATTTGCACACTTAATTATTTAAATGCAATTTCTTTTTCGTGTAGGTTTAAAGAAATTCAGATTAACCTGGCAACAGGGTGGAACGGACTTTGAGGTGAACCTATGCAAAATTGACACACTCTGAAAACAGGCTGATTCACCCAGCCCTGCAACTCATACTTTGCATTCCACATTCAAGAGATGCTACTTTTAGAAGCTGACGATAGGGCTAACCCCCCCATTTAACCCCTGAGCCGTAGTCTCTCTCTCCAGCCCCTCCCTCTCTCTCTCCAGCCCCCCCTCCCTCTCCTTCTCAAAACAAATAGACTTTCATTGAGATCAACATATCTCTCCGAATCGAAGAGGTTTTCATGGGACCAATAAATTTCTTCAAAACAATGCATTTTTATTACAGCATATTTTTGTTCAAACCAATACTTTTTGACAACCAGATATTAATGATCTGGCCGAGGTTATAAATTTACTCCAAAGTATGTGGTTTTTCTCATAGAAGAAAATAAGTTTTTTACAAATATATTTTATTTGAATCAATCTTTGCCCCCACCACAAAAAAACCCACATCAGAATTGTTTGTTTGGTTTTTTTGCTTGAATTGGATAGGGAATGTAAAAGCTCTTTTCTTGTGCGGAAAAGAGATGAAGGAAGGGGTTTAAATAGGTCCAAATCAGATCATCTTACAACAGTTATTATGTACGTATGCAATGCCTTCCAGTTCAAAATCAGAGCTGCTTTAATCTCCGCTAACAAAGCATGCAGAAAATAAACAAATCTGTGTAGGTGCTGCAGTAATAAGGATTTGGGGAGCCATGTACTCATTGTGATCTGGGCCAGGCTTTCACAATCTGGTGCTATAGCTGCAACCCGATCACAGAAGGAACGGGGGAAATTCCCCCACTTCTTTCTAGCAAGGCCTTTCCTTGGCAGAAACAGAAAGCCACTTAATACAGCCTTCCGTGTACATTTAGAGTGTGACAACAGGACCTCTAGTGGTTCTGCATAAAAACTGGCACTGAACGTACTTTGGAAATCTTCTACAGATTGGTGAAGACGCTGGTGTTTGGGTGGGCTGAGAGATGGCCGAGGCGAGAGGCTGACTCAGTTGGCTCCCTCTAGAACAGCCTTTCTCAACCTGTGGGTCCCCAGATGTTGTTGAACTACAACTCCCATCACCCTTAGCTAGCAAGGCCAGAGCTCAGGGATGATGGGAGCTGTAGTCCAACAACATCTGGGGACCATAGCTGTCAACTTACAGATTTGAAAATAAGGGACCAGCAGCCTTGAAAATAAGGGTCAGCAGCCAAAATAAGGGATTTTGCTTAGCTTATACATAAATCCAGCACTGATGGAGCCATGCTGCTTTTGCAGTTATGAAGAGTTATGAAAGGGATGCAGAGGGGGAAATCACTACATTAAGATGCTGCACTGGTTGGAGGGTATGCTAAGCAACACATCAGGGCTGCCGTCGTCCTGGTGCGAGGAGTTCCATCAGTCCTTCCCCGCCTGAGAGGGGGGGGGGAGGGATAGAGACTCCCACCCACGCCGCCTGCGAGCCCAGCATGAGGTGGCTGCGACGCTGCCGCGGCCACTGAAGCGCCGCCCTTCTGCATCCCTCCCCATCCCCTCCTCTTCCTCCTCCCTCAGGCAGCCTCCTCAGCTGCTGCTGCCACCTCCGGCTTCCCCTCGCAGCATGGTGGAAGTCTTGCAAGAGAGGGGCTGCCTGCCTGCCCACCGCCACCTGTCTCCTCACGACGTGCCCCTGAGGGGGGAAAGGGAGAGACAGAGACGCGGCAGCTCGTGCGTGCGCTCTCTCTCGCGACAGAAGACCCTGAGCCACTGCTTCCCTCCCTCCCGAGCGGGGCGAGCATGAAACCCAGGAAATTTAAGGGACATCATCAATAAGGGACAGCAGCAGGACACAGTGCTGGGATAAGGGAGTTTCCTGCCAAATAAGGGACAGTTGACAGCTATGCTCCCTACACCCCTACATTCACTGTGCAAGGACCGCCGCCTCTTAAATGCACCACAGAAACATTCTTACATCAAGAGCAATAGCAGGGGTCAGCAAACTTTTCCAGCAGGGGGCCGGTCCACTGTCCCTCAGACCTTGTGGGGGCTGGGCTATATTTTGGGGTGAAGGATGATACAAGAGCACCACGAGCCCCAGTGGCTGCTTACCTGTGTCTTGCGAGTGGCAGGGGCTGGCAATGGCGGTGGTGGAGGGATGATGAGCGGCACACAAAAGGGCTCCAGAGAGGGCCTGCTGAAAATGGCGGCTGCTCGAAAAACTTCTGGGAAATGATATATAACGAGATGAAAAAGATGTTGAAATGTACATTTATTAAAAAACCAGAAGCATTTTCATTGTGCATTGTAGGGGAGGACATTAACAGACAGGATTGTAAATTGTTTTTATATGCAATAACGGCAGCAAGAATACTACTGGCACAAAAATGGAAGCAAGAAGATTTATCGACGAAAGAAGAGTGGCAAATGAAATTAATGGACGATGCAGAATTAGACAAATTAACAGGAAGGATTCGAAACCTGCGGGAACAGAGATTCTTAATAGACTGGAGTAAATATTTGAACTATTTAAAAAGCCGTTGTAATGAACAGATTACGCTAGTAGGACTGCATGAAGTTCTGTAAGGAGGATTATGTGAAATATTGCAAGGAAGACTATGAAGAGAACTGTTAGTTAAGGATAACTAGAAGTTACTTGAAAGTACCAAACAGGCCTAGGATTAAATTAGGATTTATTTAAATAAATGGGATTTAGAACACTAAGAAAAGTGAAGAAATTTGATTAAAACTGGAATATTGCTGTTTAATAATGATATTGGAAAGCTGTTACATTCAGATACAAGGAAATTCAGAAGGGAAGGACTAGAGGAAGTCAAGTAACATGTTTCTAAGGTTGGATTTTAAAATAATTAAGTTTGTGTTGTTTATTTGTTTGCTGTTATTTTTTATAGATGTATTTTTTGGGGGGTTTTGTTTTGTTTTGGTTTTGGTTTGTTGTTTGGTTGAGCAATGTTCGTTGCAGTATGTGTTATAATTGTATAAAACTTAATAAAAATTATTACAAAAATGTAATAGAGAAATGCAGAATAAGTGATAAAGAATGGAAAATCGTCAGAGGTTGTTGATAGAAGTCTAAAATATTGTATCAGATAAGAATTTATGTTAAATGATTGTTGGGAATAATATGTTTAAAAAATCAATCAATCAAACAATCAATCAATAAAATGGCGGCCGCTCAAGCGCTGCTGCTACTGGCACCAACAAAGCCCAGCCCCCTTCCTCCTCTAGGCAGGGCAGGGAGAAGCCAGGAGGAGGGAGGGAGGAGGCGCCGCCACTGCCGTGGGAGGGAGAGGGAAAGAACGCACACGCTGGCGATCCATGCGGTGATTCCTGGACTGTTTACGGGCCGGATCCAGAAGGCAATTGGGCCTGATCCGGCCTGCGGCCCTTAGTTTGCAGACCCATGAGCGTCAGCATGCAGTAAGTCAGCATACAAGGGAGGAGCAGGAAAACATTTGGTGGCATTGCAGGGGGTTGGACTAAATGACTCTAGAGGTCCCTTCCAACTCAACAATGCTTTGATTCTATGAACCTCCCACGAGATGTGTCCATGAGCTATGCCTTCCGGTTGCCATGCATGAGGTAACCCAGCCGTAGCGTCATTGGCCCAGTCCAATGGGATGTTCTGCCAACAGAGAATGCAGCCGTCAACTTCTGATTTAAACTTTGAATACCTGCTGAAACTGTTCTGCGCTGCTGAGCTTCTGCAAGCAGTTAAGAAATAATTTTTCTGTAATAGTTTAAATTTTTATGTGTTTTTTTGGGGGGGAGGGCGAACTATACACACACACACTTATGCACACATATACAGTGGTGCCTCGGGTTACATACGCTTCAGGTTACAGACTCTGCTAACCCAGAAATAGAACCTCAGGTTAAGAACTTTGCTTCAGGGTGAGAACAGAAATCGTGCTTTGGCGGCACGGTGGCAGCAGGAGGCCCCATTAGCTAAAGTGGTGCTTCAGGTTAAGTACAGTTTCAGGTTAAGAACGGACCTCCGGAACGAATTACGTACTTAACCCTAGGTACCACTGTATATGTACACACACATATACAGTGCTTTTTTTCTGGGGGGATACAGGGGTACGCTAAACATTTTGTGAATCTTTGTACTTTTATCTATCTACTGTATTTATTTCCTCCGATTTGAACTGTAAAATGGTGATTTTCTTGAGTCAAAATGAGAGTACCCCTAAACATTTTTTAAAGAAAAAAAGCACCACACAAACATACATACACATACACACACACACACACACACACACACACACATTTGCGAATTTCTTTCTTGTTGTTTTGATCATCGTGGTCCTATCAACCGCAGGAAGGAATAATAAAAATATATACAATATTGAAGAACGGTGTTGACCAAACTATATCTTTACATTAACACACCAAAATACTGCTACTAATGTACTATATGCAAAAGACTAAAAAGGAATAAAACAATACAAACATTAAAATACAAATGGTTACGAGAACCAATATTGTTGCATGCTGCTTCGATTTTTAAAAAAATTATATAGTGGCATAGAAATATTTTTACAAATAAATAAATGATAAATAAAATTGCCTCGCGCCCACCCAGACTAGTGATGAAAAAGCAGCCGGGTTTTTAGTTCTTTATTGGCAAAGTGATCGGTTACACCTGCTCCTAATGTGCAAGTGAAAGGAACAGCGCTCCCCTACGACAGACAGCAGACCTGTTCTCTGTCTCCTACAGCTGGAGAAAAAGCATGGCCCCATGGCCCCTAAAACTCTCTTGCTGACAGCTCTTCCTCAAGGGAAGCTGAGGCTGCTCCTGGAACTTTCAGCCCCTCTTTGAGCACAGAGATTCGAACTGCCGACCTTCTGATTGGCAAGCCCAAGAGGCTCAGTGGTTTAGACCACAGCACCACCCGTCACAACCAACATACTTAAGTCTAATTAATGCATGAAGGGGTTAATGCCATAGAGTAAGCTGTCCTGCCAGGCTTAGCTAGGTAACTCCCACTCACTTTGGGAGGAAGGTAATCGAGCCTACCTGATTGTTCTACCTCAGTCTACCTGAGAAGCTCGGTGTTTAAAGAGGTCTGAGATGGTTGCTCCAAGCTCAGACTGCATGTCTCTAACAAGCCTCCCTTGAGTTCCTATACTAATAATTTAGGAACTTTTACCACTGCCTGTGCAATGTTTCCTGAATGCTGCATAGAACAGCACATGAATCTGACCTTTGGAAAGTTTGTAAGTAAACCATTTTTAACTTACCAAGTGTGTGATCTTCTTTCCTCTATACTAGGGGAAGAGGGGACTATTTGAAACACATTTGGAAAGGCATATTTTAAAGGTCTTATAGCCTATATTTCCATGCTTTGCTTTGATGCATATTTTGGGGTTCTCTCGTGAAAGAGCAATTGCCCCAAACCTGGATCTTTGCATCTAGGGAATTCTCCTTTATATACCCGATTTTTCCTTGCCAACAACAAAAACCGTGTCCCTCCCTGCCTGGCAAACGCTAAAGTGGTCTAAGAGGTTAATGGAACGTCTGGAAGGAATGGGGCAAAGCGGGGAGAAGTTTGTGAAGCGATCACATGGTAGGGAGTCGTGGCTTCTTCTGGGTTTCTGGGGTCAATAAGGCAATTGGGGGGGAGCAGAATGTCAGGATGAGGCAGCAACCGAACTAGTCAATGGGCAGCATGTGAGTGGACTTGCTGTACACTGAAGGCAAGAAGACAGTGCTTGTGTCAGGGACCTCATCAAAGGTAGCATATTGTCTCCTGGGCAGAGGAACAAGGGCATCTTGAAGGCTGCTGAGAAGCCAAGTATTCAAGGACAAAACATCACCAGAGACTGACTGCTGGAGTTTCTTTTCCTAGGGCCCTGCAGGCCAACCTTTGTCATCGTGTGCTTGGCTCATGTAAATTTGCTAATTGCTTGAGCAAAAGGGGTGGCTGGGTGCCACTGTGTTTGTCTTCCACTGAATGGGATTAGGGGCTCTGACACAAGTGATTAATCACCATGCTGCAGTCACAGAGAACATGTCACCTCCAAAGAGAGAGAGAGGCAGCCACAATCTTCGCCAAACAGCTGCTGGTTCCTGATATCGAACTTTCCCCATCTCTGCCTCTTGCGCCTGCTCTTTCCTCGGAGCAAAAAGCTTTAACCTCATCAAGCCGGGCCTGAACCCCCACAGACAGGACCTCGCAGAGCGGTGGGGTGAACATGGGTGGCAACAGAATGCCGGCGAAACAGGAACCCATCGTTCATCAGGGCAACTTCGTACGTTTGGGGGAAACAGCGCTACAAATTTTGCCTCCTCCCAAACAGGTAGCAATTCAGGACCAGGGCAGAATTTGGTAATATGGTTACCCTGAGCGAGGACAAAATTTGGCAGCCCCCCAACTTTAAGTAGGGAACTGTACCACTACTATTTTGAACCCCCTTGGCTCAGCATCCTCTGGCAGGGGAACTGCCCAAACCACTCTAAATTCAGTGCTGGACATGTCTATGGCAGGGAGTGTTAGAGAGCATCATGGAGAGGCTCCCCATCCAAAGTGGGTGGGGGCCACAGAAAGCGTAAAACCCCAGTAGCCCACTCCTCTTTGTCTCAATGATAATAATAGAGTGGTACCTCTAGATGTGAACAGGATCCGTTCCGGAGCCCCGTTCACACCCAGAAGCAAATGCAACCCGCGTCCATGCGTCTGCGCTTGTGCGGGTCACAACTCGCCGCTTCCACGCATGCAGGTGATGTCATTTTGACCATCTGCGCATGCGCGAGTGGCAAAACCCGGAAGTACGGTGCTCCGTTATTTCCGGGTCGCCGCAGCGCGCAACCCGAAAATACTTATCCTGAAGCTACTTCAACCCGAGGTATGACAATTATTATTATATTATTATTATTATTATTATTATTATTATTATTATTATTATTATTATTTATTTATACCCCACCCATCTGGCTGTGTTTCCCCACCCACTCAGGGCAGCTGCCAACAGAATATTGAAAACATGATAAAACATCAAACATTAAAAACTTCCCTAAACAGGGCTGCCTTCAGATGTCTTCTAAAATCAGATAGTTGTTTATTTCCTTGACATCTGATGGGAGGGCGTTCCACAGGGTGGGTGCCACCACCGAGAAGGCCCTCTGCCTGCTCCCCTGCAACCTCACTTCTTGCAGTGAGGGAGCTGCCAGAAGGTCCTCAGAGCTGGACCTCAGTGCCTGGGCTGAATGATGGGGATGAAGACACTCCTTCAGGCATACAGGGCCGAGACTGTTTAGGGCTTTGAAGGTCAGCACCAACACTTTGAATTGTGTTCGGAAACGCACTGGGAGCCAATGTAGATCTTTCAGGACTGGTGTTATATGGTCTCAGTGGCCGTTCTCAGTCACTCAGTCATCTTGGCACCCACTCAAGCTTTCAGGACAAGGACTGAGACTGAGTAGGGGTTTTATTTTATTCTGTTGCTTGTACATCAGGTTGCCACAAGAGAAGTGGTTGTTTAACCTGCTGTGTACTGTTACATGGACGGTATCAGCAGCTAGTGGTTCAAGGACCCCTGGAAAGCTAAGTCCAGTCCAAGGCAACTGTGGGGTGTGCACTCATCTCGCTTTTCAGGCCAAGGGTGACGGCGTTTGTCCGCAGATGGCTAATGTGTAGTGGACACCTAACTAGTAGAAGCAGATTTCGAGCAGAATCTCTGATGAGCCCTTGGAAGTGCTACAATGGTGAAAGGGGCTTCCCTAGATAGGATTTTGGGGCCCATGGGCAGGGGAAGAACCCTCTTGGGGGCTTGCTTGGGGCTTGAGATTGTGAGGTGGCAATGACTCAACAATGAAAGATGTCACCAGACAGAAGCACTCTGTAAGGCTGCTACGACGGGTTAGACGGACTTTGCCATGCCTTAAAGCATCCATGTAGCTGTCCTAAGTTGTAGTTCAATAAAACAGGGTCCTACGTTAACCCAACATATATCCTCCAAAGTGCTCTGGATGTGTCAACTTCTTTTGAGCATGGAACAGTCTTTAAAATTATATTTTAAATTACTTTTTACAAGGAACCAGGCAGAGGGCCTTCTTGGTAGTGGCACCTGCCCTGTGGAACACCCTTCCATCGATGTCAAGGAAATAAACAACTATATGACTTTTAGAAGACATCTGAAGGCAACCCTGTATTGGGAAATTTTCAGTGTCTAGTTTTTTACAATTTTTTATGTGGTGTAAGCTGCCCAGAGTGGCTGGGGAAACCCAGCCAGATGAGCAGGGTTTAAATAATAAAAAATGCTATTATTATTATCATCTGTTTTTAATGATAATTTAAACATTTCTTGTAAGTGATTTAACTGGTCCTGCCCTAAGGGAATTGGCTGCGTCCACCCTTATTTTCTTGCGGGAGGAAGAACCAAGTCAAACCTATCGATGGCTGTTACTTGAGACACCTAGAACTGGCTGCCTCCATCTTTTCCAGAGCAGCAGTTTTTATGTCCCTATTCTTTGATTTGTTTCATCCGACTGAACCACTATGCATCTGCAGCACCAAAAGAAGCAACTAAATCCAAAGAAAACTTTCATTTTGCTCTTGCGACCGTTTATTTTTTATTTCCACAAATCCTTGTATTTGTAGGCAAATCTTTCAATTTATACTTATTTTTTTGCATGTAAACTTTGCTTTCACTTTTAAGGTATGCCACCCAGAGCCTTTCCCAAGTAGGCAGGATTCAACAGATAAAATAAGTGAATGGCTGCTGCTCACCAAGTTCACGGGTGTGTTGCGGCAGCTGCGGGAGACATGGTAGACCCAGAAAGGAAGTTGCTCCAGCTTTTCTTTACGAACTGTTAATAGAATCATTGTTTGCTCCTGACCCCGAGAGGCAGAGGAAACCAAATTGTCTGCAGACGCCACATCCTGCATGGTGTCCTTTGTATGTTGAACTTCATATACTGAGCATTCTTGGCTAAACTTTAAAAACTGAACATTTCTGGCAACAGGCTTTGCTTGGCAGGGGTGAGGGGAACCTGCTGTGTCAGGAAAAGGGCACACCGGGACAATGATTCTTCAACATCAACTTCGTTGGACTGGTCATGTTGTGCGGATGCCTGATGATCGTCTTCCAAAGCAACTTCCCTATTCCGAACTTAAAAATGGAAAGCGTAATGCTGGTTGTCAACAAAAAAGGTTTAAAGACTTTTTCAAGGCAAGTCTTTAAAAAATGCAGTATAAACACTAACAATTGGGAAACACCAGCCTGCGAGGGCTCCAATTGGAGAACAGCCTTTACCAAAGGTGTCATGGGCTTGGAAGACAAACTCAGGACAAAAGGGAGAACGTGCTAAGAGGAAGGTACGCTTGGCAAACCATCACCGTGATCAACTCCCACCTGGCAACTTATGTCCCCACTGTGGAAGGAGGTGTGGATCCAGAATTGGCCTCCACAGTCACTTACAGACTCACTGTTAAGACTGTGTTCATGGAAGACAATCTTACATGGCTATGAGTGATCGTTAAAGAAGAAGAAGAAGAGGAAGATGACGAAGACGACGGCCCTGGGACCATATTCCGCAACAATAGCATTGGGGATGCACAAGAAAAAACAAAGTTTATGTCTATGAATATGGGGAGGGGGTAATAATTTCCAGCGAGGCATGCTCAATGGATTGTGCTCTTTTAAACGCACTCCAAGATTTAAACCCGTACAACTGACATACAAATTTCATTGTACCGCTTCCGGAGAAGGTAGTTTAAAGTTATTTTAAATGGTTGTTAATGTTCCGATTTAGTTGTTGCGACCCACCACGGGGGCTTGGGTTGAAGGGCAAGTAATAAATTGTCACCATCCTCATCGTCCATCGTACACTGGTACCTCTGGTTACGCACGCTTCGGGTTACGAGCTCCGCTAACCCGGAAGTAGTTGCTCCTGGTTGCGAACTTTGTCCCAGGATGTGAGTGGAAGTTGCGCGCCAGAGGCATGCGTGCAGTGGGAGGTGCCATTAGTGAAAGCGTGCCTCAGGATAAGAACGGTTTGAGCTTAAGAACGGACCTCCACAATGAATTAAGTTCGTAACCAGAGGTACTACTGTACTGTGTTTACAGAAACTGCACCATATCCAGGGCCTGCTTCCTAAGAGAACTGCAAGCCCAGGAATGCTTTGCTCTGTGTTAGCACAGCCTATGGGCTTGGCACCCTGTTGCTGCTTGCTCACAGCCTGTGAAAAGCTACCGGAAATCTGCTGCCGTCCTGTAAATCCAGCTACATGGGACACTTGTGGTACTCCGTGCTGAGGGAAAGGTATTCTGCAGTTGCTCAAGCCTGGGCCTTGGTATTACAATTCATGCACATCCCAAGGCTGTTACCACAAGTGAGCTCTGCTTTATATTAAGCTTTGGAAATGGCTACTCTCCCGTAATGTAAATTTATTATTTCCATCTGGCAAGCGGCATTTGATATGTGCAGGGTTTCTTTCTTTTGGTTCCTTTGCATCGGGCCTTGGGTTTTTCTCTCTAATTGCCTAACAGCTCAGCTCCTCCGAATAACTCGCAAGTACTATTTTTTAAGCACGAAGAGGGTCGTGGGTTTGGTGGGACTTAGCCTTGCGTCGGTTCCGCTTCCCCCTCTGCTCCTGAGCCTCCTGCAGGAGGAAATCGGGATCCATCGCTTGCTGAAGGTTGCAGCCTTTCGAAGTGAGCCATTGCCTTGACCTTGTGGAAGGAGCGCTGGAGGCAGGTCCCCCCCTCCCTGCTGGTGCCTCGTGCAACATGCTGTCACTCAGACAAGCAACATTCTTAATGGGTTTGTGGGAAAGGCCTGTCCAGCCTTTCCATCTGCTGGCTCTCCTCACAAAGCACCGGCTCAACAGACGACATTGCCTTGAATTATTTAGCTAGCTAAATCTTCCTGCATCTCACATCTTGGGTCCATCTGTTAGCTGGGACCTTGCCTTTCTGTAGGAACTGTCCTTTATGCATGCCGGCATCTGTCAGCGGTGCAGTTGCCTCTTTTATTCATGATCTTCTCTGGGAGATGGTACAAGCTGCAGAAATGCCGCGTTCCTGGTATGCATTTCATTTTAATGGAAGATTACATGACTGGGGCCCGCTTTATTACCTCTCGCCCTGAACGTCCATCCATCACGGCCCCATTCGCTGAGCTTGCACTGGGATGTTGGCCCTCAGCAGCTACTGTCGAGTCCTTTCGTGCAACCCTCCCCTCCCCCCGCGAGCCGGGAAGAAAATGCACTGCCTGTAAAAGGGAAAAAACGGAAAGGGAGAAAGGAGAAGGGAGTTGGGGGTTGGGAGAGGGAGAGAGAGATTGGATCAGACTACAGGCAAAGGAATATGTCTCCAACTCAGCCAAAACAGAACCAAGAGGAATTTGTCCTGGCTAGCTGGCATGTGGGAAAGTGCCCAGCGTCGAAGTCGTGGGCCAATCACAACGAGGAACAGGCGAATCTGACAATATCTGTTTCTCATTCTCAAATCTTCAGTTCAGTTTTCCGCATTTCTGCATCTTGTTCTGCTATTTTTTATTTTTACAGTGGTACCTCGGGTTACCGTATTTTTCGCTCTATTTCGTATTTGCAGAATATGGGTAGATATCTTTTCAAAATACAGTGGTACCTCAGGTTACATACACTTCAGCTTACAGACTCCGCGAACCCAGAAATAGTGCTTCAGGTTAAGAACTTTGCTTCAGGATGAGAACATAAATCGTGCTCTGGCGGTGCGGCGGCAACAGGAGGCCCCATTAGCTAAAGTGGTGCTTCAGGTTAAGAACAGTTTCAGGTTAAGAACGGACCTCCGGAACGAATTAAGTACTTAACCCGAGGTACCACTGTATTTTAAAGTGGTCCTGAAAATTCTGTGGAGGCCCCTGGGCAGTTGAAATTTCGGGGGGGGGGGCAGGCCTCAAAATAATCTCCTAATATGCTTTCGTCATTTCCTTTCAAAGTCAAATTGACACTATTTTGATGCGTTGGTGCGGGGCTGTTGCCTACCCGGCCCATTTGGTAATCTAGCATTACTCCCTGGGGAAGCCAGACTGGCTCCCTCCTTGCTGCCACCCCCCCCCCCCCCCCCAGCAGGTGAAAACAGCCTTTGGGAACTGACTGCTTTTAATGAAAGGGCTGGTGCCATGCTGTCTTTATTGTAATCATCTGCATATTTTCTTTATGTTTTAATTCTTTAATGTTTACTTGTTTCTTAATCATTTGTCCAACCTGCCCCCCATGTTTCTAGCTGTTTCTATTTTATCTGCAAGCCCTACCCAGCCCCACCTGCCCCTGCAGCTGCCCCACTGCCAAGTTCCCCTGCTAGCCATGCAGTCCATGCATGGCTTCCCAGGTAGCTCTGGTGCAGCCATGTAGCCCAAAGAACCTGGCAATGCATTCTTAACGCGTGTTTGAAAAGGTACCTTCAGGAGTAACTATTTGATCACAGACTCCTCCTTCAGAACCTGCCCCGTCCCTACGGCAAGAGGACGACTCTAAATCCATTTGACCTCTGTCACAAAAATATCGTACAGGTACAATGTGCCCTTTGAAAGATGATCTGAACCATAACTGGCAACGTATTTGAACCCAAGGGGAGCCGTGAGAGAAAAACCGAGCCGTCGTATATTCGCCTCCCGTGGATCAAAGCATCGCCTATTTGCATGCAAACTTCAAAGCCTCGTTCTGTGCCCCCATCGTGTGGCTTTGTACAAGCAACAGACTTCTTTTTGATCCAGTCTTCCTGTCAAACAGGGATGCAAACAAATTGCTGGGGAATAAGGCAGCTTTGGTTAAAAAGCCATCTCCTTTTCTTGAAACTCACCTAAGTCCCAAATTGGATCTGTCCTCCCATTTCTCATGATTCCTGCATATTCGCTATGATACACTGTAGGGCAGGCTTGCCGCCAAGAGCTTGTTGTGTGTCAAGGCTGCAGCAAAATTTTATCATCTGTAGGGCTCTTCTTTCATGTGACATCCAGCCACACCAGGATACAAAATTCCTCCCCCAACTCTTCCCACAGACACTCAGCACTGAGCACGGGTGCCTTTCGGTTTAGGAGGGTTTTTTGTACTCCTGCAAACTTTGGGGGCAGGTGTGGAGGCGGGCAGGTGTGGATGACTCCCTGGTCCTGAATTGGGTAACTGTGCCCCTGAAGGACCAGGTGCGCAGCCTGGGAGTCATTTTGTCCATGGAGGCGCAGGTCAATTCTGTGTCCAGGGCAGCTGTTTACCAGCTCCATCTGGTACGCAGGCTGAGACCTACCTGCCCACAGACTGTCTCGCCAGAGTGGTGCATGCTCTAGTTATCTCCCACGTGGACTACTGCAATGCGCTCTACGTGGGGCTACCTTTGAAGGTGTCCCAGAAACTACAACTAATCCAGAATGCAACAGCTAGACTGGTGACTGGGAGCGGCCGCCAAGACCACATAACACCGGTCTTGAAAGACCTACATTGGCTCCCAGTATGTTTCCAAACACAATTCAAAGTGCTGGTGCTGACCTTTAAAGCCCTAAACAGCCTCGTTCCAGTATACCTGAAGGAGCGTCTCCACCCCCATCGTTCAGCCCGGACACTGAGGTCCAGCTCAGAGGGCCTTCTGGCGGTTCCCCTGTGAGAAGCCAAGTTACAGGGAACCAGGTAGAGGGCCTTCTCGGTAGTGGCACCTGCCCTGTGGAACGCCCTCTCACCAGATGTCAAAGAGAACAACAACTACCAGACTTTTTGAAGACATCTGAAGGCAGCCCTGTTTAGGGAAGCTTTTAATGTTTAATAGGTTATTGTATTTTAATATTTTGTTGGAAGCCGTGTAAGGCTTGATAGGTCAAAACCAGCACTCTGAATTGGGCCCGGAAACTAAGTGGTAGCCAGTGCAGTTGTACTGTGCTCAAACCGTCTTGCTCCGGTGAGCAACCTGGCCGCTGAATATTGAACTCAGTCCTCCCAGTGGTGATCCTTATGTAGCCAAAACAGCAGCACCCCTGCAGAAAAGAAAGGCATCCAAAAGCATGCCAGAAAATCAATAATAATAATAATAATAATAATAATAATAATAATAATAATAATAATTTATTATTTATACCCCAGCCACTCTGGGCGGCTCCCAACAGAATATTAAAAACACAATAAAACATCAAACATTAAAAACTTCCCTAAACAGGGCTGCCTTCAGATGTCTTCTAAAAGTCAGGTAGTTGTTTATTTCCTTGACATCTGATGGGAGGGCATTCCACAGGGCGGGCGCCACTATCAAGAAGGCCCTCTGTCTGGTTCCCTATAGCTTCACTTCTCGCAGGGAGGGAACTGCCAGAAGGCCCTCAGAGCTGGACCTCAGTGTCCGGGCAGAACGATGGGGGTGGAGACGCTCCTTCAGATATACTGGGTCCAGGCCATTTAGGGCCTTCGTCATAGCTCTGATTGGGGGGGGGGGGGTGATTTGCTATCCTATATTTCTGGTTTTCTGTAGAGAGATTTCACCATTTCCCAGTGGGATACCAAGTTAGGCAATTGGGGGGCTATAAAGGAACTGATCCCCCAAATGGCCAATGGCATCCAGGCCTGGGTCCGGGGATTCCCCAGGGTGCAGCCCCAACCAGCCAATGAGCATGGCTTGGGTCCACCCCCGAGGTAATAAATTCAGGCCAGGCCAGCATTTCTCACCAGTTTTTTTGACGGGGGTTAGGGCCATAGAACTCCTCCAGCGGGAACCCCTTGTGGGACACCCCTATTTGATGTAGCTCATAGGCCCTCCCATGGTGTGGTTTACACTTACAAACTTTCCCAGCAGATGGGCCAAAGTTAATTAAATGAAGATTGGGAAAGATTGTGGAAAACCAATTTAAAATTTACAGATTGCTCTTTACTGAAAGAAAATTACATGAAAATGATGTATAGATGGTGTATAACACCGGTGCAAATAGCAAGAATGTAGAAAACTGGTTCAAATATATGTTGGAAATGTAAGGAAAACGAAGGGACTTTTTATCATATGTGGTGGGATTGTAGTGAAATTAAAAAATTCTGGGAAATGATATACAATGAATTGAAGAAAATGTTCCAACTAACATTTGTAAAAAAAACCTGAAGCATTTTTGTTAGGGATTGTAGGAAAAGACCTGCCAAGGAAATTGAAGAACATATTCATGTATGCGACAACGGCGGCAAGAGTCTTAATAGCACAAGGATGGAAGAATGACGAAATCCTGACAAAAGAACTGTGGCAAGAGAAACTGATGGACTATGCAGAATTGGAGAAATTGACGCACAAACTGTGCGATAAGGACAACTGTGACTTTAAAGAAGAATGGGAACCTTTTACAAAGTATTTAAAGAAACAACAAAATGAACTGGACTCCTTGGCAGGTTTTGAATAAACATGCACAAATTAATTATTGGTAACATACAGACAGATAACTTAAGGATCTTTTACAATTTTATAATATGCAGAGAATAACATGTGCTGAAAAATCAGAGAGAGGAGCTGAGGAAAGTCCGGGGGTGGGAGGGGGGAGGGGGGAGGGAAAAACGGGGGGGGGGATGAGGATGATATGTTTTTGATAAATTGTTATGTTGAAATTCCGAATAAAAACTATTTTTAAAAAACCAAAAAAACACACCCAAAGTTAATTAAATGGCTTCAATCAATGCCTATGCCAAATCTTTCACATCCGTAAACAATAAAGTTGTGGTCTAAGGTAAAGGTAAAGGGACCCCTGACCATTAGGTCCAGTCATGGCCGACTCTGGGGTTGCGGCCCTCATCTTGCTTTACTGGCCAAGGGAGCCGGCGTACAGCTTCCAGGTCATGTGGCCAGCATGATTAGGCCGCTTCTGGCGAACCAAGCAGCGCATGGAAATGCCGTTTACCTTCCCGCCAGAGCGGTACCTATTTATCTACTTGCACTTTGATGTGCTTTCAAACTGCTAGGTTGGCAGGAGCTAGGACCAAACAACGGGAGCTCACCCCATCGTAGGGATTCGAACCGCCGACCTTCTGATCAGCAAGTCCAAGGTTCTGTGGTTTAACCCACAGCGCCACCCGTGTCCTCTAAGTTGTGGTCTATTTGAACCCAAATCTATATGCCGCTGTCTTGCCTGATTATTTCATTACATAGAGAGCGACTGGATCACAGGGTCTTTTCCCAGAGCTGTGCTGGACTTTGTTTATCTTTTAAGCTAAGCATGTACCAGGCAACTCCTTATCTCCGGAGAACCTGCTGTTTTGCAAATGCATATGTGAAGTCATCCACTTGCATTCGGTGTGGCATCGCTCTGTAATGCATTCCTCGCGAGCCCAACCTGCCCTACCCTGAGCCATTAGTAGTAACAGGACATTAATAAGGAGGGGTCTTTGGTATCTTGCACAGAGGCTGACCTGCTTCGGGAGACGCAGGGCACCCATTACAGTGCAATGATCAATCACAGCCTCTCCCTTCCTTTCCCTCTCACATGCACTTCCTTGACTGAATACAGAGAAAGCAAGAATCGCGTACCTTTGCCCAAGTATATCAGCCTGGTTCGCGGGCTGACGGAGATTAGCGTATTTCCATTCACAAATTTTGCTTGTTGATTTATATCAATCAAATGGTTCCCAGGTCAGTTCCTAACAAGATAAACAACAAGATAAAATCATGATTTCAAAAATAGAAAATTGATATACTGTCATCCCTCAGGTTACAGACGCTTCAGGTTGCATGTTTTTGGGTTGTGCACCTCGCCAAACCTGGAAGTACTGGAATGGGTTACTTCCGGGTTTCGGCACTCACACATGCGCAGAAGCGCTAAATTGCGCTTTGCGCATGCACAGAAGCGCTGAATCATGACCCGCGCTTGCGCAGACACAGCACTGCAGGTTGCGAACGCTGTGGATTGCAAACGTGCCTCCCGCACGGATCATGTTCGCAACCCGAACCTCCACTGTACAAGTTTCCTTTAAGTAGGTTACAAGGAGGAGAGGGACTCACATTAATCTTCTATTCAAGCATGGATCAGGCCCACAACTGCTTAGGCTTGCTAGGTAATAGGTAGGCTCCTCGCTTCCCCTGGACAGCCCAGATTTGTGACTGATTGAAAAACTGTCCAGAGGACATCTGCAGTCTACGAGTATTCTTGGGTCCTGCTTTCTTTCTTTGTTTTTTAATAGATTTTTATTAAAATCCCCATTTAACAATTTCAGATAACCATTTTACATATTTAAGATACCAATGACTTCCCTTCTTCTCTTTCCATGGTTCATTTTACACCGCCAAAAGGCCCTTGGAGCTGGACCTCAGTGTCCTGGCTGAATGATGGAAGTGAAGACGCTCCTTTAGGTACACTGGGCCAAGACCGTTTAGGGCTTTAAAGGTCAGCACCAACACTTTGAATTGTGCTCGGAAATGTACTGGGAGCCAATGTAAAGGTAAAGGTAAAGGTACCCCTGCCCGTACGGGCCAGTCTTGACAGACTCTAGGGTTGTGCACTCATTTCACTCTAGAGGCTGGGAGCCAGCGCTGTCCGCAGACACTTCCGGGTCACGTGGCCAGCGTGACGAAGCTGCTCTGGCGAGCCAGCACCAGCACAGCACACGGAAATGCTATTTACCTTCCCGCTATAAAGCGGTACCTATTTATCTACTTGCACTTAAGGGTGCTTTCGAACTGCTAGGTGGGCAGGAGCTGGGACCGAATGACGGGAGCTCACCCCGCCGCGGGGATTCGAACTGCCGACCATGCGATCGGCAAGTCCTAGGCGCTGAGGTTTTACCCACAGCGCCACCCGCGTCCCTGGGAGCCAATGTAGGTCTTTCAAAACCAGTGTTATGTGGTCTTGGAGGCCGCTACCAGTCACCAGTCTAGTGACTGTCGCATTCTGGATTAGTTGTAGTTTCCGGGTCACCTTCAAAGGTAGCCCCATGTAGAGCACATTGTAGTAGCCCAAGCCGCTGTGTTGCATTGGCTCCCACATCACGTAGGAAACACAAAAGGGGTACTTACCTGCACACCCAAAAATCCAAGATGTGAAGGTGACCAGATCTATGTATTTGCTTAACTTCAGAAGCCAGCAGTGTGGTGGATCTGGGGCATTGCCATATCTTGAAGGCCAGATACTCAGTTCTGGGATGTTTTGTGTGGGATGTAAAGATGCAGTCAAGTGCAACATTTTGGCAGAGGACGAATGGCCTCCATGTTCTAACCGGTTGCTGTGACAACCAGTTTGTTGGTTGCCGGTAGTTTTGAAAGGTAACTGCTCAGTTGCAGTCACTTCAGGACCAACTTCCCTCTAGTATACCGTATTTTTCGCTCTATAGGACGCACTTTTCCCCCTCCAAAAATTAAGGGGAAATGTGTGTGCATCCCATGGAGCGAATGCAGGCTCCTTGGCTTCAGCAATAGCAACGCGAAGCCTCTGAAGCGCAGAGGGAACGCTTCCTCCGCACTCTGGAGGCTTTGCGTTGCTTTCGCTGAAGCCTGGAGAACGAGAGGGGTCAGTGCGCACCGACCTCTCTTGCTCTCCAGACTTCAGAAATAGCCGCCTGGAGCCTCCGGAGCGCAGTGGGAGGTCCCGCTGCGCTCCGGAGACTTTGGGTTCCTTTTGCTGAAACCGGGAGAGAAAGACTCTCCTGAAGCCTGAAGGGGGAGGAACCTGAAGGAACCTGAAGTCTGAAGGGGGAAATTTTTTTTTCTTGTTCTCCCCCTCTAAAACAAGGTGTGTCCTATGGTTGGGTGCGTCCTATAGAGCGAAAAATATGGTAATTTATTTGCTTGTTATGTAACCTAAGCCTGCCTTCAGGTACAGTTCTGTAAACCTGAATGAATCTGAGAGTAAAATAGTTTTATATTAATATGAATCAGATTTGTGTTTGTATTCTTTAAGAGGGATTCAAAGGGATTTTCAACCAGGAAGGCATCTTTATTTGAACTCAGACAAGTCAGCAACAAGCTGATCACTGCATAAACTTAAAAAGGGGGTTGTTTAACTCTGCCAAAGTAAACCTTCCCACATTTCGATCATTTCCTAAGACTATGAGAGGTCATTTTTGTCACCAGGTGGGTCTGGCCACTGTGACAAGTGAGGAAGGTACAGTTAGTCTCCTTCATGCCAATGTCTCTCGCCTTTTTCCTTTCTGCCGAAGGTCCAAGTAAGGTCCAAAAAAGAAGAAAAAAGCCAGCAGCCCCTTTCAAGAGGTACATTAGCTCCTTTCACACTTAATGAAGCCAGAGAAATAGTGACAGGTACAGCTGGCGCCATTTAATAGGGATGTTCACAGGGAAGGCACAGCTGGGGGATTATTTCCTGCCATACGCTGCACGGGTCTTAAAATCATTTTTATTGGGACATGTCTGGGACTTAGTACTAGTTTTAGAAGCTGGTTTATGTCCCGTAAGCATTGTAAGCAAATTGTGAAGTTGAATGAAAACACATGATGGAAAATATTCCGCATCACATGTTTTATCCTCCTAATATATTCAGGTAGGTAGCCGTGTTGGTCTGACGCAGTCAAAATATAAAAAATAAATAAATAAAATTGTCTAGCAGCATCTTAGAGACCAACTAAGTTTGATCTTGGTATAAGCTTTCGTGTGCATGCACATTTCTTCAGATACGATATATATGATCATAACCCATACAGAACGATGATAGGTTTCTCCTGCCATCAAGGAAAGGTCATGATTTGTGGTCAATTTTACAAAAAGTGAAAGTAACAAAGAAATCACTCAAGCGGTGACTATTTTTTTTTTCTTTCAGCTGCTGCAAAGGTCAAAATCGTCATTATTATTTTTTTGCCCTTGTTGTGACTTGGACATCTGAAATATTGAAATAGTATTGAAAAATCGGTGCATGTGAGCTTTGAGTTTCTGGTTTGCTCTGCAGTTCCATGATATGGGTCCAGAGGGCGGCAACATGAGAAAGGGCCTTTTCTGCGGTGGCTCCCCATTTGTGGAGTATTCTCCCCAGGGAGGATCAGCTGGTGCCCTCATCACATATCTTTAGGCACCAGGCAAAAACATTCCTCTACAGTGTGGTGTAGTGGTTAAGAGCGATAGACTCGTAATCTGGTGAACCGGGTTCAATTCCCCGCTCCTCCACATGCAGCTGCTGGGTGACACTGGGCTAGTCACACTCCTTTGAAATCTCTCAGCCCCACTCACCTCACAGAGTGTTTGTTGTGGGGGAGGAAGGGAAAGGAGAAGGTTAGCCGCTTTGAGACTCCGTAGGGTAGTGATAAAGCGGGATATCAAATCCAAACTCTTCTCCTCTTCTTGTCCCAGGCCTTTGGCTAATTAAACAATCTATGGCCTTTTGCGTGTCCAGGCGCAACAGCCCCAGCCCCCAGGGAACATGGGAAAGGAAATAAAGGCTCTGACGATGTTATGGAATTAAAATTAGGCCACCACTTTATTAAACTTCTGAATGCAGGAAGACCTTGGCTTAGGCATTGGGCATGTATCCCTCCCAGCCCCCCAGCCGGGGGTAACTGGGGCTCATCAGGGTAAATGGGATATGGGGCTGCTCTGCGCGACGTAAGCATAGCTGTCAAGTGTCCCTTATTTGAAGGGACAGTCCCTTATTCCAGCGCCATGTCCCGCTGCTGTCCCTTATTGATGGATGTCCCTTAAATGTCCCTTAAATGATGTCCCTTAAATTTCAAAGGAAGCAGCTCCTCTCCCTGCCGGCCAGGGAGGAGGGAGGCTCCAACTGTGTTGCTTGGCTGTGTTGCTCACCCAATAAGAAGTCTAAGAATGACTGGGGGGTGGAGCTTGCATGCTTTGTGTGTGGCTAGTTAATGCAAGCTGAGGGGTTTTTTGAATGCTGGACGCCATTTTGTTGCACGTGCTGCTGCAAACTTTGCAGTGCAAAGCCAGGCCGGGGAGCCATCTTAAGTTGAGGCTGCATAGGCCTTGTGGTGCATGTGATTCAGATTCTATTCAGTTGAACCTCTGGTTACAAAGTTGGTTGGACAGTGTTCTCGAAGCTACCAGCATGAGTTTGACCAGACTGCAGGAGGACAGGAAGACTGGAGTGCCTGGAACAGGTGAGGCTGCAGGTCCCTTATTGTGGCTGCTGGTCCCTTATTTTCAAGGCTGCTGGTCCCTTATTTTCAAATCTGTAAGGTGACAGCTATGTGTAAGTGTAGCAGGCAGACAAGCCCATATCCCCACACACAGGGTAGACAATCTTTCAGTGTATGGCCAGTGACACCCATATATACAACCCCTTTAAGAGGGGGACCCTGGAATCGCTGCCGCAGGGGGGTGAGTTACCACTTCACACACACACACACACACACACATTATAGGGAAGAAAGACTAAAGGATTCCACCCAAGGCCATAACCGCCAAAGTTGTGACAAA
This sequence comes from Podarcis siculus, assembly GCA_034642415.1. Lineage (NCBI taxonomy): Eukaryota > Metazoa > Chordata > Lepidosauria > Squamata > Lacertidae > Podarcis > Podarcis siculus. The sequence continues at coordinate 1,209,884 of JAXCMG010000113.1, forward strand.
TTGTTACGGGGAAGACAAAACCTGCTAATGCAGGAAAAATTCTTCCCGGTCCTTTAACAGCAACCAGTCAAAGACCGTAGCAGTGCCCGCTGAACAGGAAGAAAAAGTTAACCTGCAAACCAGAATCATTAAAAAAGGGAGGGTAGGGAGGGTGAATCTCCAGAGCCGTCTGCCTGGCTAATACCAGCTCCTCCCCCTATTTATAATGGGTCTGGCCCCACTTCCCAGGAAACGAAACTTAAAGCTGAGGCTGGGTGTGAACCTCTGAATAATACACTGAGAAGCAGGCCAGCCCCCTTCTGCTAGCAAGTTTCCTGGGAACTGTAGCACACGATCCCGCAAAAGGCACCCACAATATAGTGTGAGTGCTCATTATCTCATCCCTAAAATGTCTAGATTGTTTAATTAGCCAAACGCCTAACTTTTACTTTTGGGGTGTTTGTGTGTAAACAATCTATGGTGTTTAGACTGTGCAGATGGGCAGGCTTCTTGTTTTTGTTTGTTCTTGTGCAATATATTTTTGTGTTTTTCTGTTGTAAACCGCCCTGTGAACTTCAGATGAAGGGCCATGTAGAAATTAAATTAATAATAACAATAATAATTTGCTTTTACCATTCGCACAGGCATGGAGCAATACTGATCAGAGAAATTATGGAAGAGATATTATGACCAAGTTTAAAGTCCTCAAGAAAAGCCAGAACCAACTATAAAGATACCTTTTTTTGCTCATTGGGCCTCAGCACCCTCATTCAATTAGGATGAGTACTCTCAAGACTATTTTTGTGTGTCTAACATTAATTAAGCATAAAGGTAAAGGTAGAGGGACTCCTGACCATTAGGTCCAGTCGTGACCGACTCTGGGGTTGTGGCACTCATCTCACTTTATTGGCTGAGGGAGCCGGCGTACAGCTTCCGGGTCATGTGGCCAGCATGACTAAGCCACTTCTGGCGAACCAGAGCAGTGCATGGAAATGCCATTTACCTTCCCACCGGAGCGGTACCTATTTATCTACTTGCACTTTGAAATGCTTTCGAACTGCTAGGTTGGCAGGAGCTGGGACAAAGCAACGGGAGCTCAGTCCATTGTGGGGATTCGAACCGCCACCCTTCTGATCGGCAAGCCCAAGAGGCTCAGTGGTTCAGACCACAGCACCACCTGCATCCCAGTAAAACACAAAAATGGACCTGTGTGTGTGTGTGTGTGTTTTCAGAGGAGGATTTTTCTGTAGCATTCTGTGTGAGATTGGTGGACCAAAGAACCCGCCTTCCTGGCATCAGCCTTACTGGAACTTAACTGTATGTGGGCAGGGTGGTCTTGAGGTCAGGGCTCTGCAAGGACCATCTTCAGAACCAACGCAGGGCTCTTGCCAGTACACCTGTGCTGCACCACTGCCCTTCCTGCTCAAGCATGTCCAGGTGTCATGGACTGGCTGGAAGCAGAGGGATTGTGGCAGAAACCAGCTGTGGGACCCCTGCGGAGTGGTGGTGGGGCCAAAAATCATTTTTGAGGGGACGAGACCATCTTTATCACCTCCATCCACCTGTCAAAGTTGGCCCATGAGGGTGTGGGAGATAGCTGTCGACTAGGATTGAACTCACCTTCTGCTCTTGTAGCAAGGCTTACTGGGAAATGATATGTAGTGAAGTGAAAAGGATGTTTAGAATAACGTTCGTAAAAATAACCCATAAGCTTTTCTTATGAGAATTATAGGGACAGAACTACCTAAACTGTACAGAAACTTATTCATGTATGGTACTACAGTGGCAAGAATGTTACCTGCCCAAAAATGGAAAGAAGAATAAGTCTCAGTAAAGGAAGAATGGATACGAAAACTTATGGAATATGCAGAAATGGTGAAACTTACCGGAAGAATAAGAAATCAAGATAACAAACTTTTTATAAAAGAATGGAAATGGTTTATGGAATATTTGCAGATAAATTGTAAACAGATAAGAACATTGGCAGGATTATTGTAACAACCTGCAGTTTCATAAGAGTGTATATTAAAAGAAGATGAATAAATGAGCAAATTAAGTTAATTTGGATATGAAGAAGATATTAAAAATAAATTTAAGGAACTGCAGAAAGTGGGGGAAGGAAATCAAGTTTTGAAATGTCAAAATGATTGTAAAATCAGTGAAATGTATAAATCTGAAAAGTATAAATATATATATATATATTTAAAAAGAACTCAGCTTCTGGGCAGGGGGTTAAATGCTGGTTTCTTCAACACCTCTATCTGTTCCACACCTGACATCACCTAGGACAGGTGAGCATGACATGGGTCAAATAGCCTCACAGACCAAATGGGGAGGCTGGGGATTCCCTGCCTTGGTCCAAGTCAGATATTTATATAGTCCTGTATTGATTAAATTTGATTTCCGTCCTTGCCTAAAAGCTAAAGACACAGAGCGCTAAGTTAGTATTATAGCTGCAATGAATAGATCCCATTGCCCTAAATGAAACTTGATTCTGACTAGCATGCTAGTCAAAATATGAGGATTAGCTTTTTCCCCGTGAACATTTGAATCAGCTTTTTGTTGATGAATTATGAGTTGGTTAATTATGTCACCGGAGGACTAATATAACGGCCTCATCAGTAAAAATGAAAGTTAAGTAAGAAATAAGGAAGACATTACCCCTTGATTCCACCAGCCTCGGGGAATTTTCATTGCTACCCGCCTCCATCCAGCTGCAGCCCATATAACTCAAGGTGCAAATACTTCTGGGTAGTCAAACAAATTGTGCTTTATGGATGCATGCGAAGAAATTATGATGATGAGCAGTATAGGAGAACTTTCAGCCTAGTTCCCAGTCAGGTTAATCCAAATCAAGGTTCTGGAATTGTATCTGTTGAATGACTCCTCACTTGAGCTGAAATGTTTTCATTTGTACAGTGGTATATTGGACGTGGGTGGCGCTGTGGTCTAAATCACTGAGCTAGGGCTTGCCGATCAGAAGGTAAGCTCCCATTGCTCAGTCCCTGCTCCTGCCAACCTAGCAGTTCAAAAGCACATCAAAGTGCAAGTAGATAAATAGGTACCGCTCTGGCGGGAAGGTAAACGGCGTTTCCGTGCACTGCTCTGGATTGCCAGAAGTGGCTTAGTCATGCTGGCCACATGACCCGGAAGCTGTACACATGGCTCCCTCGGCCAATAAAGCGAGATGAGCGCCTCAACCCCAGAGTCGTCCGCAACTGGACCTAACGGTCAGGGGTCCCTTTACCTTTACCTAAGGAGCAAGTAAAATCTACTTGGTTTGGGGCTTCTGGTTAATTTCCTTTAGCCCAGGTACCAAAGAACCATTGGGATGAATGGACTGGGTGTCACCACAGCCACCATCTCCAGCCTCAAAGAAACAGCCCAAAGGCTGATAAAGATTTAGAACTCTATGAGTTTATCAGCTAAATATTGCCTTCTGGTTTATTAATGTGAGGCATTGGCTGCATTCGGATTTAACACTAAACTATGCTTTGTCATCAACATTATCAAGGGGTTTCAAGGCAGCTTACAAATCTTTACTGGAAGGCCTTATCTCAAGTTTTCATGCTCCTCCTCTCCACAGGCACAGCCCCGGGGAGGAGACTAGAAGCTCCCATTTGCATTTCAATTTACTGCCGTTTACTGTTTTGCAGTGTCAAACCCTTAACTGTAGTTAATTTTAACGATGGCTTGCTATAGTTAACTACAGAAAAGGGAGTGTGCAAGCACAAGGCTTGCCTTGGCTCATTTTGAAACAATAAATCAGAGCTTATTGTTATATCCAATTTCAGGCGCTGTCTGCAATTCTCCCAATGGAAATATTAAATGATATGGGTTTGACTTAGAAGAGGCACCTCTATTGGCAGTACCCTGTGCTTTTTTTCTGGGGGGTACGCAGGGGAACGCATACCCCTAAATTTTTTGTACTTTGTACAAAAAATTTGTACTTTTGTCCATTTACTGTATTTATTTTTCCCGATTTGAACTATAAAATGGTGATTTTCCGGAGTCAAAATGAGAGTACCCCTAAACATTTTTAAAGGAAAAAAGCACTGGTAGCACCCCTTGCACGTAGTACATGTGAAAAGGATCAAGGATTCTTAATAGACTGCAAGCCTGACATGAGCCAACAATGCGATGCAGCAGCAAAAAAAGCCAAATCTATTCTAGGCTGCATCAACAGAGGTATGGTGCCCAGATCAAAGGAAGTAATAGTCCCACTCTATTCTGCCTTGGTCAGACCACACCTGGAAAACTGTGTCCAATTCTGGGCACCACAAGTTAAGAAGGATATTGACAAACTGGAATGTGTGTAGAGGAGGGCAACCAATATGATCAAGGGTCTGGAAACCACACCTTATGAAGGAGTTGGGGTTGTTTAGCCTGGATAAGATCCTGGACATGAGAAGAGAGACTCCCTGGAAAAAACCTTGATTTTGGGAAAGATTGAGGGCACAAGGAGAAGGGGACGACAGAGGATGAGATGGTTGGACAGTGTTCTCGAAGCTACGAACATGAGTTTGACTAAGCTGCGGGAGGCAGTGGAAGACAGAAGTGCCTGGCGTGCTCTGGTCCAGGGGGTCACGAAGAGTCGGACACAACTAAACGACTAAACAACAACAAGCCTGGATAAGAGGAGACTGAAAGGAGGTATGATAGCCATCTTCAAATATCTAAAGGGCTGTCACATGGAAGATGGACCCAAACCAATGGCTTTATAAGAAAATATGGATGGATTTATTAATGGGTTTATAAGAAAATGAAATCTGAGTAAAGGTCAGGAAGAACTTTCTCACTGTAAGAGTTGTTTGACAGTGGAACAAACTCCAGTGGAATGTGGTGGACTCTCCTTCCTTGGAGATTTTTAAGCAGAGGTTGAGTGGCCATCTGTCATGGATGATTTAGTTGAGATTCCTGCATTGCAGGGAGTTGGACTAGATGACCCTTGGGTCCCTTCCAACTCCATGATTCTACGCTAAAAAAATATCAGGACATTAGTAACTGCAACTACCAAGCTCATTGTAGTGATGTCTGCCAGGAGTCAGGGGGTGGAACCAATGTTCTAGGTGGCCACCAGAGGGACCAAAGGCACGACCTTCTTTCGAAGGAGGTCCAAGGTGGCGCGATGTGTGAACGCAACCATGGGGTGTTAGCTCTTCAGAGCAAGGGCTACAGTGTTGTCTTAGGAGTCTAGCGCTAGGGAAGCAGGCTTGAAAATAGCAAAAAGCTGTCACATACAAAAGGCACGGAGGAGAAATGTGCTGTCAGAAAACGTAATCTCTTCCAAGTGCAGAAATCCAACAGTGGGAGGATTTACGGGAGTTCAGATCCAGGGGACGCCAGGAAAGACAGCTAAATAAACACATAGATCATGCATCTTGAAAGCTGATGTCAGGCCCATAAAAAATCAACTTGATTATAGGAGCAGACAGGTGGTGATTGGTGCAACCCCTGCGCATTTTGTCCTAGAGCCTTTGGCTGGCCTTGTCCGGTGGAAACATCACTGAGCAGATGTTTTCCTGATTGCAAATGTTGTGAAATTTATAATCCACATCCTCCTTCTCAAACAATCTTAGAGCCGTTTGGAAGAGGAAAGTGCATGTTCGTCCAATTTGCGCGCTGCCAAAACTACAGTGTTACCAGAGATGTGGGAGGAAATCCATCTCAGACAGGGAACTGAAGAACGGTCCTGGAATGCTCCAAGGCACCGGGCATTTGAAGCCCATAGTCCTTCAGTGTATTTGCAGGCTTAGTGATTCTGCTGGGTTCAGGGAAAGACTGCAGAATGGGGACAGTTAGCTCTCTGCCTCTGCTTGGGTTGCTGCAAGTTCTGAAAAAATGAGATCAGAATGCGTTGCATTAAATTAAAAGAAAGGTGGCTGGCTTTTGTTGCTTTTATTGGTTAAAATGTTTAATTTGTCCAGAATTAAGAGGTCTTCTTAAAGTTTTGCAGAGATTCAGCATCCACTAAAAGGCCTGGAAATGATGCCTTATGAGGAACGGCTAAGGGAGCTGGGCATGTTTAGCCTGGAGAAGAGGAGGTTAAGGGGTGATATGATAGCCATGTTCAAATATATAAAAGGATGTCACATAGAGGAGGGAGAAAGGTTGTTTTCTGCTGCTCCAGAGAAGCGGACACGGAGCAATGGATCCAAACTGCAGGAAAGAAGATTCCACCTAAACATTAGGAAGAACTTCCTGGCAGTAAGAGCTGTTCGACAGTGGAATTTGCTGCCAAGGAGTGTGGTGGAGTCTCCTTCTTTGGAGGTCTTTAAGCAGAGGCTTGACAACCATATGTCAGGAGTGCTCTGATGGTGTTTCCTGCTTGGCAGGGGGTTGGACTCGATGGCCCTTGTGGTCTCTTCCAACTCTATGATTCTATGATTCTATGATTCACTGTCTTCAGAATTTGAGCTAGCCAACAACTGGGAGTGGCTGCCGAGACCATATAACACTGGTCCTGAAAGATCTACATTGGCTCCCAGTATGTTTGAACACAATTCAAAGTGTTGGTGCTGACCTTTAAAGTTCTAAATCAGGGGTCAGCAACCTAAGGCCCAGGGCCCCCCGCTCGGTTGGCTCCCGTTCGCTGCACTAACTGGCACAGAGCAGAGCAGGGAACGCCTTCCGTGATGCTGGCCGGCTTCCCATTGGCTGCAGGAAGTTCCTGCAGCCAACGGGAAGCTGTGCATGCCTCCTCTGCGCCGGAAGGAGCGTCAGAAATAGCATTTGCGCATGCGTGTGCGCACACACGCACACACACTCTGCCCCACCGCGGCATCTGCGCGACCGTGAACTGGCCCAAGCCACAAAACTCTGCTGACCCCTGCTTAAACGGCCTCGGCCCAGTATACCTGAAGGAGTGTCTCCACACCCATTGTTCAACCTGGACACTGAGGTCCAGCTCCGAGGGCCTTCTAGCGGTTCCCTCACTGCAAGAAGTGAGGTTACAGGGAACCAGGGAGAGGGCCTTCTTTTAATATTCTGTTGGGAGCTGCCCAGAGTGGCTGGGGAAACCCAGCCAGATGAGTGAGGTATAAATAATAAATTGTTGTTATATAGGAGGCTGCTTTAGATTGAGTCAAACCACCAGCCCACCAAGCGCAGTATTATCTGCACTAACTAGCAGTGAATCTCCATGTTTTCAGACAGGAATCATTATACCCAGCAGAAAGGACTCAGGGTTTTTTGGAAAATACTTTTAAACATTTATTTTTTTTCCAATTCATTATACTGGGGAACATTATTTTTTTCATTTTCTGTTGCATGAGATTTTTCAACTGTTCTTATATGTTCTTTCAATGCTGATTTCAAATCTGAAATCGATTTTCATGTACATGCTATAGTTATCTTGCAATTTCCGACTTTTGCCGATATGACATATTTACACTGGGGATAAGTGGACACTGACATGTTGATCTACCCATACCACATGGTAATTATTGTTTTGCAAACTTAATTTTTCTTTATTTTTATAGTTTTGTAACCTAAATATTTGTACTTTTCAGATCGGACCATGGCTTCTTCAAGTAGACAAAAATGTGTAAACAAGCCTAATTTGAAAGATAACTATAGCATGTACATGAAAATCGATTTCAGATTTGAAATCAGCATTGAAAGAACATATAAGAACAGTTGAAAAATCTCATGCAAAAGAAAATGAAAAAAAAATGTTCCTAGCATACTGTGTATCCCAAGGGAATACTTTTTTTGCATACCTCCAACTGTACATGTCATTTTCAACGCTATACATGTCATGTTCAATGCTATAAAAGTCACTTACATTTACACATTTATACTCATATTCTACTATTTTGCTATGTGTTTAATAAAATATTGAATTCTTGCATTGTGAAAAACAAAGATTATGGTGAAAAGTGAAAAACATGAATTGCCAAAAAAAACCCTAGAGCTTACAGAACAAAACCAACTTCAGATATGAAATCAGCATGTCGAAATTAGGTTAGAACAACTGCAGGTGTCAATGCAACGAAAATTTGTTCCCCAGTGTTATGGATCATTTCCCAATGCTCTTTTACCCTTTTACAAGTCCACCACATGTGAAGGAATGTTCCCTCCACCTCTTTGCATCTCTCTGCAAATCCTTGGAGTGCTCTCTTGAGCTGAAAGCTACCTGTTTGCATCTGCTGTAAGCCTCTCCAGAACTGAGGGAACCCAAAGAACACCCTCCCTGCCCCCTGTGGTTTCCAGCAACTGGTATTCAGAAGCATTTTTATGTTCTTTAATTAAAAAAGAAAGAATAAATATTACTTGTATATAAAAAAAGCCATCCAAAGTTGGTGGCTATCACTGCCGCCCGGGGGAGCAAGTTCCATAGTTTAACTACGCGCTACATGAAGACGGAGTTTATTTTCTCTGTCCTGACTCCCAACATTCAACTTCCTAGGATGTCCACCAGAGAGGAAGAAAAACGTTTCTCCTTCCGCTTTCTCGTGTCAGGGATAATTTCACAAACTTATTTCTTGTTGCCTCTTACTCATATTTTCCCTCAGCCGAAAAGTCCCAGATGTTTCTGTTGCTGTTTTAATATAGTTTTATTGATTTCCAATATATAACAATAACCAAAAAGAAAGAAAGAAAGGAATACAAAAACCGAATCCCAACTTGCCCCCCCCCTCCAGGACAGATCAATGTAATGAACTCTGTCAACGTTCGATCTGTGATGGTTTTGTCATTATTCTTACACTATGTCTTTTGTATTTCTCTACACAAGAACCCACATACGTATGGGACCGCCTCTCCTGGTATGCCCCGCGGAGGACCTTAAGGCCCACAAATGACAACACTTTGGAGGTCCCAAGTAGCAAGGTGGTTAGATTGGTCTCAACTAGGGCCAGGGCCTTTTCAGTACTGGCCCCAACTTAGTGGAACGCTCTGTCGCAAGAGACTAGGGCCCTGCGGGACTTGGTATCTTTCTGCAGGGCCTGCAAGACAGAGCTGTTCCACCTGGCCTTTGGTTTGGACTCAGTCTGACCCTTATGTTTTCCCTCCCCTTACAGTTGTGATCCACAGGCTACTTTTAAAATGAGGCAGCATTTTAAATTGCATTTTAACTTGTATTTTAAATTGTCGTCCCCCCCCCTATTATGTTTTTATTGTAATTTTACTGGTGTTAGCTGCCCTGAGTCCAGCTCTGGCTGGGGAGGGCGGGGTATAAATAAAAAATTATTATTATTATTACTGTAAACCGCCCTGCGATCTTTGGTATATAAATTTAATATATAATAATAATAATTTGAAATTTTCATTCTAAAAAACTTCACGCTGAAATCAAGGATTCTCCTCTGCCTGAACTATGCAAGTGCAGCCTAATAGTCTTTTGGGCAGCTCCAGGGTAATAATAATAATAATAATAATAATAATAATAATAATAATAATATAATTTATTTATTTATGCCCCCACAATCTGGCTGGATTTCCCCATCAATTTCTCAGGACTTATAGGACCATCTTTGCTTGGATGCACTGAAAATAATCTTGCAACAATTTGCACTACAGAAGTCAAACTTCCAAGAACGTTCGACTTATTCTGAAGTTGGAGCTCAAAAGAAAAGACCTAAGCCAGCCTTCACCAACTTGATGCCCTCCAGATGTTTTGGGACTAGTGGGAGTTGTAGCCCCAAATCATCTGGAGGGCACCAGGTTGGCAAAGGCCGTTTTAAGCCACCAGTCCCTGGGATTCTCTTGCATTTTCCTGTTGGCACATTTTTAAATGGCGCCCAGGATTTTCTGGGTGCCTTAGCTAAAAATACGACTCAATGGCGACTGCATTCACTCTCCTTGGCTATCTCATTCCTGTCTGAAGATGAGGCTAGATGTAGTCTGGTATTGTCAACTTTTAAAAAGGTAACCATTAGGTCCAGTCACGGACGACTCTGGGGTTGCAGCACTCACCTCACTTTACTGGCCGAGGGAGCCGACGTTTGTCCCACAGACAGTTTTTCTGGGTCATGTGGCCAGCATGACTAAGCCACTTCTGGCGAACCAGAGCAGCGCACGGAAATGATGTTTAACTTCCCGCCAGAGCGGTACCTATTTATCTACTTGCACTTTGACGTGCTTTCGAACTGCTAGGTTGGCAGGAGCAGGGACCGAGCAACGGGAGCTCACCCAGTCACGGGGATTTGAACCGCCAGCCTTCTGATTAGCAAGTCCTAGGCTCTGTGATTTAGACCACAGCGCCACCCGCATCCCATTGTCAACTTTTAGGCCAAGCTAAATGTGATGTTGGCAGACCCATGGTCTCTTCATCTCTCTGCATAAAACCACAGGGAAGTCTTACTTCAGCAGTAGAAAGAGAATGCAGGACAGAGACATTGAATTCTGTCCCCTCCTGTCGGAGACTTAGCTATGGGGTGGGGTTTTTTTTGCCCCATGTGAAGTCTCCCCAGGGGTGTCATTGAAGCTCTCAGTTTGTGTGTGTGTACACAAATGCACCTAGTAAAGGTAAAGGTAAAGGGACCCTTGACCATTAGGTCCAGTCGCAAACGACTCTGGGATTGCGGCACTCATCTCGCTTTACAGGCTGAGGGAGCCGGCGTTTGTCCTCAGACAGTTTTTCTGGGTCATATGGCCAGCATGATAGCAGGTCACTTCTGGTGAAACCAGAGCAGTGCACGGAAACACCGTTTACCTTCCCGCTGGTAAAAGGTAAAGGGACTCCTGACCATTAGGTCCAGTTGTGGCCGACTCTGGGGTTGCGGCTCTCATCTCGCTTTGTTGGCTGAGGGAGCCGGCGTACAGCTTCTGGGTCATGTGGCCAGCATGACTAAGTCGCTTCTGGCGAACCAGAGCAGTGCACGGAAACGCCGTTTACCTTCCCACCGGAGTGGTACCTATTTATCTACTTTCACTGTGTTCTTTCAAACTGCTAGGTTGGCAGGAGCTGGGACCGAACAACGGGAGCTCACCCTGTCGCGGGGATTCAAACCTCTGACCTTTCGATTGGCAAGCCCAAGCAGCACAGTGCTGCCAAACTGGATCTTTGACCCAGGTGAAATAAAGGCTAGTTTTGCCCCTGCCTCCTGTGCCTTATCTCCCTGCAGTCGGTTGTGTTATAAGGAGGGGAAAACTGCTCCCTATCCCTTATGGGGTACCCAAGAGCCCATAGAGAGTCCTTTTGTAGGTTCTCTATCAGTAGGAGGTTTTCCCAGTAGTGATGTATAGAAGTGAAAGCTGGACCATAAAGAAGGCTGATCGCTGAAGAATTGATGCTTTTGAATTATGGTGCTGGAGGAGACTTTTGAGAGTCCCATGGACGGCAAGAAGATCAAACCTCTCCTTTCTTAACGAAATCAGCCCTGAGTGCTCACTGGAAGGACAGGTCGTGAAGCTGAGGCTCCAATACTTTGGCCACCTCATGAGAAGAGAAGACTCCCTGGAAAAGACCCTGATGTTGGGAAAGATGGAGGGCACAAGGAGAAGGGGACAACAGAGGACGAGATGGTTGGATAGTGTTCTCGAAGCTACCAGCATGAGTTTGACCAAACTGCGGGAGGCAGTGGAAGACAGGAGTGCCTGGCGTGCTCTGGTCCAGGGGGTCACGAAGAGTCGGACACAACTAAACGACTAAACAACTAAACAACAACAACAAATCAGTAGGAGAAAATAACAGAGGCCAACCAGAGAATATTGAGAAGCAAAGCAGCTAGTAAGCCTGATCTTTATTAAACTGTTGCAACAGGGTCCTCACTCACCACACGCAGGAGGGAAGAGGCACCCAGAACAATGGTGTGCCAGCCCTCATTTAGACTTTTTGAAATTGCCACCCTCTAGCTCAAGACCACTCCCCCCATACATAGATCACAGAAGAGGCGCTCTACAGCAGAAACCTGCCTGCCAGGTTACCTGAGAATATTCACTGATTACCTTATTTGGGCAGTCTGGCGATTCCTTTGTGATGGTAAATACTCAGTTCCTGAATCCAGGTCGCAGACTCACCCTGTGCATACACAGAAACTCCTTAAGATAGGATTTGTGAGCACAGAGAGAATGGGGAGGTTTTCCCATCTCCTTTGTCCTTGCAGAGAAACATTTGAAGGCAAAGTGGGAGAGAAAATGGTTTCAGGACTTTTCCTGTACTGATTCAGACATGTGGTTTATATATTTATGTATGTGTTTGCCCAGTACATTTATGAATATTTATTTTATATCTTAAGGGACGTGGGTGGCGCTGTGGGTTAAACCACAGAGCCTACGACTTGCCGATCAGAAGTTCGGCGGTTCGAATCCCTGTGACGGGGTGAGCTCCAGTTGCTCGGTTCCTGCTCCTGCCAACCTAGCAGTTCAAAAGCACGTCAAAAGTGCAAGTAGATAAATAGGTACTGCTCCAGCGGGAAGGTAAACGGCGTTTCCGTGTGCTGCTCTGGTTCGCCAGAAGCGGCTTAGTCATGCTGGCCACATGACCTGGAAGCTGTACGCCGGCTCCCTCGGCCAGTAAAGCGAGATGAGCACCGCAACCCCAGAGTCGGTCACGACTGGGCCTAATGGTCAGGAGTCCCTTTACCTTTACCTTATTTTATATCGTAGACCTTATAATTCTTACAACAGTTGCTATAAGCAATTCGCTTCTTCTGTCATCTAGGAAGGGGAAAGGGGCCTTAGAGCAGCTGGTCTGGATGAAGAAAGGTTTGGATTGGGGAAGACATCGACATGCTTCTCCTGAACACTCTGCGCCCTGTTAGAGCAACTCTCCTTCTCCCAGCCCCACTTTATACGTGAATTGTGCAAATACATGAATGACAGCTGCATCCCATCCACTTCTGCTTTTACTGGCAATGGGTCTCTGGGGCTTGTCTCTCTCCCTGCTCCATTACCAGAAATCTTTTTTAAACAGGAATTGCCAAGGCCTGAGCCATGGCTCCTTCTAGGCTTTCGTTTTGCATGTGGCGAAATGGTCCTTGCCATAAATAAGGAAGGCAAATGGTCACTAGCCCTACGGCGAGCTGAATGCCCGCTGGCAGCTCCTTAGCGACACACAAGGTCACTACAGTCCCTTATCTTGGCAGGCACACCCGCCAACGTTTATCCAAAGGATAGGGAGACAGAAGCTTCTCCCACGTTCGATCTCGCCGCACGCATAGACGGCACCGGCACATCGACATCATTCACCTTGAACCAATTGCAACCTCTCCTACCTACCTCACGGGACGCGGGTGGCGCTGTGTGTTAAACCACAGAGCCTAGGACTTGCTGATCAGAAGGTCGGCGGTTCGAATCTCCGCGACGGGGTGAGCTCCCGTTTTTCGGTCCCTGCTCCTGACAACCTAGCAGTTCCAAAGCACGTCAAAATGCAAGTAGATTAATAGGTACCGCTCCAGCGGGAAGGTAAACGGCGTTTCCGTGCGCTGCTCTGGTTCGCCAGAAGCGGCTTAGTCATGCTGGCCACATGACCCGGAAGCTGTACGCTGGCTCCCTCGGCCAATAAAGCGAGATGAGCACCGCTACCCCAGAGTCGGCCACGACTGGACCTAATGGTCAGGGGTCCCTTTACCTTTACTTTACCTACCTCGCAGGAGCGTTGTAAAGGGGAAAAATATGTGTGAGGAATGGGATTGTCTACAAACAACTTCCGCAGATAAACGGAATGAAATAAAATTGTAGCTGTAAGCTGCCTTGAGTCCCTGTTTTGGAAAAAGGTGGGATATACTAATACTAATACTGGAAACTGTGAGAATGGTCAGGAAAATACCACAGAGTAAATTCTGTTGAACTCAGTGGGATTTAGATCTGGGTCAAAATGCTTTGGATTGCTGTGTGAGGCTGGACAGTCTTTTTTCCCTTTTTAAATTTCCCTTTTTTATTTTACAATTTTAACTTCACCAAGTATTCTCCATAGAGACAATACAATTCTTTTAAAAAAATTAGCCCCCCCCCAAAAAAAACACACACAAAATGAGGATATAAATAAACCTTAATTATGACACATTTTCAGTATATATAAACATATGTTGGAGGTTCTCTTTAACCTCCTGACTTCCCTCCATTTCCTTTTCTGGTTCATTAAATAAGTACATTTCCTGCATAATTGTAAAACCTCTTTTTCTTAGTTTCCTCATATTATCGGTATTTAACTAATTACCATTGTACCTTAATATTTCAAATTGCCTATCTTAGACTTTGTCTCATTATTTAACACTTGCAAATGTTTCATCAAACAGTCTTTACCCACTTAGGTAAAGGTAAAGGGACCCCTGACCATTAGGTCCAGTCACGGACGACTCTGGGGGTTGCGGCGCTCATCTCGCTTTATTGGCCGAGGGAGCCGGCGTACAGCTTCTGGGTCATGTGACCAGCATGACTAAGCCACTTCTGGTGAACCAGAGCAGCGCACGGAAACGCTGTTTACCTTCCCGCCGGAGCGGTACCTATTCATCTACTTGCAGTGCGTGCTTTTGAACTGCTAGGTTGGCAGGAGCAGTTACCTGCAAGTAAACTCCATTGAATTCAGTGGGACTTACTACTTCTGAGGAGACAGTGTAAGGCTCCATTTACAATAAAGGAATAAACACTCCCTGTGTTTCCTAAGAAATCGCTGGCTGCGGAAGCTTTGCAATTAAAGAATTTAAAGCGGATTGGGGACCTTTTCCTTCAGAAATATAGGAAGGGTTTCTTATGCCAGCTTCACCATTACTTTCATTTGGTGCAGGGATCCCCCCCCCCATAGAAACAGGACTCCATTTTTGCACCTACACACACCCCACTTTTAATTGTTCTCCTAGACATGGCAGGGAGCAAAAAGGAAAACTGGGATATTCTGGGATCAAATCAGAAACTGGGATGGCTTCTGTAATTCCGGGACTGTCCCTTGAAAATTGGGACACTTGGAGGATATGGCTATAATACATGACTTGGCCCTCAGGCTGACAGGTGCTTTAACTTACTTTAACAGCTTCTTGCTTTTTATTAATTATTATTAAATTATATTATATCCTGCTCTTCCTCCCCAAGAAGTGCAAGATGGCAAATATATCCACTACGTACATTATTTTAATCATATGCCACCTTTCCATAGCTAGAACCATGCTCAAGGCAACTTAC
Organism: Podarcis siculus; assembly: GCA_034642415.1. Taxonomy (NCBI): domain Eukaryota; kingdom Metazoa; phylum Chordata; class Lepidosauria; order Squamata; family Lacertidae; genus Podarcis; species Podarcis siculus. The sequence goes on from JAXCMG010000113.1 coordinate 1,224,926, forward strand.
AACATGAAAATAATTACATAATTGCAAACATATGTGACAGGAATTTTGAGGTCTTAGATATATGTTAAATGTTCATAAGTGCACCAACCAAGCACGTACATAGATCAGCGCAGGATGACCGACCTGAAACCATTTTTGATTCCCAAACTGACCAAATGTTTTCTCTGCAAGGTCAAAGGAAAATGGAAAAGCCTCCCCATTGTCTTTTCCTTCAGAAATCCTGTCTTAAGGGCACATTTAAGATATGAATAGGGTGTGAGCCTGTGACCTGGCTCAGGAACTAAGTATTTATCATTACAAAAGACTGGCCAGGCTCCCCAGGCAATCCAGTCAAGTGACAATTAAAAAGGTAACCTGGCAGACAGGAGGTAAAACAAAGCACTCAGATTTCTGCTGTAGACCCCCTTTTCGGTGATGTAGGTATGACGTGTCTGGGGGTGGTCTTGGACTCCAGGGAGGGAATTTAAAACATCTATATAAGGGCAGGCACACTTTTGTTATGGGTTCCTCCTCCTGTGTGTGGAGAGTGAGGACCCTGTTGCAACAGATCAATAAAGATCAGGCTTACTAGCTGCTTTGCTTCTCAATATTCTCTGGTTGGCCTCTGTTATTTTCTCCTACCAATAGGGAACCTACGTAAGGACTCTATATGGGCTCTTGGATACCCCATAAGGGAGAAAAGGGCAGATTTTTGTTTACAACACATAACAAAAGTGGCCATAAATAAAGCATCAAAACCAATAAAGATACCAAAAAAAGATATCCGAAACAGCAACAATGGCACCTTCAACAAAATCAAATGATGCCCCATTATTCTAAAACAGTCAAAACATTCTAGAAACAGTGACAAAACAGGGCTCTCCGGGTTGCCAGGATACAGGGATCCTGCAGTTCCTTGCCTTATTGCAGTCAGTGAGAATGCTCTTCTGATGGGAGAACTCCCTTTCCGTGGGGCCTGAGGCCACTCAAGCACCTAGTGATCTGCAAAATGCACATTAACCACCCCGGTGTATCAGTCCGAACTCATTCTTACCTTTCAAACACAGCAATAACCACGCAGATGAAGAGAGACAAATTGAAGTCTCTGAAGTGTGAGAACCTGAGTTCTGCCACTTACATCTTGTTCTCAAGAAGTTTGTGCTCCATTCCTCCCATAATAAGCAAAATTATTTTAGCTGTTTTGCCCTACAGTGAAGGAACACCTGGCACTTCGGAGACTCCAGGCTTAAGTAACTCTTAAACGGCCAGGTCGAGGTGTCCACCTGTATCTATCTAGCATCGCATGACCAAAAACAGAATCCAGGAGACTGTCTATGCAGATACATGCATGCATGATGGTAAATAGCTGGGAATGCTCTTAGCTCTGTTAGTGGGATGTTCCCTAGACCAGATGGGTGGGAGGTCACCTGCTTTTGATGGGGTTACACTTCCCCCAAAGGAGCAGGTTCGTAGGTTGGGGGTACTCCTGGATCCTTTGCTGTCACTCGGGGCTCAGGTGGCCTCAGTGGCTCAGAGTGCCTTCCATCAGCTTCGGCTGGTGGCCCAGCTGCGCCCCTATCTGAACAGGGATAGACTAACTACAGTGGTACCTCGGGTTACATACGCTTCAGGTTACATACGCTTCAGGTTACACACTCCACTAACCCAGAAATAGTGCCTCCTAGAAAGAGGCATCATACCCAAATACATCATTGGCCCTGGATTAGGTTCCTTCACCTCCATTTATGAGAACCATCGGATATACATCTCAAGATGGCTTCCTGAGGCTTACCTGCAACAGCTTTGCTTCATGGGACCCATGGCTCTCATCCCATCACCACCACTGTCTTTCTGAGATCTTCAACTGGTCTCGGTTCACAAGAAACTGCAAAGTAGAAGCTATACGACGTGTGTATTGGGAGGGGGCAATAGTCAAGTCCAGAACGAACCACAAAATGGTGCCCTTCCCCTGCCAGGGGGAAAGGGCTGAGTGAAGATCTACCTCAGGAACATGGAGGAGGGGGTAAGGATCTACATCAGGATTTGTTGCCCCTATGGATCCTGCCGCCCAAGGCAGCCACCTCCCCTTGCCTCATCGGTGAGCCGGCCCTGGTCAAATCACAAATGTGATTTGTGAATACAGATGCTACAGAAGATAAGATGTTATCAGCTAGGTAGAATCAGGGGTGAGGATATGCTACAGCTTATGATAGGGACGCGGGTGGCGCTGTGGTCTAAACCACTGAGGCTCTTGGGCTTGCCAATCAGAAGGTCGGTGGTTTGAATCCCCATGATGGGGTGAGCTCCCGTTGCTCTGTCCCAGCTCCTGCCAACCTAGCAGTTTGATAACACACCAGTTACCACTGCAGCGGGAAGGTGAACAGCATTTCCGTGCGCTCTGGCTTCCATTACAGTGTTTCATTGCGCCAGAAGCGGTTTAGTCCTGCTGACCACATGACCTGGAAAGCTGTCTGTGGACAAACGCCGGCTCCCTTGGCCAGAAAACGAGATGAACGCTGCAACCCCATAGTTGCCTTTGACTGGACCTAACTGTCCAGGGATCCTTTACCTTTTACAATGGTATCTCAGGTTACATATGCTTCAGGTTACATACGCTTCAGGTTACAGACTCCACTAACCCAGAAATAGTGCTTTAGATTAAGAACTTTGCTTCAGGATGAGAACAGAAATCGTGCACCGGTGGCGCAGCAGCAGGAGGCCCCACTAGCTAAAGTGGTGCTTCAGGTTAAGAACAGTTTCAGGTTAAGAACGGACCTCCGGAACGAATTAAGTACTTAACTTGAGGTACCTCTGTACTTTTACAGCTTATGATACAGCTGTTTGGGAAAGATATATTTATTTGCATATGTTTTTGCTGTTGCTTCATCAAAAGGCAGATATTTATGGCAGATTTGGTTTTGCCAGCTCCATTTTGATCTCTAGGCAAAACCGCAAGATAAAGTGAAGGGGCCGTGGTCTCTGAGACAAAGATGTACCAAAATGCAGTGAAGCTCCCCATCTCAGCAAGGCAGCCGCATCTTTTTCACGTATCACCCAGTCAGCATTTTGTAGTGCAGGCATGTGACTCCCAACAGCTGGAGCATCTCTTAGAGGCAGAGTCTCCTATACCGCAAAGCCCCATGTATCTCTCTCAAAAGACAAATGCACACACACACACACAACTTCTCCCGTCTCCCTCCCCCAAGATCTTGTGAACAGAAAAGCCACTGATAGAGATCTCTGCTAGCCCATTAATAATGTGTTGCTGCTTTTGCATCTGGACCGTGTTCAAATTGTTCCTTGTATATTAATCATGTATGTTTTCTATTATAAATCCTGCATGTAGCCACAATCTAGGACACCCATATTCCCAAATGGAAACCTTAATGACTCCGCAATGCTAACAGAGCACGCTGCGTCCTTTAGGGAAGCTTCCATCTGAGTCCATCCTGCAGTGAGGTCTTCTGGAGGTAATAAAACACGGAGGAGATGCTATCTGGTAGGTCTGGACTGTTTTGTTCCCTTGAAAGTCAAGCAGGCAGCTGATTTAAAGTTTCCAGCTAGGTCATACAAAAGTCAGGAGCAGCTGCATCCAGCCGGGTTCAGAGTTTGAATATTTATGGTGTCAATCTGAAATCCAGATAACTACAAATAACCTAAAGCCATTAACTCCCTGGCCACAAGAGAAAGCTCTCTGGCTGTTAATGTAGAGGCTGCTTGGAGTTATAAACGGGGGGAAAGAAAAAAGAAAAAGACCCTTCTGCAGAGGTTGTTATATGCTAAAAAAGCAGCCGTCGGTTCCCGCCACAGCAGACTTCCTTCCAGGAAAAGCTATTACGAGTGTCATGTGATCAACGGCAACATTTGGGAGCACCGAGATACTCAAGCGTTCAGGTCAAACCGAGACCACCAAGAGCAGAGCTTGATAAATCAGTCATCAACAGACTGCATTGCAGAAGTCATAATTCTGCCCACTTAAGTCAAATGGCTCGTGGCGCAAGAGCAGGGCTCTCATTTCCCCCAGGGCCATTTTGATAGAGAAAAGGGCTGCCACTGACAGGTTAACTAAGGGTGCATTCGGACAGGAGGAAGACTGCGCTCCCTTTCCTCATTATAACGCCAGGGCTTCTGTCCTGTTTTTCCAGTGGTCTTTTCACACTGCTCCATTGTGGAACTGTGGCTTTTTGAGCATGCCCCATTATGTTTAATTCACACTAGGTGAACATGATTCAGATGCCCAGAGCCACTGTGGTGTAGTGGTTAAGAGCGGTAGACTCGTAATCTGGTGAACCGGGTTCGCTTTCCCGCTCCTCCACATGCAGCTGCTGGGTGACCTTGGGCTAGTCATACTTCTCCCAGCCCCACTCACCTTACAGAGTGTTTGTTGTGGGGGAGGAAGGGAAAAGGAGATTGTTAGCCGCTTTGAGACTCCTTCGGGTAGTGATAAAGCGGGATATCAAATCCAAACAACAACTCCTCCTCCTCCTCCTCCTCCTCTTCTTCTTCTTCTTCTTCTTCTTCTTCTTCTTCTTCTTCTTCTTCTTCCATACTCGCCTGTTTCTGCTCCCCTGTGACTCACCCATGAAAATGGTATGAAAGAACTATGTGCTAGGATAGCACCCCAAATTCCGTCACTTAACCCCCCATGATTTTCTGCTGCTAAGGATAGGCACTGGATTTGAAGAAATCCTGAACGGAAGCTTTGGGGTTTGTCTGAAGCAAGATCTCCACAAAGCACCCTGAACTGAAGCGGGGAACTCTGTAGTGACTCAGAGTGATCTGTAGATTGAAATATTAAAAAAAATAAATAAATGTGCAGACAGTATGTCTGCAAGATTTGTAACATTTCTCCCCAAGCTTGCCGTATAAGGAGAACACCCCGATGGGGAGCGAGAGTTGTGAATGACAGGTCTAGTTTCTAAGCAGAGGGAGTGGTTTTGCCAGGGGTCTCCACTCACAGCGCTTTGAGAAGGGATGCATAAGACCTCCTCTTCCTTGTCTTCTGTGCTCTTTGCCAGCTCCACAAACGGAAAATGCTGGACATTTTTCTGCCTCTGTGCCACGTGCCGACATCCACGCTCTCAGTTCAGCTTTGCACTTAGGTGGAATCTACATGCATATAAAAAAACGCTTTGAAAAATGCTTTAAAAAAAAGTTTTGAAAAAATATATTGAATTTGCCATTTTGCCATAGCAATGTGACACTAGATGGCGACAATGAGCTATGGCAAATTCCATATATTTTTCAAAACGTTTTTTTAAAAAGCATTTTTCAAAGCGTTTTTTTTATATGCGTGTAGTATCCACCGAGGTATAGCGGAGAGAAGGAGGTCCTTCACAGAGCAGCGAAGGAAGATGCTCTATGAAGCACCCTACCTCCTTAAACCTTGTTTAACATACCGTTTGTGTTGTTGCCACCAGCACAGGTGTGACTCAGAGGTATCACTAACATGATGAACCTCCTATTTAGGGGAGCTCTTGCCCCCAAGTTCCTCCCTAAAAATAATTTCCTTATGTGACTAGGAGCCAGAAGTTCCAGCTCTTTGGAGCCACCCGCAACCCCACACTAGTCTTTCCCAATGGAAGTGGGGGTCAGGCAGGCAGTGAGCTGGGCACTGCTGTTGAGATGTGGGCTCTGAGTAGCTTCTGCCAGGATCATTCAAGACAAACAAACTCAAGACTTGGAAGGGAGATGGGGTGGCACAGAGAAAGATTCATAGGAAAAATAAGCTTGATTCAGAAGACGAAGGTTCACTTTTGAGCTCATTTCTTCGTCAAAGAGCAACACAGATGCAGGAGGAAAGGAAGAGTGATCAGGCCAGGGGTGTTCAAGGGAAGCGGCAGAAAAACCTACCTCTGGACCCACTGGACAAGGGATTTGGTGCATAACATTCAGCTTTCAGATTGGGAAAGGTTATGGAAAACAGACTTGAAATTCTCGGCATGTTGCACGTTGAAAGAAAATTATATGAAAATGATGTACCGGTGGTATTTGACTCCTAGTAAGTTAGCAAAAATGTACAAAACAAGCACAAATACCTGCTGGAAATGTAAAGAAAAAGCAGGCACCTTTTATCATATGTGGTGGACATGTAAAGTAATAAAAGCATTCTGGGAAATGATATATAATGAATTGGAAAAAAAATGTTTAAATGTTTGTTATAAAAAAACAAACCAGAAGCTTTCTTACTAGGAATTGTAGGTACTGATATCCCAAAGGAGAAGAAAAGACTTTTCAAGTATTCGACGACAGATGCACGGATGCTACTAGCCCAGAGATGGGAAGAAGAAAGAGTCCTTACCAGACAGGAATGGCAAACTGAGCTGTTGGACTCCGCCGAAATGGCAAAACTGACCCGAAAGCTCAGGAAGCAAGAGGGCAAAAACTTTAAGAAAAAATTATAATTTATTTAGGAGACCACTGTAAGCAGATGGAAATATTAGCAGGATTGCAATAACACTTGTAATGTAACAAACACTATGGACAATATGGACAGATACAAAATGTAGATTATGAAATACTATGCAGTTGAAAAATGTTGACAATAGAACCCATGGAGGGGATGTTGCGAAGTCTCGAAATTCATAGAAATTTCTATATATGGATATGTATTTGGTATTGTTGTTTAGTTGTTTAGTCGTTTAGTCGTGTCCGACTCTTCGTGACCCCATGGACCAGAGCACGCCAGGCACTCCTGTCTTCCACTGCCTCCCGCAGTCTGGTCAAACTCATGCTGGTAGCTTCGAGAACACTGTCCAACCATCTCGTCCTCTGTCGTCCCCTTCTCCTTGGGCCCTCCATCTTTCCCAGCATCAGGGTCTTTTCCAGGGAGTCTTTTCCTCTCATGAGGTGGCCAAAGTATTGGAGCCTCAGCTTCACGATCTGTCCTTCCAGTGAGCGCTCAGGGCTGATTTCCTTCAGAATGGATAGGTTTGATCTTCTTGGAGTCCATGCGACTTTCAAGAGTCTCCTCCAGCACCATAATTCAAAAGCATCAATTCTTCGGTGACCAGCCTTCTTTATGGTCCAGCTCTCACTTCCATACATCACTACTGGGAAAACCATGGCTTTAACTATACGGACCTTTGTTGGCAAGGTGATGTCTCTGCTTTTTTGGTATTGTTACAACTTTATATTTGTAAAATCAAATAAAAACGATTTAAAAACAAAAAGAAACAACACCTACCTCTGGACCTGACCACTTTGTTTGGGAGCCTCTGTCTATATCTCCACAGCCATGGGGCCAAGAAACATGTAGCTTGCAAGAATAAAAGCAGAGATTTTCAGGAGCCAAAATCCAGCTTTGGACAGAAGATTGCATGTGGATTTGAAGCAGAGGTGCTGCTCTGCGCTGAGGCTTTCCGCGGCGAGTGTGTGCCATGCGCTTACCAGTTTACATTAATCATTGATCAGTGTCTGCCATCTTAGAAATCCCTCAAGCTAGCAGGGAGAGATGGTCACTTCACCTTCAGTCTCGCAGTGCTGCCGTCATTTACGGAGCAGGTACTGACAAACCCATGAACCGTGTGTCATGTCATCCATCATCAGAAATGAAGCCAACAAGGCGTGAAGAGACAGGAGTAGGAGGCAACTCCGACTGTCAGTTACTTTGCTATATGGGAAATGCCTACAGCTGGGACACGGCACAAACTGCGGCCGGTGGAAGCTTGTGGGTGCGAGATCCCATAGCGCAATCGCTAGCTATTTCACAGGGACTCATGGGGGAGACACATAGGATGGCCATGTATGCGCAGCACCAGAGAAGAATTGCATAAAAAGTTCCAGAACATTATTTAAGGTAAAGGTAAAGGACCCCTTGGAGGGATGCGGGTGGCGCTGTGGGTTAAACCACAGAGCCTAGGACTTGCCGATCAGAAGGTCGGCAGTTCGAATCCCCGCGATGGGGTGAGCTCCTGTTGCTTGGTCCCAGCTCCTGCCAACCTAGCAGTTCGAATGCACGTCAAAGTGCAAGTAGATAAATAGGTACCGCTCCAGCGGGAAGGTAAATGGCATTTCCGTGTGCTGCTCTGGTTCGCCAGAAGCGGCTTAGTCATGCTGGCCACATGACCCAGAAGCTGTACTCCAGCTCCCTCGGCCAGTAAAGCGAGATGAGCGCCGCAACCCCAGAGTCGGTCACGACTGGACCTAATGGTCAGGGGTCCCTTTACCTTTACTAAAGGACCCCTGGATGGTTAAGTCCAGTCAAATGCAACTATGGGGTTGCGACACTCATCTCGCTTTCAGGCCGAGGGAAGAAGAAGGAGGAGGAGGAGGGTTTGGATTTGATATCCCACTTTATCACTACCCAAAGGAGTCTCAAAGTGGCTAACATTCTCCTTTCCCTTCCTCCCCCACAACAAACACTCTGTGAGGTGAGTGAGGCTGAGAGACTTCAGAGAAGTGTGACTAGCCCAAGGTCACCCAGCAGCTGCATGTGGAGGAGCAGGGAAGCGAACCTGGTTCACCAGATTACAAGTCTACCACTCTTAACCACTGTACCACACTGGCGTTTGTCCACAGACAGCTTTCTGGGTCATGTGGCCAGTAGGACTAAACTGCTTCTGGTGCAACAGAACACTGTAATGGAAGCCAGAGCACACGGAAATGCCATTTACCTTCCCACTGGAGCGGTACCTATTTATCTACTTGCACTGGTCTGCTTTTGAACTGCTAGGTTGGCAGGAGCTGGGGCAGAGCAACGGGAGCTCACCCCATTGCGGGGATTCAAACCACCGACCTTTTGATCGGCAAGCCCAAGAGGCTCAGTAGTTTAGACCACAGCGCCACCCACCACAGTGTTCCAGGTCAAAAAGGGTTTTTTTATTGATCCCAGAGATCCCTTCTTCCCCATCTGGAAGGAGTCATGGAAGACCAAGGAAAAGGGAGGGTCGATGGAAGATGAGCTGCAACGAAGCCCAATTTGTGACATTCTACAACAGAAAGATTAGGAGAGATTAGCACTAAGGTGCTGAAGAACTTTCCCAAGGATTCTTTTTTCATATATATATATATATATATATATATATATATATATATATATATATATCACAAAGTGCTGCATAAATGTGGAGAACTGAATTGAAGATTTTTATTTTATTTTTTAATGAGAAAGGGAGAGAACTAAAATTGTAAAGATCCATGCTTGGAATACACTGTTTTTGATCAATTTCCTCAGTAAAGTGTTATCAGAAATGTTTCCCCCCCCCCCCCTCTCTCTGGACTCCTGTTTTGTTTCAGTGGCTTTGCAAACAAATCCCAGTGATGTTGACTAAATCAGAGAGTCAAGGCAAGCTGACCTCAGAAAAGCTGCCGTCTCTGGGCCAGCTTGAGGCCTAGGGTGGATCTCCACACGGTGGATGGGGGGGGCGGGATGACGACACTATAAATAAGTCAGAAATTAAATTGTTATAACAACGGGGGGGGGGGACGCAACATAAAAATCACACAGACACACACATATTGCTCTCTGGCACCATTTGGTGTTGCATGTTTATAAGGCATTAAAAACATATTTTTTTTTTACTAATGTAGCTGAGTCCCTAGTCCAAGGGAGGCCAATCTGAGGGGAATTAGAGATTTGGACACACAGTGTTTCAGGAAGGAAATGGTAGCGAAAAGCTTCTATAATCTGATCAATCCTTTTGGCTTTTATAAAAACTATCCAGTGAGTATGAAATTAAAATTTGCACCCCCTGGCTGTATTTCCACCCAGAAGCCCTGGCTATGAGCTGAGAAGGTTGTTGTTTTTTGGCTGAAACCAACTTTTGCTTCATCTAGTTCAAAAGGTGATCCGCACCTGTACTGGCTGTTTCTGTCTTTCCCTAAAATAATGTTTTCAGCGAAACCCACATTTGTCAGAAAATGGCTGCTCAGCATGATTTTCTACATTTCAACATAAAACAGTCCTCACAGCTGTGGAATAATTCAAGTGCAGCCACAGAGCTATGGTGGGTTTTTGAATGAAAAGTGAGGTGGTTGTTCTTCTTCCACTGACAAACATTCATCTGTTATAAGAAAAGTAACCAACCTTTTTCTCAGTGTGTCCAAACCAGTAAGGTCTACAGCAGGCATAGACTACAACTCCAGTCATCCCTAGCTAACAGGACCAGTGGTCAGGGATGATGGGAATTGTAGTCCTAAACATCTGGAGGGCCGGAGTTTGCCTATGCCTGGTCTACAGTGCCCTCAGTTGCACCAACCAAAGACCCACAGATGAAAACGATTGATTCTTATAAAACACATTTGTTTCAACCAGAAGAGATCAGTTTATCAAACAATTTGCCCAGAATGGAGCTTCTAGCAGGGAGAGTCAACTTGCTTCTATCTATGGAGATGAAAAAAAGTTATGTTATTCCACAGTCACTTGTGAATTTCCTTTCCTCAGCAGGACATAGTAAGAGCGAGGGAGTTATTTGTCCTCTTTCAAGCACCGTTTTTATGTTTCCATCAGCAGTAAATGGTGGCATCACAGACTTTGTGAAAATGGCTGCCAAATCAGAGACAGTCAGAATAATAAAACAATAGTTGGGAGACTCCCTGGTCCTGAATGGGTTAACTGTGCCCCTGAAGGACCAGGAGCACAGCCTGGGAGCCATCTTGGACCATGAAGGTTGTTCCATGAAAGTTCAGGTTAACTCTGTGTCCAGCTGTCTACCAGCTCCCTGTGGTATGCAGGCTAAGATCCTACCTGCTGCCCACAGGCTGTCTTGCCAGAATGGTACATGCCCTGATACATGCCAGTATGCAAATGATACCCAGCTCTACCTCTCTTTTAATTCAGAACCAGTGAAGGCGGTGAAGGTCCTGTGTGAGTGTCTGGAGGCGGTTGGAGGATGGATGGTGGCTAACAGATTGAGGTTGAATCTTGGCAAGACAGAAGTACTGTTGTGGGGGGATAGGGGGCTGGCAGGTGTGGGGGACTCCCTGGTCCTGAATGGGGTAACTGTGCCCCTGAAGGACCAGGTGCACAGCCTGGGAGTCATTTTGGACTCACAGCTGTCCATGGAGGCACAGGTCAATTCTGTGTCCAGGGAAGCTGTTTACCAGATCCATCTGGTACGCAGGCTGAGGCCCTACCTGCCCACAGACTGTCTCGCCAGAGTGGTGCGTGCTCTGGTTATCTCCTGCTTGGACTACTGCAATGCGCTCTACGTGGGGCTACCTTTGAAGGTGACCCAGAAGCTACAACTAATTCAGAATGCAGCAGCTAGACTGGTGACTGGGAGTGGCTGCTGGGACTATATAACACCAGCCCTAAAGGCTCTTCATTGGCTCCCAGTATGTTTCCGTGCACAATTCAAAGTGTTGCTGCTGACCTTTAAAGCCCTAAATGGCCTTGGTCCAGTATACCTGAAGGAGCATCTCCACCCCCATCGTTTTGCCCGGATGCTGAGGTCCAGCTCCGAGGGCCTTCTGGCAGTTCACTCACTGCGAAAATTGAGGCTACGAGGAACCAGGCAGAGAGCCTTCTCAGTGGTATTTTATTTATTTATTTATTTACTTTTTATTTATTTATTTATTTATTTATTTATTTATTTATTATTAGGGACCCTGAGGGTCATCTAGTCAACCCCCCTGCAATGCATGAATCTTAATCTCAGGGTTGTGGGGCTTGAACCCACATCCTTAAGATTAAGAGTCTCATGCTCTACCGACTAAGCTAAGTGAGGTTATCCCCCACTTTTTCTGTTTAAAACAACAACATTACTCAATGCGACCTAAAGTGTCAGAGGTTAAAAACAACCCATCAACAAGCATGCTAAAAACCAAGTAATTAAAAGAATGGAGTGGATGCAATTAAAAAGAACGGGGACAGCTTATTTTAAAAATCACTAAAATTCCAGGGAGCGTACAAGCAGTTAGCAATAGGGCAGATACCTCTCGGAATAAAAATATATTCACAAGGTGACAGAAGAGCACCAGGGAATGGGGAAAGCAAGTCTACCTTTGCAGAGAGTGGATGTGGGAAGGACCGTCTCTCCAGCAGATAGCAATGAGTGAGCAGGCTGCTTAGTGGTTTAGGTAATAAAACCAGTTCTTTGCATTAGCCATGGAAGCTTTGAGAAAAATGCTTGATAACATAGTTATGTTCCATGCTGCCTCCATTGCCTCTTCATTATGTCACCCAGCAGAGCTTTTCCGGGTTGTACAGGCTGGCCCAAAGGAGGTGGTAGAACCAATGGTAGCTCGCTGTGACTTGTTTGCAAAGCATTTTGAGGATAAAATCACTTGCAGCCACTGAGATTTTGACTCCACTTTTGTAGCAAATGAATCTCATAGGGTGTCCAGAACACTGTCTAGTCATGCTGTGTTGGATGAGTTTCAGATAGAAAAGCTTGAGGATGTGGACAAGGGGCTCGGATCAGTCAGGGCAACCACTTGCACTCTAGAGCATGGGTAGGCAAATTAAGGCCCAGGGGCCGGATCCTGCCCAATCGCCGTCTAAATCCAGCCCACAGACGGTCCAGGAATCAGCATGTTTTTACATGAGTAGAATGTGTCCTTTTATTTAAAATGCATTTCTGGGTTATTTGTGGGGCCTAGGAATTTGTTCATTTCCCCTAAAAAAATATAGTCCAGCCCCACACAAGTTCTGGGGGACAGTGGACTGGCCACCTGCTGAAAATGTTTGCTGACCCCTGGGCTATGCTGTACACAAGCCAGGAGGAAAAATCTGAATGGTTCCCCCACTAGGTACCACCATATCCATGGGTAGGCAAACTAAGGCCTGGGGGCCAAATCCTGCCCAATTGCCTCTAAATCTGGCCCACAGACGGTCCGGGAATCAGCGTGTTTTTACATGAGTAGAATGTGTCCTTTTATTTAAAATGCATCTCTGGGTTATTTGTGGGGTATAGGAATTCGTTCATTCCCCCCCCAAAAAAATATATAGTCTGGCCACAAGGTCTGAGGGACAGTGGACTGGCCCCCTGCTGAAAAAGTTTGCTGACCCCTGCTCTAGACCTTTGCCCCTCTTGACTGATAAAAACCAGCAGAGAGGGAACTCCTGGCTGGGCCAGGGACGGGATCAGCGCCTCTTTAGGAGAGCGGGTGGTCCTTGCCTGCTTGAAGGAGGCAGTGCTAAAACCACTCCTTAAGAAACTTTCCCTGAATTACAAAAATCTAACTGACCATCGGCCAGTTGCTAATCTTCCTTTCCTGGGCAAGGTTCCAGAGCGGGTGGTCACAGACCAGATCCAGGCAATCTCTTGGAGGAAACTGATTTTCCAGATCTATTTCAGTTGGGGTTTAGGCCTGGTTTGGGCACAGAAATTGCTTGGGTCACCCTGTATGATGACCCCTGTCAGGAGAGAGGGGAAATGTGTCCCTGCTAATTCTCCTCAACCTCTTAGTGGCTTTCAGTACCATCAACCATGGTATCCTTTTCGGAATGGCTGTCTGAGTAAGGGGTTGGTGGCACCGCTTTGCAATATTTCTGGTCCTACTTGGATGGTCGTTCCCAGGTGTTGCTTGTTAAATTTGCTGTCTAGTGTCTAGTCTTTGACTGCAATAAAGATTGGTTGGAGTGTTTTTCAGCCCCGTGATGCCTTCAGTGTGGGCATCCACAGTGTTTGATTCTATCCCCTATGCTGTTTAACATCTACATGAAACCACTGAGTTGGGTTACCCAGAAGTTTGGAGTACGATGTCAGCAATATGCTGATGACACACAGCTCTACTTCTCTTTTACATCTGCAAGTGAGCAGGTGAATGTGCTGGACCATTATCTTGCCTTAGGGACGCGGGTGGCACTGTGGTCTAAACCACTGAGCCTCTTGGGCTTGCCAATCAGGAGGTCAGCGGTTTGAATCCCCATGATCGGTTGAGCTCCCGTTGTTCGGTCCCAGCTCCTGCCAACCTATCAGTTTGAAAGCATGCCAGTGCAAGTAGATAAAGAGGTACCACTGCAGCAGGAAGGTAAACAGTGTTTCTGTGCACTCTGGCTTCCGTCACAGTGTCCTGTTGTGCCAGAAGTGTTTTAGTCTTGCTGGCCACACGACCCGGAAAGCTGTCTGTGGACAAACACCAGCTCCCTTGGCCTGAAAGTGAAAAGAGCGGTGCAACCCCATAGTTGTCTTTGACTGAACTTAACCGTCCAGGGGTCCTTTCCCTTTACTTTTACCTTCTGTCTGAGCCAAGGTGACACCTCTGATGATGAGCCCACCAACATGAAATCCAAAGACCTTCTGCTGTCTCCTGACTGCTAGACATCGCCAGAGAAGCCACTGCAGGTCCCCTTCTGCTCATGTGCTGTGAGGTCCTACCCTGACCGACCTTCTGCTATTGATCCCCTGCTGTGTCGTGTCTGTGTGTGCTCAGAGGTAGATGTACCACTATTAATTCTGTGCGCAACGTACTAATAAATGGGCCATTTTAAAGAAATCTGCAGATATGTATGCAGGGCCACAGTGGGTTCCCTCTCAAAAGCGATACAATTGATAAAACGAAATAAAAAACCCCACTTTTTTCTTCTCTTGGTTAAAAGGCCCTTTCACCGTGACTCATAAGCTGCTCTGAATGACACTGTTATCTATTTCAGCAGAACATTTCTAAAAGTAAAGAAAAGGATTGTCTTGGGCTTGATTTCCTTCATCTGTTCCCCTGATTCCCATCATGCAGCTGAATTGGGTGCCCACCAACCCACCCCTCTCAGCGCAGTACAAAGTAAACTCAAAGAATGCACCTACAGCTGCAACTTACCCTGTGTTTTGGGCAGGGAAGGCGGGTGTTGGCAGCTTCCATTTTAGGAAGTAACTAGCAAATCTTCCGTGCTGTTCTAATCATGCAGGCTCCATGATAATAATAGCCATGCTGGCTGTTTAATAAAGACATAATAATAGGATGGATGGAGCTGGTGCAGCTGGGGAAACAATGGGATGTTCTGCAGTGACTGCATAATAGACCTATGGCAAACATGGACTTCCAAGGCTGGATGTTCAGCTAAGCAGAAAACATGTCACTCCTTTTCAACTTATATAGCCCCTTTCTCTTCTTTTTTCTTTTCTTTTGGCATAGTATTTTGATTCGTCTAGCCACTCTGCTTTAAGCGATGCATTTTAATTAGGTCCCTTTGCAGCCAGGCCCACAATCTGCCTATTGCTGATCAGAATGTTTTGGTTGGAGCAGCTGGGTGCATGGCCTTTCTACATATATTAAAAAGGTAAAAAGGTAAAGGATCCCTGGGTGGTTATGATGCCCTAGCAATATATCTGTTTCTGTTATAGAAACTTATATTGTCACAGGAGAGACCTGAACTGGACAGCTCTTGGTGATGAGGTATCCTTCTGCAATTTTGTTTCACAAGTGGAATTGCTCCCCGGTTGCCTCGTGTTGCGGTGGTGCCCCGTGTGTTCATGCTTCACCTCCCAAAATTAGAATTCCATTGCCGCTCGCCAGCGACACCAGCGGGAGATTGCTTGTTGCCGAGTGGCATTTTCTCTCTGCCATGTGACTTGTGCACTTTTCTAATCAGGTGAATGCCTGCTCAGTTGCATGGCATGCTTTGTTTTCAAATCCTGCATTAATTCAGAAGAGCTCTTTGTAATATGGACAAATTGTGGGAATGTTCAGGGATGCAGGAGAGGATATATTGTTTGATTATATCCTTTCCAACTTGTGTTAACATGTTCTACAATTTAGCAGAGTAACATCCCCCTTTTTAAACTTGCACAGCGGATGTGTTTGCTCGGGCTCACTAAAGCCTCTAAAATAAGTTACCTGGTAATTTCCCCTTTAGTCCCTCATAAAAGAAATAGACACGACACAGTCTTCTATAAAAGTATAAAAAGAATTTACTCACTCACATTCTGTTCACAGATGGATCCCAGAAGGCAGACTTAAGTTACAAAAGTAATATACCTTGAATCTATCCCATAAGGAGATATTATTCAAGCAGTCCTCCCTAATCGGATCGGAGGCAGCTGGATGGCCCTCCTAACAACAGAGAGAGTGGGAAGCTGCCCAGCAGGGGCTGAAAAGCAGGCAGTCCTCCTCATATTCAAATGGCAACCATATGTATGGCTTTTCAGCCCAGAGACCTCTTCGCCATAGCTGTACTTTGGGATTAGGATTGGCTGAGTGGTGCAGACAGCTGACCGGCCAGAGTACATGAGATTGACAGAAGCGCAGGAAAGATTGTTTGTGGCATCGAGAGTTGTGGGATTCTTATTGAGAAGGCTGTACCCCAATAGCCCTAATGGAAGAGATATTGTAGGTTTTCTGCCTTGGAAACAAAAAAATGTAACGGGCTGGTCCACACGATTACTCTTTGTTTAGATGCATAAAGTCACAGGTTTAAATTCCTGTCCTGTGCCATCATTCAGTATAAATGCACTCAAGACAGCTCACAATAATAAGAAAAACACAACCATGAAAACACAATGGATTGTGTTCACAGGAACCTCAAGTCCAAGATTCTGGGGGGATGTAAACAGGCCATATTTGGAGAATTGCATCCAGCCTCTCCCTTCCCCTTGGTTGCTGCACCCACAAAATTCCAGACAGGCCTTGCACTTTGGCTGACATTCAAAACTATCACCTCTTTGTGCAAATTAACTTCAAGGGCTCTGTCATCCCTCATATTTAAAATGCTATTACGGGGAATCAGCACAGCTTGGCAAAGGCAGCTTAAGGGGCTCGCTGTGACTGAATTCATGGACAGTGCACCTTGCCGTATGCCCACAAGGTCCTCAATGTTTCGATAATGGACACACCATGCTGAGGCCACTGCCAATCTATCCTAGCCAGGTGGGAGCCTGCACAGACTTTGCCTTGCTCCAGAGAAGGCAAAACACACCATATTAAATCCCCTGCTTGTTGTTGTTGTTTTTTTAAAAAAATATTTGATTTTACAGGCATAGAGTTATAACAGCACCAAGTAAATACAATGGTACCTCGGGTTACAGACACTTCAGGTTACAGACGCTTCAGGTTACAGACTCCGCTAACCCAGAAATAGTACCTCAGGTTAAGAACTTTACCTCAGGATGAGAACAGAAATTGTGCAGTGGCAGTGGGAGGCCCCATTAGCTAAAGTGGTACCTCAGGTTAAAAACAGTTTCAAGTTAAGAACGGACCTCTGGAATGAATTAAGTACTTAACCCGAGGTACCACTGTATCCACATTTAGAGATTTCTCTGAAACTCCAGACTTCCCACCATCCCCTTCATGGGTCCTACAGTCAACATTTTCAACTGCATATAATTTCATAATCCATATTTTGTATCTGTCCATGTTGTCCATTGTGATTGTTACATTACAAATGAGATTAAAATCCTGCTAGTGTTTTCATCTGTTTCCTAAATAAATTATATTTCCCCCCCCCCTTTTTTTCTTGAAATTTTTGTCTTCTTGGTCCCTGAACTTTCCAGTCAGTTTTGCCATTTCAGCGTAGTCCATCAGCTTAGTTTGCCATTCCTCTCTGGTAGGGACTCCTTCTTCTTACCATCTCTGGGCTAATAGCATCCGTGTGGCTGTTGTCGCATACATAAAAAGTCTTTTCTGCTCCTTTGGGATATCGGTACCTACAATTCCTAATAAGAAAGCTTCTGGGGTTTTTTTTTTTTAAAATAAAAAATATTTTAAACATTTTTTTCAATTCATTATGTATCATTTCCCAGAATGCTTTTACTTTACACAACCACCACATGTGATGGTCCAGTTAGGTCCAGTCGTGGAGGACTCTGGTGTTGCGGCGCTCATCTCGCTTTACTGGCCGAGGGAGCCGGTGTACAGCTTCTGGGTCATGTGGCCAGCATGACTAAACCACTTCTGGAGAACCAGAACAGCACACGGAAATGCCATTTACCTTCCCACCAGACTGGTACCTATTTATCTACTTGCACCTTGACATGCTTTTGAACTGCTAGGTTGGTAGGAGCTGGGACCGAGCAACGAGAGCTCACCCCATTGCGGAGATTCGAACCGCTGACCTTCTGATTGGCAAGCCGTAGGCTCTGTGGTTTAGACCACAGCACCATCCGCGTCCCTGTATTTTCACACAGTTTTCTTTCAATGCGCAACATGCCGAAAATTTCATATCTGTTTTCCATAACCTTTCCCAATCTAAAAGTTGACTGTTGTGCCCCAGTAAATCCTCTGTTTTACCCCAGGGGGAAATTGTTGGGAGTTGGGGCCATCTCCCATCTGACCTGCTCCTTTACTTTGGGCAAATGCGGGGAGACTTTTCTGCCCTGAAAATATGGTAGCTGGCCCTGTCTTTATTTGAAGCTGGAAAAATGCATGCCATTATGATGTAAAACACTTAGAATTGGGGTTTGGGACCCCCAACGGGGTCCGAGAAGACAGGTGATGTCTAACCAAGGAGAGAAAGAAGCAAGCGGCTTTTTAAGAGCAAAGATCCTTTATTCGGTTGCAACCGGGTTCCCGACGCAAAGGTGACCAAAGGTGTGAGGAACCCCATCCAAAGGTCAGTCCAGAATTTTTGTTGTTGTTGTTTAGTTGTTTAGTCGTGTCCGACTCTTCGTGACCCCATGGACCAGAGCACGCCAGGCACTCCTGTCTTCCACTGCCTCCCGCAGTTTGGTCAAACTCATGCTGGTAGCTTCGAGAACACTGTCCAACCATCTTGTCCTCTGTCGTCCTCTTCTCCTTGTGCCCTCCATCTTTCCCAACATCAGGGTCTTTTCCAGGGAGTCTTCTCTTCTCATGCGGTGGCCAAAGTACTGGAGCCTCAGCTTCACGATCTGTCCTTCCAGTGAGCACTCAGGGCTGATTTCCTTCAGAATGGATAGGTTTGATCTTCTTGCAGTCCATGGGACTCAAGAATCTCCTTCAGCACCATAATTCAAAAGCATCAATTCTTCGGCCATCAGCCTTCTTTATGGTCCAGCTCTACCTTCCATACATCACTACTGGGAAAACCATGGCTTTAACTATACGGACCTTTGTCAGCAAGGTGATGTCTCTGCTTTTTAAGATGCTGTCTAGGTTTGTCATTGCTTTTCTCCCAAGAAGCAGGCGTCTTTTAATTTCGTGACTGCTGTCACCATCTGCAGTGATCATGGAGCCCAAGAAAGTAAAATCTCTCACTGCCTCCATTTCTTCCCCTTCTATTTGCCAGGATTTTATACAGTCGCAATTGTGGGTGGTCTTATTCGTCAAAGGTTCGTCAATTTACAAGGGGGAGGTACAGGGGTGCAGGGTGCAAAAGGGAGGTTCGGGTGCACGATACAAAGTGGGGTGCAAATCCTATCTACATGAGTCAGGTCATGTCTAGAAATCCAGGAAGGGATGGCAAATGAGATGGATCGTCTTGCACTTTACGAAAGAAGGAAGGGGAGCTGAGTGGAAGTGATTAGGTTGAAGCTAAAAATAACATTTATACTTTCATGGTTACAATAAAGTGATGCAATTTAGATACATGGGTTCCATTTCTTATTTTCTTGAAAGTAGTTACAATCATTGAGAAGTTGAACAAACACTGATAAGGCACAAGGATACAAAGGGGTCAATGCCATTTGCAAAGGCGCCAAATGTAGCAATTGCATGAGGGTCACAGTAAGGATTCACATTTACAAGGAGTAAAGACACAATTACAAGAGAAAAAACAAAAACAAAACTAGATACAATTTAAAATTACCTGGATACGATTATTAAAAAAACAACAACACTTAGTTACAATTACAAAAGAATACATGGATACAATTACAAAAATAAGGTAAATTGAGGGAGTAGGGCAATGGGCAGTGCAGGGAGGAAAGAAAAATGCTTTATTTGACAGAAAGGAAAAAAAGGATTCAAAGGAGGGGAATAATGGGAGAGGCAAATTAAAAAGAGAGCAGACTGAAGGCAAAATTGAAGAAAAGGTTTATATATCTCTTAGGTAGTCTTCATTTGGTTTATTTGGTCTTGGTTTTCAGCTTCTTTATCTATTTTTCTACATCAGTTATGACAGGCAACAGGTTGAGAACTGGGCTGGGGTTATTGATTTGGTTTGTTCTAGTTTTTATTATACATTTTGTGTTTTTTATCTTGCATTTTTATATTGTGAACTACCCTGAGATCAACGGATGAAGGTGATATATACTAATACTAATACTAATACTAATACTAATACTAATACTAATACTAATAATACTAATACTAATACTAATAATTGGTGGTTATTGCTGCTCATTTAAATGCTAATTTCTTTGTGATTTTTATGCAGCTTCCGCAGAATATCGTGCCATGCCCTTTGCCTGTAGCGATCAAAGGTGTGGCTGTTTGGGGATGTGTTACAAAATCTCATCTGTAGCTTGTTATTTAGTCGTTTAATCGTGTCCGACTCTTTGTGACCCCCTGGACCAGAGCACACCAGGCACTCCTGTCTTCTACTGCCTCCCACAGTTCGGTCAAACTCATGTTTGTAGCTTCGAGAACACTGTCCAACCATCTCGTCCTCTGTCGTCCCCTTCTCCTTGTGCCCTCCATCTTTCCCAACATCAGGGTCTTTCCCAGGGAGTCTTCTCTTCTCATGAGGTGGCCAAAGTATTGGAGCCTCAGCTTCAGGATCTGTCTTTCCAGTGAGCACTCAGGGCTGATTTCCTTCAGAATGGATTCCTTCATCTGTAGCTACTCGGCCCATATTAATAAAGTCTAGGGCAGGCATCCCCAACCCACGGAGGCCGTTTAACCGGCCCATGAGCTGCCCCCAAACCAAACCACCTGCTTGGCAAGTCCACGCACGCTGCGCTAAACCAGCACAGCGCGGCATGGGGACTCTCTTCCGCGGCTCCGGAAATCGCCTCTGCACATGTCCAGATGCTGGAAATCCCTTCTGTGCAGACGTGATTTCCCGTGTCTGGGCATGTGCAGAAGCGATTTTCGGTGCCACGGACATGCGCAGACACGATTTCCGGCGTCACGTTCCGCCTGCCCTGCCCACAGAGGATCTCCGCGGGAGTGATCCAGCCCATGTCCAGTAAGCTTTGCCAACCCCTGGTCTAGAAACTTCCTCTTCTTTGACCATACTTCACTTTCAGCTTCAATAAAGCATGAATGGTTTGTGCAACAAGTCGCAGTGCATTCTGCCAAGTCTGAGAACCTGTTCCAAATGGGGAAATAAATCCACACCAGAGAGAATGTTTGAACACCTCAAATGCACTTTCCGCACCTCTTTCCTGGCCGGATAAATAAATCTTTGCAAATTATTCCACTAATTTTTGAAGTAACTGTTCAAATACATCGGAGAGAAGATTCCACGATGAATGAATGAGAATCTTCCAGATTTTAGGCAGCCTGTGTTTTGTTATCCCCGAAATGGAAAACGAGCGAGGTCCTAACTAAAGAAGAATGGCAAGTTTAATTGATGGAATATGTGCAGCTTGCGGACTTGGCATGTAGAAGAACAGAACACGAAGAACATATGTTTAAAGAAGATTGGAAAACGTTTATTGAATATACGGGAAATAATTGTGTACAGCTGAAAACACTGGCAACATTAAGATAAATTCAATGGTGTAAATAAGTTTTGATGGATGGAATAATGGAATACGGAATGGTATAGTTTTTGTAAAATATGCAGGGATTTATATATGTGAAATGAACCATGGAAAGAGAAGAAGGGAAATCATTGATATCTTAAGGATGTAAAATGAGTATTTGTAAAACAGAAAACTTAATAAAATTATATACAAAAAAAGAGAATCTTCCACTTTTTGTGCATGTGTAATGCAGGCCAAGGGATGCGGGTGGTGCTGTGGGTTAAACCACAGAGCCTAGGACTTGCCGATCAGAAGGTCGTCGGTTCGAATCCCCGCTACGGGGTGAGCTCCCGTTGCTCGGTCCCTGCTCCTGCCAACCTAGCAGTTCGAAAGCACATCAAAGTGCAAGTAGATAAATAGGTACCACTCCGGCGGGAAGGTAAACGGCGTTTCCGTGTGCTGCTCTGGTTCGCCAGAAGCGGCTTGGTCATGCTGGCCACATGACCTGGAAGCTGTATGCCGGCTCCCTCGGCCAATAAACGAGATGTGCGCCGCAACTCCAGAGTCGGCCACGACTGGACCTAATGGTCAGGGGTCCCTTTACCCTTTACCTAATGTGGGCCAAATCAGGGGAGAGCCTCTGGCCGTGTAAGAGCCAGCGTAAGGCAGCTGTTTTTTCTTCTTCTTGCTGGTGGCTGCAACGCCTAGTCAGCGTTGTGTTGAGGTTCACTCATACCTCTCCAAATCTCAAGCGTTTACCCTACTTGCACACGCACAGAGGCATAGTTCAAGGGTCTGTTAAAACGTTTGGGCTTGTGGTGAAAGCCTCTAGCAAAAAAAAGTTTTCTGAAAATCCTGACCTTTTCTTAGACGGGAGGAAAAGGAGGAGGGGGCTCTCCTCCCGGTTTTGGATTCGCAGTGCATGAGGTGAAGAGTCACTCGAAGGGCACACTGACTGATGGGTTTTGGGTTGTGAGGTCAGCACAAGGCGTCATGATGTGGGCTCAGACAGAGCTATTTCCTCTGCGATTTCTATCTTTTGTCTGTTCACACATCGAGCCACCTGGATTTAATTCCCAAATAGCTGAAACCTACCCCCCACCCCACAACACACTTACTTTAACCCTTTCCCTTCTTTGCAAAGCCCATTCGTGGGTTTTCTGCCTGGCGACCAGAGGTTTCTCTTTATGGGGGACTGTAAATAACGCAACCAGTCACCTTTTTATTACCTCAGACAAGTACAAGTAGCAACTTTCTCTCTCTTTGCTCAGCCTTTGGCCTCGGTTATGATTTACCTGTAACATTCTCAATTTTTTTTGACTAGTTGTGAAAGTAGCCACTGGAGTTTTATGGCTTTCTGGGGCCTTTACGCCTTCCCAGTTGCCTTTAGGCTTCCAGCTGTTCCCTCATAATTCTAGATTGGCCCCAGGGGTGGGGCAAAGGCAGGGCCCATCGCCCCACCGAATATCCAGCTACTGGAGAAATGCATCCCAAGAGGTTCCCCACTTCTTTTGGGGGTTTCTGTGCTTTCAACTGCTGCATGGCAGGCAGAAATTCAGCAGGTGCAGTATCCACTCTCCAAAAAAGAAAAAAAGGTCAAAATCTACATGCTAAGAGAAAGTTGCTTGTTGGGCTTTTGTACAGGGCCCCTGTGGGAAAAGATGGGGAAATTGCTGCGTAATGATAATAAACCACCTGTTTGCGTATTGAAATGATGCCTAGGCTCAAGGCAGTTTCTGTGGGTGCGGTAAAATGACCTCGTACAGTGATACCTCAGGTTACATATGCTTCAGGTTACATACGCTTCAGGTTCCAGACTCCGCTAACCCAGAAATAGTGCTTCAGGTTAAGAACTTTGCTTCAGGATGAGAACAGAAATCATGCTCTGGCGGCACGGCAGCAGCAGGAGGCCCCATTAGCTAAAGTGGTGCTTCAGGTTAAGAACAGTTTCAGGTTAAGTACGGACCTCTGGAACAAATTAAGTACTTAACCTGAGGTACCACTGTTTTTGGCTCTGCTTTTGCAGCAATGGCTGTGACATACACCCCCCCCCCAGCTGTCTCCTAAGATGGCAGCTCATATTTGGAATATACAAGGCTCCTGTTTGTTTGTTTGTTTGTTTGTTTGTTTGTTTGTTTGTTTGTTGGCAATTTTATTACTTGAACAAGAGGACACCCAATAAAATTAGCAGCAGAGCTTTCGATCAAATTGCAAAGAGTCGTCTTGCCTGTTGATCAGTGATTTCTGAGCCTCAGTCACCAGAAAAAATATGACACAGTTTAAAAGAAGTCTAGAAAGGAATCTTATTACAGTGGTACCTCAGGTTAAGTACTTATTTCGCTCAGAGGGTCCATACTTAACCTGAAACTGTTCTTAACCTGAAGCACCACTTTAGCTAATGGGGCCTCCCGCTGCTGCCGTGCCACCGGAGCCCGATTTCTGTTCTCAGCCTGAAGCAAAGTTCTTAACCTGAGGTACTATTTCTGGGTTAGCAGAGTGTGTAACCTGAAACGTATGTAACCTGAAGTGTATGTAACCTGAGGTGTTGTTGTACCTATAAGGTGGGATCCCTCCAACACGGCAAAATCATCTCTAATACTTTACATTGTCAGAGCCCAGCAGTGAATTTCAGTGAGCAAAGTAGTCTATTAGTGATTTGTGCTTTTGAGATGTTCTGAATGATCTGGATCTGACAACCGTCGGAAAGTAGAAAGTGCTCTCTTGCATTGACTTTGCTTAGGCTGTGTGCATATTGCTGGCTTAAAATGCAGCTAGGTCATTCTTTCCTGCCACCCCCTCCTCTGGATAGAAACTGGTTTGGGGGAAAACACATCAAAATGTAGTTTTACATTCAAAACAGCAGGATAGGTATGGATTGTGGTCAGTGCCATGAGTACAGAGTTTCCCAAACCAGCAATGGGAGAACCCTGGATGCAAATACTTTTGATTGATTTATCATTTTGATTATTTTTAGTCTGAGTTAATTTAGGGTAGGCAGTTTGTATAATGTCCTACTCTGAGATCTACAATGGTGAAGGCCAGGCCATAAATAGACGTAATAAATAAATGAGACCAACGAAGCATTATGCCACCATAGAGACAAACATTTTATTATGAACTGTAGTCCACTTCATGCATCTGGTAACAAAAATTGCTAGCCTTTAAGTTGCCACAAAACATTTTACTGATTTTGCTAGCAAAAAACACAGCTACTCCAATGAACACCTGAAATAAATTAATATTTTTTTTTTAAAAAATCCATCTGTGGAATTTAAAACATGCAAAATGCTTTAGAATAACGTTTGCGCTCCTTCCAGTAAAGCCTATGAGATAGGTTCTTGTTTATTTATTGATCATTTAGTGTGACAGAAGAGTCTTTGGAACTCCTTGCCTCTTGATACCAAGCAGGTGCCTTCACTGTGTTCTTTTCAGCATCTGCTAAAAACATTCTTGTTTAGGCAAGCCAACCCAGATGCTTAGAAAGTTGATGTGAATTTTAGTCTGTTTCAGTATTTTGACTTTTTACATGTTTCGAAGTATTAGTATTTTGTTCTTGATTTTGCCATTTTATCTTTTTGGTAAACGGCTTTGAGGGGGGTTGTTGCTGCTGCTGTTTTTACAATCACGCAATCTATAAATTTAATGAAGTAAATGAATAAAACAAACGTATCTCCTTTGTATCCCCCAAATCCATGTGCAGGGAGAAGCCCCACCACCACCAATGACCCTTGCGATCTTCTTCTTCTTCTTTGGTGATCCCCGGTAGCCGAGTAAGATTGTCTTCCATAAACACAGTCTTAACAGTGAGTCCGTAAGTGACTGTGGAGGCCAATTCTGGATCCACACATCCTTCCACAGTGCGGACATAGGTAAAAAGGGAGGCAGACTATGTTTAGGGCACCTTTTCTAGCCCCTCCCCCTTTTCGGAGTGAGCAGAGTGGATCCTAAACAGGGCTGCTCAGTCATGGATACAGCTGCCGAGCTGCTCAACTGCCTCATTCCTTGAGTCAAGAGTGACTGAATCTGTATCCACTGCCCAGAGGTGAATGAAGGCAAACCGACACCCAGGGCAGGGAAAACCACCGGCTGCGCATGCGTTGCACCACTACATACAATGCATGCGTGGCGTCGCTATGTACGACACATGCATGGTGTCGCTACATAGGGCGCATGTGCAGCATCGCTATGTACAGCGCATGCTGTTGGGAAACTGTGTACGTGCAGCTACTCACACAGAGTCAATTAAGGTTTGGCAGACAGCCAGAAGGCAATCTGAAGGAGTAAGTCTGCCTGGTGATAACAGAGACATGGAGACCGCTCCCTAATTGGTCAAGCTCTCTCAAGGGAGTGATGGCCTACTCACTGGAATGTGTTAGTTCAGAGGTTCAGAGTTCTGTGTCAGTGTAGGAGTTGTGAGTTGTGTGTCAGAGAGAGCTAGCAAAAGATCCGTGTTCTGTTCCTGTAAATAGTCCACTGTATATAATAAACACCTAACTACAAGTTCCTGGTTCCTGCTTCGTCTATCCTGTCTGCAGCCAAGTTGCCAATTGCTTCCGTAGATTCTGCGTTTACTCTGCTAGGTCTGGCTAAGGTCCTGCAACTAGTCAGAAAGCTGCGAAACACCAAATTGGTTTTGCCAATACATGCGTGTGACACCGCGCATTGTAGAGGTTTGCTGCCAGCGCCGCCCAAGCGCTGTACGGACGGTGGTGGAATCCTCTGCTCACGGCTGCAGCGGTGGCGGTGGAATCCTCCGCCTGCAGCTGTAGCAGCGATGGAGGGATCCCACCCCCGTCCGTACGCCACTTGGGTGGCGTCGGCAGCAAACCACTATGTACAGCGCATGCGAACAGAGGATACTCCACATACGGCTGCGGCGGCGTAATGGCTGCTTGCGCCGCCGCACCTGGGGGCAGTGGAGTGTGCACACCATGGGGCTCCTTCTTGTCACACCCCCTGACATGGCACCCAGGGCAGACCGCCCCCCACCCCCTTGAGACGCCACTGCCACTGCCCATGTGCTGGTTCATGACTACAGGCTTCTAGATTTCAAGGTCCTGCCCCCGTTACCATTTGCCGATCGCCATGGGATTTTGGGGCTTTGGGTTTGGGATGGGTTTTTGGAAGACGCCTGGGCATGAATTTGTTTTATGTGTGTAGATCTGCTGCAGCCTCTTCATCCGCCTTCACAAACCCTTGGGATCTGAAGGCAGCCCTGTTTAGGGAAGCTTTTAATGTTTGATGTATTACGGCATTTTAATATTTTGTTGGAAGCCGCCCAGAGTGGCTGGGGAAGCCCAGCCAGATGGACGGGGTATAAATAATAAATTATTATTATTATTATTAGGATAACAGGTTCCTTGCTTGGGCATGCCATTCCCGGGGATCCATGATATTGTTTTTCCACCCCAAACCCCAAGAGGACAACATTCTGCCCTTATGGGACACCCACTGCAGACATCATATTAAAATTTGGCAGCCTTCATTCCCTCCTGCCAGAAGAAGTGTCCATGTCTACACATTCATCCCATTCTGGCAAAGAATCAAGAAGTTATTGGTGTTTCCTTTATCTAAAAACAACAACAACCAGACATTAAATGTGCCCTGCTTTAAAACACTTGGATCGATCCACCTACAATTGGGTAGGCTTAATCCACTCTTGGAGGGGCTCGTCGTGCTTGCAGATTGTATCTACTTCCGTGAAAATGGCAAAATGCTATAGTAGTTTATATATTCCCCATTATAGTGAATGGAGGGGAGCAGCGCTTCAGCTTTAAGAGATGTAATTTGGTTCTGATTAACAAGTCAAAGTGGAAAGACACAAAGCAGCTCTGAAACAGCTTGTGCTGCCTCTGAAAAGTGTGGGTACAAATTGAATCTCGAGGCAGGTGCAAACCCCTCATTTTTAATACTATGGTTCTCCTATAGACTGGTAGCTGGTTAAAGAACAAGGCGCAGAGAATAGGAATAAACGGACAGTTCTCACAATGGAGGAATGTAATCAGTGCTTTTTAGCTTGATCTGGAATCAGGGGAGAGCAATGAGGTTGCTAAGTTTGCAGATGACACCTTATTATTTAGGGTGATTAAAGCAACAAGACATAGCTAGGAGCTCTATCAACTGGGCGAACGGGCAGTAAAACGGCAAATGTAGTTCAACACAAAAAAGGATAAAGTGGTGCATATTGAGGCATGAAATCCCAACTCCACAAGTACGTTTATTGGGCCTGAAGTGGTGGTGGACTGACTAGAAAAGAGATCTCGGGGTCATGGTGAATGAAAAGGTTGCCAGCATCATAAAGCCCTGATACAACCTATGGTGCTACTCCACTTGGAATACAGTGGTACGTTGGTTCTCAAACGCCTTGGTTCTCAAACCCTGAAAACCCAGAAGTAAGTGTTCTGGTTTTCGAACGTTTTTCGGAAGCCAACCGTCTGATGCGGCTGTCGGCTATTTTTTCCGGGGCGCCTGCACCAATTAGAAATTGTGCCTTGGTTTTTGAACATTTCAGAAGTCAAACAGACTTCCAGAACGGATTAAGTTTGACACTTTTGTTTTTGCTATTTATTTTGCATTTTTGTTTTTGAGGTTTTTTCGGTTAATTTGTTTTTGTGACTGTGTGGAACCCAGTTCAGCTACTGATGGATTGGTTGTGTGACTGCAGAAATGGATAAAACCCCCCCATCCAAACAATGACTATCATCAGTGCAGGTAAAAATTTTTTTTAAAAAATTATCATCTACAATACTGTCTTATTTATTTTATAGTACAGTACACTAATAATAATAATAATAAAAAATTTTATTTATATCCCGCCCTCCCCAGCCGAAGCCGAGCTCAGGGCGGCTAACAACACTAAAGTAGTGCAACATTATAAAAACATTATTAAAATTAATTAAAATCAAAATTGATGGCAACTGATTATTGCTTTCATTTTATGGATCAACGGTCTCATTAGATACTAAAATTCATGTTAAATTGCTGTTTTAGGGGTTGTTTTTAAAAGTCTAGAATGGATTAATCGGTTTTGCATTACTTTCTATAGGAAAGCACACCTTGGTTTTGGAACGCTTTGGTTTTGGAAAGGACTTCTGGAACAGATTAAGTTCGGGAACTGTACTGTGTACAATTCCAGTCACCGGACATTGCGGGCAGCTGTGGGGGGAGAATTTCAAACTGCGAACTGGAATACCGCTATTGTTAAGTTGTACTTATTCAAATTTCACCCTGCAGTTGTCCAACCATGCAATTTGTACAAAATTTGTATAGGGGGAGGTGTGCGTAGACATGCACACGTTGCTTATTTATTTCATAAAATCTACGAAATTGTACTTGATTGTAGCAAAAAATCTCAAAGTGATTTCAATTTTTTGGGTATGAAAACTGAATACAAAAATGCATTGCATTAGGGAAACCTGCTTGCAGAAATGTGTATATTAGACAAAACCGCATACAAAAATGTGTTTATTAGAAGAAATTCACCAACTTACAGAAATCACGCTTCATGCAACGTGAACAACAAAATGGCAGAGCAGTAGCAAACACAAATGAGATCACAGCTTCTCTTCCTTCAACTGGGGGATGGGATGTTTCCAGTTTATGAAACCAGAGTCGCAATCTCCACTTTGTGGCTTGAATGTGTCTGTGCTGGTGCAAAGAGACCACAGTGTTAGTGAGCAAGTAGCTGAACATGGAAACTTACAGTTTCTTAATAAGCAACACAAACACACGACTCCTGGACAGGCTTGTGACTTTCAGAAGTCCAGATGTAAGATATTCAGCTGGGGCAGCGGGCAGAAATAGACAATTTGCAAGGAAGAATTTGTCCCAGCAGATCTTTCTAGCATTTCAGCTTTTGTTGGCATAGATGTGCAGGATATTTAAGTACGTAGCTTAACCTCAGCTGGAGACTAATTGTGAAATACAAAATGGTATTATATACCTGTAAGGTTATATGATATTACAAAATCTGGAAGTAAGAATTGTTAGAGGAAATGTGGAGTGATGGGAACGTACAGTCATATGTGGTGGGATTGTCCGTTAGTTAATGAATTTTGGAAACAGATTGGTATAGAAATATCGGGAATTGTGGGTAGGAAGGTGGAAATATCTAAATTAATGGTTCTTATTAGCCTGAGTAGCACCGAGTTAAAAACTAAAAAGGAATGTAAATGGGTAAAATTGATGGTAATTGCAGCCAGACAGGTTATAGTGAGTAATTGGGAAAATGCAGAAGAGCTAGGGGTGAACCAATGGAGGAAAAAATTGAATAATATCATAATTTTAGAATATCTAACTGTTTTAGATACACAAAATGAAAGGGTTTAAGGTCAGTGAGAAATAGGAGGATTGGTTTGAGAAGATATTGAATTATTTGGGTAGGTCTGAACAATTTGGGGCAATTGTGAAATACTATACAGGTATTGTAAGAAAGGGCAATTCCCGTGATAATGGCATCACTTAAATAATGGGGAAATTGTAGCTGGACACGCCATATCATCTGATCCATGATTCATTCCTTTGCAACTCATCAAAAAGCAAAAACCCAGCAAGTTCCACAATTATTTCCTAATCAATTACTTGTTGTGCCGCAGATATGCAAAGCAAAATGAAAGGCTGACAGACTTGAATGGCGTCTCACTGGATGAAAAGGGATGCAGACTGGGGAGAAAAGAGTTCACAGGAAAACTGTTAGCTGGACCGCAGAGCATCCGAACTACCAAAAGCATCTGTAGGCTAAGTCATGGAAAAATACCCCAAAACTGAGCAATGCAAATTTTATTAGCAAGTTGTGGGAACAACTAAACATTCTGAGGTTAACAACATTGAAAAATAAGGAAAAATACCCTGAAATATTATACAGATAGAACCCAATGTCTTATTACTTTACAAGAAAATCAAGGATATTGGGAAGTCAGATAAATTATATGTTGCTGTAGAAAATGTTGATGTTGTACAATAGTGTACTAAAATGTATGTAAGAATTTTATTTTACTGTATACGGAAAAAATGGTGCAAATAAATATTTGAGCCACTTTATTCTTCTGTTATGCTGTTATTACTAATTGTAATACCGATTGCTCTTTTGATTATTTTGTATTACATTGAATAATAAAAAAGGTTTTGCTTTAAAAAAAATAATCAAAGATGATGCTACCCTCCAATGACAGCAAGGGCAGCTTTACCAAATGAATAATGGAAAGCAGACAAAGGCTCTGAGCAGCAAATTCCTCAGGTAGCAGCCCTGTCTCCCCTCTCATTCTCTCTCTCTCTCTTTTGGCACCGAGATGCTCAGCGAAAGTTTGACTCGCTGAATGTTAAACGAAACTCTGGTACATAAAAGCAGTAATGGGTTAAGAGCAGAGGACCAGAAGGTGTATGGGCCCCTCTAATGTGTCTTTCAACCATGTAAAAACAGTATTAAAAATGGATCCACAATTCAATAGGCAGGGAAACTTCTTCTTGTTGTTCTTTAGTTGTTTAGTCGTCTCCAACTCTTCGTGACCCCCTGGACCAGAGCACGCCAGGCACTCATGTCTTCCACTGCCTCCCGCAGTTTAGTCAGACTCATGTTTGTGGCTCTGAGAACACTGTCCAACCATCTCGTCCTCTGTCGTCCTCTTCTCCTTGTGCCCTCCATCTTTCCCAACATCAGGGTCTTTTCCAGGGAGTCTTCTCTTCTCATGAGGCGGCCAAAGTATTGGAGCCTCAGCTTCAGGATCTGTCCTTCCAGTGAGCACTCAGGGCTGATTTCCTTCAGAATGGATAGGTTTGATCTTCTTGCAGTCCATGGGACTCTCAAGAGTCTCCTCCAGCACCATAATTCGAAAGCATCAATTCTTCAGCAATCAGCCTTCTTTATGGTCCAGCGCTCACTTCCATACATCACTACTGGGAAAACCATAGCTTTAACTATACGGACCTTTGTTGGCAAGGTGATGTCTCTGCTTTTTAAGATGCTGTCTAGGTTTGCCATCGCCTTTCTCCCAAGGAGCAGGGGTCTTTTAATTTCGTGACTGCTGTCACCATCTGCAGTGATCATGGAGCCCAAGAAAGTAAAATCTCTCACTGCCTCCCATTTCTTCCCCTTCTATTTGCCAGGAGGTGATGGGACCAGTGGCCATGATCTTCATTTTTTTGATGTTGAGCTTCAAACCATATTTTGTGCTCTTCCTCTTTCTAAGGAAGCCATATTTGCTAAGATTCTTCAAATAATTCAACAGGTGCTCATATATAAATATGTCTGAAATGCGAGGGTCATGTAAAAAAAAGTTAAGTAACCTTGTTTTGAGAGCTCCTCATTCAAATCCCTTTTCTTTCTGTCCCTCCTCACCTGTAAATCAAACACTCAACAAATGGCTTTTGTCCTACCTACTTTTGAAGATATATGGAAGGTTGAATCTCAAGACTAAAAATCAGGCATTTAAGGATGCAGGCCTCTATCTACTTACCTGGGAGTAAGCCCCATTAAACGGGACTGACGTTTGAGTGAACATACAGGTGATTGCCTTGTAGTAGTTCCTTTTTTTGTTTTGGTGTATTCTGAGGCCAACTGAACGTCATAGTCACATTTAAGGTCTAGAATATCAATTTTCTAGAAGGCCAGCTAGCAGCAGGCTGACTGTGTGTTCAGACCCAGAAACTTCCCCCCTAAATAAATTCACACTTGACTCAAAATTTTGGTTTGGTTTTTGGCAGAATTTAGGCCACAACTTTATTGATTACAGCAAGTGACTGGTTGCATAGGCTCTGGTTTAACTAGCTCCCTGCCATGCAGGTAGCGCTGACCCAGGGCACCAGCATAGGTCAGCCAAGGGTGAACACCTGGATAAGCGGAAAGCTGGGAACAGGCTAACTCCACCACCTAAATGTCCCCCTGGACTCAGGCACGGGCACAACCCCCTCTCAGGGGTTGACCAAACCATCGAGTCCCTGGATTCCTTTAATGGAATACCCTTCGCACAGGGAAGGCGAGAGTGTTCTCCCATCCCTATCACCTGAACCAGAGCCTACCCACAACCCTACAAGTTGTGATGATTTGCTACTCAGCAGGCGAAACCCAAATGGCAACAGCCAATCAGCCAAGTGGGGAAAATTCCTGCCGTGCCCCTGTCCCAACGACAGACAGCACACAACGGCATAGCAAGGTCAAGCGCAAAGCCCTAAAAGTAGGGAGAGGTGGCGGGTGTTCTGAATGCATGTGCCGAAAGAGGAAGCTCTGGGTCATGTGCATGGGCATAAATAGGTCCCTTGATCCATTTAACCTGCGTCCCATTGGCCTGATTGAACCCAGCATCAAGGGACCTACCAGTCGGGTGTTGTGGCTATCCAAACATACCCACCCCACAACACAGGGTTAGGTTGCCCGGTCTCACCACAACACGTGCCCTCTTTAAGGGAGGACCCGATTTGTATGATCTAGTTAATGCCCAGTTAATGGACGCTCGGGTTGCAAACATGATCCATGAGGGATGCACGTTTGCAACCCACGTCTGCGCATGCACGGGTTGCGATTCGGCGCTTCTGCACATGTGCAAAGCGCGATTTAGCACTTCTGTGCATGCACGACCGCCGAAACCTGGAAGTAACCCGTTCCAGTAC
Source organism: Podarcis siculus (assembly GCA_034642415.1). Lineage (NCBI taxonomy): Eukaryota > Metazoa > Chordata > Lepidosauria > Squamata > Lacertidae > Podarcis > Podarcis siculus. The sequence goes on from JAXCMG010000113.1 coordinate 1,257,931, forward strand.
TTCTGGGTTTTGGCGGTCCGCAACCCGAAAAAACACAACCCGAAGGGGCTGTAACCCGAGGTATGACTGTATAGCCATGAAGGCAAGGGTGGTGCCCTGTTGATAAAACATGGGGCTGAGTAGTGGACCCGGAGCCCTGGGTGGAGTCAGAAGCACCTTCGTGCCAGGTTGCCCCCGGCTAGGACTGCTAATGCAACACACGCCACCAACAAGACAAACACATCCTTTGCCACCCTCCGCATCGTAACATCTAGCTGCCCTTGTTCTCCAGTCCCTCCATCCCAAACCTGTTTATTGCTGGCCATTCCCATCAGTGGCACAGATTCATGTGGGTATCATTAAAGAGACACATGGTTTATTTACTCATTAGCATATCCAGCTGTTAGCTTTCCTTCTCCCAATATTTCAGACTAACTAGCACTTTGACATAAATAACACCCATTCAACTAGATGCCGAAGGATATTAAAAGCAGAGAACTCTTAAGCGACTGCGGCTCCTTTTTAAGCGCTCCGGGGCGATCTCTGGTGATATGGAGAGGAGACAGGATGGCAAGCTAAAGACGGACAGGAAGACCCAGCGCTTTTTCTTAAGCAGGCCTGTTAAAATGAGTGAAATATCACTTTATTACGCCGATGACATTACATCGGGAACGATGAATCCTAAGTTTCCTTTCACTGCTACAATCATACACAACCCTTTGAACGTTAATCATTCACATCATATTCCCAACAGCCATCAGGTGCCTGGACTCTGTGGTTGATTGAATTAAGATGAGCCAGCTGGGGAATGGTTGACTCCTCTTCCCCGGAGGCTGTGGAGCAGCGGTCAAGGGGAGGTAACAGGAGCTCTTGCCAAAAACAGTCACTCGGATGCCTGCAATGGGCTTCATTGATATTCTGCAGGGCTGCCAAGCGGTCTGAGAGTGACCTCCTTGCAAACTGTTGCTGGATTTGCCCCACCAGGGGCCAGGTCTGATCTTTAAAAAAAATCCCCACCTGCCATTTAATTAATGTTATTTAACATTTCTGAGGCAAACAGCATGTTTGGCTGTTTTTAGCTAATTCAGCTTCCGAGCACACAGTTCATGGTCTCATTTCAGATGAGAATCTGAGGCCTTTTTCACATATGAACATTATATATTTGCAAACCTGGCCTCTGTGAATTAAACAACAACAACTCCTAATTTACACTGAGCTTGTTGTACGTTTGCTTCCAAAACGGCTACCGTTCATGTCCAATACCAAACTACCATGTGACATATTTGTCATGAATGGCTAACATTCGTATCATGTGTTAAAAAAACCCAAAGCCTTAGAGATTTTTTAAAAATAATAATAATTTATTATTTCTACCCCGCCCATCTGGCTGGGTTTCCCCAGCCACTCCAGGTGGGTTCCAGCAAAATATTAAAATACAATAATTCATCAAACATTAAAAGCTTCCCTAAACAGGGCTGCCTTCAGATGTCTTCTAAAAGTCTGGTAGTTGTTGTTCTCTTTGACATCTGGTGGGAGGGCGTTCCACAGGGGAGGCGCCACTACCGAGAAGACCCTCTGCCTGGTTCTCTGTTGCTTTGCTTCTCGCAGTGAGGGAACTTCCAGAAGGCCCTCGGCGCTGGACCTCGGGGCCCGGGCTGAACAATGGGGATGGAGACGCTCCTTCAGGTATACTGGGCCGAGGCCATTTAGGGCTTTAAAGGTCAGCACCAACACTTAGAATTGTGCCTGGAAACGTACCGGGAGACAATGTAGGTCTTTCAGGACTGGTGTTATTGGCAACTAAGAGAGGTAACTGCTGAGCCAAGATCTGAACTTTTGCTTCTCAATTCACAGAACAAGAAGCTAAATATTGAAGCTGCAATCCTCAGTTTAAATCCATTAAATTCCATACAGCCATTAAATTCAACAGACCTTACTTTGCATGGTTAGGATTGCAATGAAAACCACGGTATGTTTCTAACTTAATTAGTAATATAATCACAGCATGGAATGCAGGTACCTTAAGGACCATTCTCTAAATGCATGCATGCATTCATAAATCTACAATTCTGTGCTGGAAAAAACTCAGAGGAGCATTTAGCAAAATTGTCTTTTTTAGACCTGCCGAACAGAGAAAGCTGGGCAAAACTGTTGCAATCATTTGATGCCAAGTTATTCAGTTTCCTCTGTGATGTCACCTCAGCCAGGACATTTCGAACCACAAGATCAGTGATGTAATTCTTGCTCAAGTCTCCAAAATGTCCATTTTGGAATTTATATATACAAAAAACCCCGTGTTCTCAGTTGGTATATTAGAATTAAATCCAACCATAAAAGGGTGGCTTATATGTGTGGGTTGGTTTTCTCCCTGTTATAAAAATGCATTTACTCAGCTTAGATTTCAAACTGTTCCCACAGAATCTCTGACCGGTAAATTCCGCCTGTGGATCAGGCCAGGCTATGTGCTATAGTCTGTATTGCTCTCTTTATAACTCACCTGGGGAAAGATTCTTCTCTAGTTACTTCAGAATTTTCTAGAAAACAAGCCAGATGACTTCAGAATTATATGGTTGACTTATGTAGTCATGCCCGTTACCGATAGCTTTGCACACACTAACAGCAAGAAATTGTTTTATATCTATCTATATATAGGGACACGGGTGGCACTGTGAGTTAAACCACTGAGCCTTGGGTTTGCCGATCAGAAGGTCGGCGGTTCGAATCCCCGTGACAGAGTGAGCTCCTGTTGCTCGGTCCCTGCTCCTGCCAACCTAGCAGTTCGAAAGCACGTCAAAGTGCAAGTAGATAAATAGGTACCACTCCAGCGGGAAGGTAAACAGTGTTTCCATGCACTGCTCTGGTTCGCCAGAAGTGGCTTAGTCATGCTGGCCACATGACCCGGAAGCTGTACGCTGGCTCCCTCGGCCAGTAAAGCGAGATGAGCGCCGCAACCCCAGAGTCGGCCACGACTGGACCTAATGGTCAGGGGTCCCTTCCCTCTATCTGTCTGTCTGTCTGTCTGTCTATCTATCTATCTATCTATCTATCTATCTATCTATCTATATCTCTGCATGCAGGTTCAAAAATAAGGGCAAATCCACACTTCTGTTTGTGTTCTGATTTCTAGGCACAGGTCTGGAATTTGTAGGCATGCATCTTAGATTCTGTTGTTGATGTTCCTCCACTTTCACCAGGAAAACCCGCTGTTTACTGCTGAACCGGAACAAATGTCAATTGGGTTTTTCTCAGATTGACATTTGCTCTGATTCAGTAGTAAACAGTGGGTTCCCCTGAGGGAAGTGGCGGGACAAAAAACCAACCTCTTGGACCCATTCCTACAATCACGGACCTATGCACACATGTGGACGAGCCCAAAACGTCCATTTAAATGTGCATTTTAAATGCATTGTCTCTCAAAATGCATTTTAATCTCAGAATATACATTGTGAAACACATTTTGATATATATTTTTGAGACACGGAGGGCATTGTAGCACTCAAATAAATGAGAAACCCAGTGGATGTTCTGGTCCACATATCAACCTGGAAGATACAGATCAGTACAGTCATTACAGGAATTTGAAAAACTGAATATGCTACAGCTTCCCTAGATGGGAATTATGTTCTTAATTTAAATCTCTCTCCAACCACAAACTCACGATATGGCAAGCCACTCTTAGCTCCTTCTGCAACATGAATATATTTCTTTTTACATTTGCCCTCCTTAAAGGGCCATTGCGGAACAGCAGGGAGGGGGCAGCCTGTGTCTCTGGTTGGAGTACAGCTCCCCAGCCGTAAGAATTACTGAGATAATGAATGCAATGCAAGCATTTAGGGGAAATGAGTGCTTAGCGATTGCCAAATGCTGTCAAATATCAACTGTCAAATACCGCTAAATTTCAAATATTGAAATCCAGTCTCAGTAAGAGTAATCACATATTGCGGGGTGTCAAAAGCCAATATCACTGAATATTCTGCAAATATTCGCAGAACATTTGACCTCAAAACCTTCTTTGTAACACTTTGTTTGCAAAATAGCATAGAGGGAATTAAACCCTACATGGCAGAAAGGAAAGTGGGAGGGGGCACCGCCGGGATTGAGACAAAACCAGCCCGTTGCCCGACACTGCTAAATCCGGTGTCAGAACCTGCAGTAGAACGGATTTCGCCTCCGACTACCGAAAGAGCGTTTTGCTTTGTGTTGCAGAAGTGAATGACTGCCATCCATTTCCGCGGCAGAAACTCTCTGGTGCAGATAATAAAGCAGAAGGGTGCCAACAGGACAGGAGAATGGATGGCCTTGGAAATAAAAATGGAAAAAGAAAACCATGAAATATCACAAGCAAGAAGGGGTGGAGGGAAGTCTGGCGTCCTTCCTTCTGTCCCTCCTATTCCACGCCACCCTTGAGGCTTATCTCCCACCCTCTCGCTTTTAACTCCTGTCCTTTCTCTGCCACAGCAGAGAAGCCTTACGAGATGCTAGCTAAGTGATACAACACTATTGCTGGACCATCCTTGTAAGGTAAAGGACCCCAGGAGAGTTAAGTCCAGTCCAAGGCAACTATGGAGTTGCGGCACTGAAATATACTCAGAGTCAAGAGTGGATTTCATGCTCTTTATTCAGCTCATAGTGGTGAGGAGGGATGGAAGTTCCCCCAGAATGTCTGCTTTATATATATTATTTACACAATGGGACCCACGTGATTGGCTAATTCCAGGATTCACCTGTAGGCCAATCAGGTTGCAGATTCACTTCCACCTGGAGCTGGATTGGGTGGCTCATGTGGGCCAATCTGGATTGGGTGGCTCATGTGGGCTGCATTCTGTATCCTATTGTTCTAGGACCAATCAGACTGCTACCATTTGGATCCTGTTCAACTCAGTACATAACAGGCACTCATCTCACTTTCAGGCTAAGGGAGCCGGCGTTTGTCCACAGACAGCTTTCTGGGTCATGTGGCCAGCATGACTTAACCACTTCTGGTGCAACAGGACACTGTGACGGAAACCAGAGCAGCGCATGGAAATGCTATTTACCTTCCCGCCTGAGCGGTACCTATTTATCTACTTGTACTGGTGTGCTATCGAACTGCTAGGATGGCAGGAGCTGGGACAGAGCAACAGGAGCTCACCCCATCGTGGGGATTTGAACCGCTGACCTTCTGATTGGCAAGGCCAAGAGGCTCAGTGGTTTTTTATGATTTTTAAAATGATTTTCGATTTTATACATTTCAACAATTTTGCAATCATTTTAACATTTCAAAACTTGACTTCCTTCCCCCTCTTTCTGCGCTTCCTTCAATATATTTTTTATATTTTCTGCATATCCAAATTAACTCAATTTATTCATTTATTCATCTGCTTTAAATATATAGTCTTATAAAACTGCAGGTTATTACAATAATCCTACCAATGTTCTCATCTGTTTACAGTTTGTTCGTGGACACTCAATAAACCATTTCCATTCTTTTATATATAAAAAAATTGTTATCTTGATTTCTTATTTTTTTCTGGTAGAACAAACAGAGCGGACAGGGTCTGTTTAGGTCAGAAATGTGTATTTTTGTGATGAGTATAGGGAATGATATAGGGAGAAATTGTTTTGATTTTGCAAGTCAGGTCCTCCATCATGGAGGGCACGTGTTGCAGCGAGACCACCAGAAACTGCCTCCCTATTGTGGGATGGGACCATTTGGATGGTCACAACACCCTATTGGTTGTCCCTCTGTTGCTGGGGCAGAAATTTGGTCAGTTGGGTTGGCTATTGGCTGCTGAGGGGCTACTTAAGCTGCTGCACGTCGCTGGAGAGATTCACTTTCTTGCAACGTGCAGCGGATCGCCCGCCCTCCTCTCCCTATATGTAGGGTGGGTCTTATGGCCTTGCTATGCCTGTCTAGGGGTCATCTGTTTTGGAGCAGGGGCCCAGTAGGAATTTTGCCATTTGGATAATTGGTGGGTGCCACTTGGTTTTTGCCTAGGTAAAGGGACCCCTGACCATTAGGTCTAGTCGTGGCTGACTCTGGGGTTGCGGCGCTCATCTCGCTTTACTGGCCGAGGGAGCTGGGTGTTTTTCCGGGTCATTGTGGCCAGCATGACTAAGCCGCTTCTGGCGAACCAGAGCAGCGCACGGAAACGCCGTTTACCTTCCCACCTATTTATCTATTTGCACTTTGACGTGCTTTTGAACTGCTAGGTTGGCAGGAGCAGGGACCGAGCAACGGGAGCTCACCCCGTCGCGGGGATTTAAACCGCGGACCTTCTGATCGGTAAGTCCTAGGCTCTGTGGTTTAACCCACAGCGCCACCTGCGTCCCCTTGGTTTTTGCCTACCATGTAGCAAATCATCACAACTTTGTAAGGTTGGCGGTTAGGCATTTGGTTCAATGTTTTGGGGAGGGGACGTGGTTGGCTATGCCTGCCCCTCCATTGCTGCTGCTAGGGAATTCCGTTAAAGGAATCCAGGGGTTCGCCTTGCCTTTGTCCAAACCCTGTCAAGGGGCTAGGGCCACGCCTGAGCCCCTGGGAGCATCTGGGGTGAGCTGTGAGATCGAAGGAGTTCTCGCTCTCCCAGGATGCTTTCCCTTACAGACATATGGTGGTGCCCAGTGTCAGTCCTGTTCCTGCCACCGTGCAGGTTCAGGTAGTCTGGAACCAATGCCTAAGCAACCACTCACATGCTGTAATCAATAAAGTTGTGGCCAAAATTTAATGCCAAAAACCTGAAACTAAAATCTGTGCCTATTGTGTCTTCATTTGGGGGTGGTTTTGGGGGTCTTCACACGCAAATCCACTTGCTCCTCTCCGGCTAACGGTCGCAACTGCACAGGTTTATGGGATGTTGCCTCGTGGATTTTATCTCACGCAGCCGCAAGACAAAACGTGCACACACTGCAGAGCCACACCTGAAACAAAACAAGTGAAGAGGCCCAGCGAAGAGGTTATACCCGGATCAATTACGTGTCTACAAGCTCAGAGAGGAAACTGGAGGGAAAGGCAGGGATGCTGTGCTGGGGAGCCTGTAATCATTTCTGAAAATACTCTGTGTTAATCTTCATGGCCCAGTTTTAATTGCACATGCATGCATACATCAGCCTCCTTATTTGCTACACCTGTCATGGCTGACACTTGGTTTTGTGCGCTTGTCATTGTGAGGACTAATTAGAGAGGTTTCAAGTTGTTGGGGAGGTTGTCTTGTTGCGTATGGTTTTCAATTTTTAAAAAATTCTTCTCAAGTCCAGATGAACAGAATAGTAAAACTGCCAATTAGGAAGCCGTTCTTCTCAAAATAAGGTTTTTGTTGGGCCTTGCAGGCAGATTTCAAAAGGTTGAAAGGCCAGTTAATTAGGTAGCCCTAGAATATTAAGAAAAAAATATTTATAAGTATTTTAATAATCTGATTCCCAGTTTTTAAGTTTCAGAACTAGAGTTGCCAGTTGGCCAGAAGAAAGCCTGGCCTAGCTTCATCCTGGAACTTTGAAAGGGGCTTGAAATCAGCAGGTGACCATTTTCATGGCATGAAGCGAAAGATTATCAGCTGCTAATTGCTTCCGTTGAAGGCAGGGGAATCGGCACTGTTCAGAAGCTGGGAATTTTATTCAAAGCTATCTGCTTAATATTGGGTTGGGAAATTTACAGTGGTGCCTCGCTAGACGAAAAGAATCCGTTCCGCGATTCTCTTCGTCTAGCGGTTTTTTCGTCTTGCGAAGCAAGCCCATTGACAGCTTAGCGGATTAGCGCTACAGCTGTCAAGCGGCTTTCAGTGATCAGCTGTTAAGCGGCTTATCAGCGGAACAGCTGATAAGCGGCTTAGCGGCTTAGGAAAAGGGCAAAAAAAGCAATTAAAAAAAAACCCGCGGGGGGACGCAAGATTTTTTCATCTTGCGAAGCAACCCCATAGGGAAATTCGTTTTGCGAAGCGCCTCCAAAACGGAAAACCCTTTCGTCTAGCGGGTTTTCCGTCTTGCGAGGCGTTCGTCTTGCGGGGCACCACTGTAATTGTCCCCTTAATGATGAATCTATGGTTTTACATACATTGAGAGAGAGCCTTAGAGTCCAAATCTCATCAGGAAATGAGCAACCCTGGAAGCGGGGGCTAAAAAAGTCATTTTCTGGGGCATCATCAGAATGATGCCCACTCTATTCTGCTTTGGTCAGACCTCACCTCTGTGGGATAAAGCGTGTTCTCCCTAAAAGAGGGCATGTGTTGCGTTGAGACCTGGAGACTGACCTCTTGGTTGTGGGTGGGTATATTGGACAGCCACAATGCCCGATTGGTAGGTCCCTCATTGGTGGGTTTAATCTGGCCAATGGGGTGCAGTCTAAATGGGTCGAGGGACCTATTTATGCCCATGCACGTGACCCAGAGCTTCCTCTTTCGGCGCGTGCATTCAGAACACCCACCCACCTCTCCCTAATTTTAGGGCATTTTGTGATTGACTTTGCTCTGCTGTCGTGTGTCGTCTGTTGTTGGGACAGGGGCACGGCAGGAATTTTCCCCACTTGGCTGATTGGCTGTTGCCATTTGGGTTTCGCCTGCCACGTAGCAAATCGTCACAACTTGTAAGGTTGCGGATAGGCACTGGTTCAGGTGATAGGGATGGGAGAACGCTTTTGCTATCCGTATGTGAAGGGTATTCTGTTAAAGGAATCCAGGGTCTTGGTGGTTTGGTCAACCCCTGAAAGGGGGTTGTGGCCATGCCTGAGTTCAGGGGGACATTTGGGTGGTGGAGTTAGCCCGTTCCCGGCTTTCCGCTTATCCAGGTGTTCACCCTTGGCTGACCTATGCTGGAACCCGGGGTCAGCGCTACCTGCATGGTTGGGAGCTAGTCGAACCAGAGTCTATGCAACCAGTAATTTTCTGTAATCAATAAAGATGTGGCCTAATTCTGCCAAAAAAACAAAACTAAATTTTGAGTCAAATGCGTGTTTATTTAGGGGGGAAGTCTTTGGGTCTGAACACCTGTCTTGTATAACCAACATTCTTAAATCTAATTCATGCATGAAGGGGTTACCATAGGATAAACTGTCCTGCTAGGCTTACATCACTTTGGGAGAGACCTGAGAAGCTCAGCGTGTGAAGAGGCTAAGCTGGTTGCTGCAGCTCAGCCGCATGGCTCTCACAAGCCACTCTTGGATTCCAATCCCAATAATTTAGGAATTTTCATTTTGTTGTACTGCCTGTGCAACTTTTCTGACTGATGTGGGGAAAGCACATGAACCTGACCTTGGGGGAGTTTGTAAGTAAACCGTTTTTAACTTACCGAATGTGTGGTCTTTTCCTATGCTGCGTGAAAGGCAGACCTTTGGGAGGAACTCAGGGCATATTTTTAAAGGTCTAACAGCCTGTATTTCCACACTTTACTTTGCTGCATATGTGATTTTAAATCTCTGCTGGGGTTCTCTCGCGAAAGAGCACTTGCCCCAAACTTGAATCTTGGCATCCAGGAATTCTCCCTTTATAGACCTTTTCCTCTCCTTACACCAGCAACCTGGAATACAGAACAGTTCCAGGTACTGCAGTTTAAAGAGAATATTGACAAACTGTAACATGTCCAGCAGAGGGTGACTGAGGACTTATCTATACTTACATTTTGTCCTGCTATTTCCAGGCACAGATTCACACTTAAAATTTCCATGTCTAGGGTTGCCATATTCCCAAAGTTGAAAATCTGGACAGAGTTCTTGAGCTTCTTCTTTTTCTTTTGCTCAGATTTGTTGAGCTTTTGGGGCTTTAAAAAAAATATGATTCTTTACAAAGTATTTACACACACACACACCCCTTGCCATACGTCTGGGTTTCCCCAGACATTTTACTGATTTCGCAAAAATCTGCCCGGATGCCAAAATGCTGCCTGAATCCCAGACCTGTGACACCCCTATCCGTGTCTGAGTGTGTTTGTTTGTTTTGCCCTGGAGCTTTCCCTGCAAAAAAGACCCCACTCTTAGTTGGAGCAAACATCAGTCTGGGTTTTCTGTGGATAGCCATTTGCTCCGACTGAGCTTTAAAGAGCGGGTTTTTGCGAGGAAAGCTCTGGAGCAAAAAAAAAAGGGGGGGGGGGGTTCTCAAACGCAGAGTTGTGAACCGTGCCCGGAAAGAGTGGGGGAAACTTAAGGATGGATGAGCCCAGAGGCAGTGAGGGACCTAGAGACCAAGTCCTAGGAGTTGTGCATATCTAGCCTAGAGGTGAGATTCACTGTTCGAAGGGCTGTCTCAAAAAGGATGGAGAACATTTGTTTTCTGTTGTTCTGGAGGGGAGGACACAAACCAACTCAAGGCATTCAGATAACAAGAAAGGGGATTCCATCTATGAATGGGAGCAGAAGAAATAAGTATGAATGGAAGAACGCTAAATGTTCTTAAAAGCACATCTCCGAGCGCTTTCTTCAAAGCTGGTTTCAGTCGTGTGAAATTTAAACATTATGCCGGCCCCAAATTGTCAGATATCTCTTCTTTCCAAAGGTTTCCCTGTACTTCTCCCATGGAATATAAATGGTTCTCTCTTTGCTCAAACAACTGTATCTCTGCCCCTCGATCTGACAGCCCTGCTTGGCCCAGTCACCCCAAAAGGCATGCAAACTTTCCCCTGCAAGCCTCTAAAATCAGCCAGGCCTTGTGGTTTGCCTCATGTAGCTTTACATTTTACAAATACCCTGGGGGTATACCATAGACTAGAAGCTCTATCTAAATTCTAGACCAGGCTGCGCCTGCCAATTGTTGGCTGTTGGTACTTTTTTTTTTTATCTTATTCAGAAAACAAGAACATGGAAATCAATTTTTCCCCATCTCAGTTATGGCTCTGAACCCATCACTTTCAGCTCAGCTACAGGATTAATCTATTGAAGAGTTTGCAGGAGTTTTGCTGACATGTAAGCATTTTCAGAATATATTACGTTGCTCCCCCTCCCAACTGCACTACTTTATAAAAACTGGTCTGCCTTTGTCCGGGTTCTTGGCAAGGAAGAGGCAGCAGGAGAAGGAGAGAGGAGAAAAGGGGTGTCGGTGCACATGCATGGCAGCCTACATGCGCACGCATGCTTTCCAGTGCTAAGGTTAGTAAAAAATTAAAATAAAATAAAATAAAGGTAAAGGACCCCTGGACGGTTAAGTCCAGTCAAAGGCGACTATGGGGTGGTGGCGCTCATCTCACTTTCAGGCCGAGGGAGCCGGCGTTTGTCCACAGAAAGCTTTCCAGATCATGGGGCCAGCAGGACTAAACCAGTTCAGGCGCAACAGGACACCGTGATGGAAACCAGAGTGCACAGAAACACCGTTTCCCTTCCTACCACAGTGAATCCCTGTGACGGAGTGAGCTCCTGTTGCTCTGTCCCAGCTCCTGCCAACCTAGCAGTTCGAAAGCACGCCAGTGCAAGTAGATCAATAGGTATCACTGTAACAATGAGGTAAATGGTTTTTCGGGCACTCTGGTTTCTCTCGCGGTGCTCCATTGTGCCAGAAGCGGTTTAGTCCTAAACTAAGCATGTTTCATCAAGAGAAACATCAAGGTGTCGGGGGCACTTGCGCTTTCTCTCACTCTCTAATGTGGGACCAAACTTTCTTTATTGTTGTTTTATGAATCAAGCACTTGAGGATCTCAATACGGTTCTCTCATCCAGGCATTGGAGAAAGAGCCATAGCAACTGAATAATCAATTAATTACCCAGCTGAGCTCTATTTACATAATGAAAAATACAACCTCCTGCTATTTTGCAGAGGTTGCTTTCATTTGCCAAGGCTGCAAATATGTCGCACCTTCTCTTGCTGAGCTATTCTGATCCTATTCATGGAAGTGAATCACTACCTGGTGTTTGTGAGTATTTTGCTGATGTTTCTGTTTAAGTTCACGAGATGGGTTCATAAGTTTATCCTAAGTTGTAACCTGCTGTGTATCCTTGGCTTAAACTGGGTTAAAACGTTTTAAAACAAGATTAAAAGTTATTGAATATAGCACATACCCTGTTTTTGTTCAATCTCTATCTGCACTAATCATAACTATTTCCCCAGGTCTGTTATTATCCCTATCATTATCCCAATGATGTGGTTGCCACTGGGAAGTTAAATCTCCCCACCAAATAGTTAACCCTTTGTATTTTACCCTTTGTTTCCCCAACTGGTAAATCTTCCAACTTTTCACCAAGAGGAATGGAAACAACTAGAACATTTATCTGAAGTGAGAAAGTGAAGCCACCAAAACTCTTAACTGATCAGTCTGTAAATAAAGTATAACATGCTCGTAACTTCCATAGGTGACTTTGATTTTACCATTAAAGCAAATATTTGTTACTAGTCATTTTTTCCTGCATCTCTGGGGTGTGTGTGGTTGGCCTGATTCTACTCAAGGCAGAGTGTGAAGTGCAGACCACACTTTAAAATGGTGGCACTCTGCAACCATGCAGATGACTGAAAGGCACAACTCTGCAACAACTTGCCACTACACTGCAAAGATCAGGTTGTTCCTACTGTTAGGATCATCCTACTCTCGTGTAGGACCCTGGTAGAGACACATGCCTGACTGGCATGCTCTCTCCCTCCTGGTCAGTCGTTCAGGAGCTTCAAAAGCTTTCTCCAGCCTGAACATCACAGCAACAGATAGCAAAAGGCATTAGCATGCTTACAATTCTTCACAGTACTTGCAGTTTGCATAACAGAACTCAGTAGCACAGCATTTTGGCTAATCTACTTTTATTTACATGTAATACACTCGGAGCATTCTGACTTAGCTCCTTCCTCTTTCTCATCAGACAGCAAAGAGGAAGAAACAAAGGACAATAGTCCTACATTCCGGAACACAGTAACACAAACATCCTGTCTCCGTCACTTCCCACACTGTGGAATGAAAACATACACCGGCATGTGATAGACAACAATCTCATGACTGCAAACACAGAGGAAGAATCCTAACATGCTGAAATATCACTCTCTAAATGGTGGTGTGCTTCTGCGAAAAGTGTAGGGCAATTGCTGGGGATTTTTAGGACAACAGTGACTTGCAGCTCACCCCCAGGTGCATTTTGCACCAGCGATATATCTACAATGGGACATGCATGAAGTTCTTTGAAAAAGGTTTGAGGAAGACACTACACCGAAGATGACAGGGAACTGGGGCTGTCTTCCCACAGGCTGATGATTGTCTTTCTAGTACAACTACGGCCCATCAGACATATCAAGGCAGTTCAGGGGAACCTTGTCTATAGGACTGCTCGCCTTCTTGATACAAGGTTCTGCAAAACCTTGGGTGACTAGATGTGGTGGAAATGTCATGTGCAAATGATGTTGATGGACACCTGACTGGTTTTGGAATTGAGCTTCCAGATTGCAACAGGGTCAGTTCACCCATCACCCCTGACAATAGCGAAGGTTCGCAAATGGAACCAAACAAGATTCTAAATTGCAGTTGGCTTTTCGGCAGATATCTGCTGCTCAAAGCCTGCAGCATGGAAATCTCCTAGCTGTGGTTTCAGGCATGCCAGTTTGTGCCTTTTCTTTCACCTGTACAAACCTGCAAATTCCCTTAGCAGCTGTCATGCTCTCCTTGTTGTTGTTGTTTAGTTGTTTAGTCATGTCCGACTCTTCGTGACCCCATGGACTAGAGCACCCCAGGCACTCCTGTCTTCCACTGCTTCCCACAGTTTGGTCAAACTCATGCTGGTAGCTTCGAGAACACTGTCCAGCCATCTCGTCCTCTGCCATCCCCTTCTCCTTGTGCCCTCCATCTTTCCCAGCATCAGGGTCTTTTCCAGGGAGTCTTCTCTTCTCATGAAGTGGCCAAAGTATTGGAGCCTCAGCTTCAGGATCTGTCCTTCCAGTGAGCACTCAGGACCGATTTCCTTCAGAATGGAGAGGTTTGATCTTCTTGCAGTCCGTGGGACTCTCAAGAGTCTCCTCCAGCACCATAATTCAAAAGCATCAATTCTTCAGTGATCAGCCTTCTTTATGGTCCAGCTCTCACTTCCAAGGAAACCAAATGTCTACCTGACCCTTCTTACTACTTCTCATTCTCTAATTAAGATCAACAGTGCTTACATTCAGCCTATGTGTTCTTTCTTTGTGGACCAAGAATCTAAATCAGTGCCATATTTCAAGAACGCGCTACTTCAAAAGTTTTTTTTCCTGGTTGGTTTTGTAGAAAGAGTAAATTTGTAACTGAAAAGGGGGGAGTTGTTCCCACAATCCTTTTGCATGCACCCAAATTGTCCTTGATTTCCTCCAGCACCCATTTGCTGTGAGAGAGAGGCAGGATTGTGGCTCTAATTAATGTAATAGGGATGAGCAAATGAGTCCCAATCAATTATGGTTACATTTGCTTTCATCACACTTGCCTGTGGTTGGTGAATTCTCTGACAGTTTGAGTGCGACGTTTTCAGATGCCTTTAGTGAATCAATAATAAGTGACATTCATAAATATGCACATTCTGCAAAGCCCTCTGCCTGGATTGGTCCAGGAGGCAGGGAGGTATTGGAGAAAATCTCAAGAGGCCTTTGGAGTTGAGAATTTATGCAACCCAGGTATGGAGGTGTGGGGAAGGAGAGAAATGGCAACACAAACTTCAGCGATCCAGGATGGATGACAACACACAGCCTCATCCAAAATAGCTGGAACACTGTGGCTGACAACGGACTGGAAGCAAGGATCTGCTTGATGCCTGCAATCCAAAGAATCAAAGGGCATTGCTGCGTCAGAGATCTGAGAATCTTTATTCCCCTCTTACCCAAAGGGACCATAGATCAATACAGCACAGCTGAGGTACCAGAACTCTTGGTACCGGCACTGAGCTATAGTTCCTAGGGTACTTCACAGGAAGCCAAGGCAATGAAATTGGTATGAACCAAAACAAAATAAAAAAATTCCTTCCTTAGAGACCAACTAAGTTTGTTATTGGTAGAGAGCCAGTGTGGTGTAGTGGTTAAGAGTGGTAGACTCGTAATCTGGTGAACCGGGTTCGCGTCTCTGCTCCTCCACATGCAGCTGCTGGGTGACCTTGGGCCAGTCACACTTCTCTGAAGTCTCTCAGCCTCACTCACCTCACAGAGTGTTTGTTGTGGGGGAGGAAGGGAAAGGAGAATGTTAGCTGCTTTGAGACTCCTTAGGGTAGTGATAAAGCGGGGTATCAAATCCAAACTCCTCCTCCTCCTCTTCTTCTTCTTCCTCTTCTTCCTCTTCTTCTTCTTCTTCTTCTTCTTCTTCTTCTTCTTCTTCTTCTTCTTC
>JAXCMG010000113.1:1273120-1304715 GCA_034642415.1 Podarcis siculus
TCTTCTTCTTCTTCTTCTTCTTCTTCTTCTTCTTCTTCTTCTTCTTCCTGGGATGAGCTTTCATATGCATGCACACTTCTTCAGACACAAAAGCTCATACCAATAACAAACTTGGTTGGTCTCTAAGGTGGAAGGAATTTTTTTATTTTGTTTCGACTACGGCAGACCAACACCGCTACCTACCTGTAACTAGAACTATGGTATAAACCAAGTTTGCCATGCAAATACACAAGTGTTTGCATTTCGATGCCTCGTTGAAAAACCGTAATAGCCTAAACAATATGCTCAGGGGTATTTGCAGACAGGGTGTTTGTGTGTGTTATATGGGGGTCAGAAGAATTTTACTGTTTTAGTGGAATAATTGGGAGAGGTGGAATCCAAAGACTCCTCCCCACTGCCTTAACCAGGGCTATTTCTGCTGCGCTAAGCTGCGCTGGGGGATCCTTACATGACTGGAGACTTTGCACTTGAGAACTGCAGAAGATTCTGGAGCTCATTTGCAGGTTTGCTTGTTTATCGGCGTACAACGTACATAGGGAGCTGACCTTCTATTTCCATGCTTCGTCTTCTGCATTGCAGAACGGGGAGGGCAGAGGGGAGCAAAAACACTCATTCGGCTCCAATGTTTATTTACTGAGATCTGTGTCCTGCCCTGTCCCTGAGCCTCTTTCAGATATGTGGTATAATGCTTGCCTTGTGCCCAAAGGTCTCGGATGATGCATGGAAGACACCTAAACATGGGTCAGAGCATTTTCCTTCCTTCGCCCTCCATGGACTGGGAGCATATGCATTGCTTTGCGGGATGAGGCCCTGCGGTATTCTGTTTCTCACAGCGGCCGGCCAGATGCTTCTTTCCTTTGTTTCCTTTGGAAAGCAAAGCTTCGCTTCCTCCTCTCCCAGGAACATCCTCTTTTCTTTACACGGAACAGCTTCGATTCTCCTCCACCTTCTAGTTTTACATCGGCGCGGCCGAGAGCAGGCCTGCGCGATGCGTCTGGCTTTTGTTCGCGATAACAGATGCACCTTGCATCTCCCTTAAATTGGCATATCATTTTCTTTTGCTCGTTCTCTTTTTCTTTGTAGCTGCATTTGCATATGTATGTCAGGGCCCATTCATACATCTCATCTCCATAAACAAAAAGAAAAAAACATCTGCTTCCTGTTTTAACTCTCGTTGGGAGATGGCTTTTGTGGGATTAGATCGGGATGTGAGGGCTTCGACGGTTGCATGTGCAGCAGAGCCACCTCCCGGCTGCCGGGAGAACAGGCCACTCTGTTTTTTTGTGTTTTTTTGAAATCATTTTTATTTGATTTTACAAATGCAAGGTTATAAGAATCCAAATATAAGTCCATATGCAGAGATTCCTCCAAATCTCGCAACTTCCCCCACCCCCTCCATGGGTTTCCATTTTAAACATTTACAACTGCATATTCTTCCATACTCTAACTTTTATATCAATCCATATTGCCTATGGTATTTGTTAGACTGCAAGTGGAATCAAAATCTTGCCAATGTTACCATCTGCTTACAGTGGTCTCCTAAATAACGTACACCTTTTCCCCATTCTTTTATAAAGTTTTTGTCCTCTTGGTTTCTGAGTTTTCCAGTCACTTTTGCCATTTTGGCATAGTCCACCAGCTTGGTTTGCCATTCCTCTCTGGTAGGGACCTTGTCTTCTTTCCATCAATGGGCTAGTAAAATCGAGGTGGAGAACAGGCCACTCTGAATTCTCCTTGTGCTGTGGGCTGGGTTGTCCTCACTGGCTGTGCAGAGTCTCCGCAGACCTTTCTTTTCATCACTGAAAATCACTAATATTTTCCTGTTAGTGCTGTGATGGGAGGCTATAGCACGAGCGGAATAATATTGAACGGTATTCAATATTATTTTGAAGGAAGAGGATAGAAGGAAACCACACTCTGATTTTCTGCTTGTGAGGTTCTCCTGGGGGGTCCCTTGGGAAACTTACTGGGTGTGGTGGCAGCAGTCTCAGTCTCTCAATGACTGCTCCCCATATTAAATGGGGGTGCCCTTTGCGTGGTCGTGCGCAGCCCCCTGGACCCTGTGCAGCACCATCAGCACAGGCTTGGCTTCGCCTTCCCCAGGTGGGATACCTGGAGGTCTCCGCCTACCTCAGCCAGTTGCCCAATCCCACCTGGGGAGGCGTTACCAAGGTGATCAGGCCAGGTAGGGGGAGGGACCACCTGCCCACACAATAGGGGGAGGATCTTACCTGGGAATCCTCAGTTGGCTCCAGAGCTTCTCCCGCCTTACCCACCCTCAGTTAAGACTTCTTTTGCAGGTTAACCTTTTCTCCACAGGTACGCGGGCGCTGCTACGTCAAGGTCGCTGTTGAAGGGCCGGAAAGGAATTCTCCTGCATTGGCAGGTTTGCCTTTCCCATAGCAAAACATCACAACTTTGGCAATATCAGGCCTTGGGGAAATCCTTTAGTTTATCTTCCCTGAATTGGGGGGGGGCATGCAGCGGTGACCCACACCCCCTCCTCTTTGCGGCAGCGATACCAGGGTTCCCCATTAAAGGTGTTTTTTTGAGGGAGGCTTTGGCCGTATGCCTAGAGGTTGTCATTGTTCTCCCCTGCAACGGCGGCATAATGGGGGCGGGCTCTCTCTGCTTGAACATATGTTCTCCAGAGCCAGCCCAATCCCCACAAATTCTGGAAAACCCTGATGTTCCCCAGATCCCCGGCTGGGGACTGGGAAGGATAAATGCCCAATGCCTAAGCCAAGGTCTACCCACATCTGAAACACAATAAAGCTGTGGCCAATTTTAATCCCATAGCACATTGCCTTGAGTCGTTATTCCACACGGGGGCCACCCAGGGTTTGGGAGACTCCGCCTGTCCACGCAAAAGGAGCAGGAATAGACCATCTTTGCCTGGAGACAACACACTGCTCAGGAACATTCAGGCAACATCCCTAGGAACTTCGCACATAGTTGCCCCTTGGAAGAAGACTGGCTTTTCCAGATACATTTCTTTTAAAAAAAATCATATAATGGAAGTCTGTATCTATGATATCCATTTATGTAGGAAATTGCATTAGAAAGATCTGTGCTTTTGCGCTGGAAACTCAGAATGCAACCTTAAGAGATGTAAATGCGCAAAAAGGGAAAAAACATGTCTGAGGAAGAAGGATAGCTCAGGTGTAGGACGTGTGCTCGGTATTCACACAGTCCCAGCATTAGCCTCTGGGGCAGGGGTCCCCAAACTAAGGCCTGAGGGACTCATTTATCCAGCCTGTGGCAACCCCTACCACCCGCTGACGCCACCCACTCTTACCGGTGCTGCGCTGCGCGGCTGCCCACTTCTGGGTCAAAGGAGCACTGGAAATAGCTTGTGTGCACGCACAAGCGTTATTTGCACATGCGCATTATTTCTGGAGCACATCCGGGTTGGAGGAGGCCCGTGCACATGTGCACAAGCTATTTCCGGTGCTCCACCGGCCCAGAAGTGTGCCGGAAATAGCTTGTGCGCACGTGTATGGGCATGCGCTCCCCCACCTTCCGGCCCGCCACACGATCGGCGCTGGAGACACCGGCCCGAGGCATGGTAAGTTTGCTGACCCCTGCTCTGGGGCCTCCAGATAAAGGACCTAAGGCAACAGAAAAGGGGAGCATATCAAAGACCTTCATTTTACTTTAGTCTGATTTTAAAAAGAAAAACATACATCCACACAAAATGCAAGTTGAATTAAAAATAAGCATGGTCAAGGCAAAACAAAAGCAAAACATTCAGCAAGTTTTTCCATTTCTCTCTTTTGCAGTTAAACAACAGAGAAAAGAAACAATAACAAAAATCTGCATAAATAGTAATTTATCCAGTCTTATATCTCTCCTAATAATACCAAACTGTTCAAGGCATCTTGGTTTTTTTACATGCAGGTAAGACATAAATAGGTTACATTTTTCAATAAAATAGTTGTCTACCTTTTCTAACCTTAGTACATTAGTAAACTTTACTATCTGTACCAAGGGACGCGGGTGGTGCTGTGGGTTAAACCCACAGTGGGTTAAACCTGTGGGTTAAACCTCAAAGTGCAAGTAGATAAACAGGTACTGCTCCGGCGGGAAGGTAAATGCCATTTCCGTGCTCTGGTTCGCCAGAAGCAGCTTAGTCATGCTGGCCACATGACCCGGAAGCTGTACACCGGCTCCCTCGGCCAGTAAAGCGAGATGAGTGCCGCAACCCCAGAGCCGGTCACGACTGGACCTAATGATCAGGGGTCCCTTTACCTTTACCTTTACCATCTGTACCACGTCTCAAATTTTAGTAAAGTTTCTAAGTGAGATGGCTCTGAATTGTTCCTACATATGACATAAAATCGTTTCTTTTCAGACAGATAAATGACCACCTCGAACTGCTTTTTTATGTATATGTGATTTTATATCATCTTATTTTGTCTTGAGATTTTAAATTTTTGTAATTGGTGTCTTTGTCTTGATACTGGTCCTTGACCATAACAAAATGATTTGATTAGATTTAATATGGGCTGTCATCAGAAGACAGATAATTATTTTTTTATCCTCTTGAGACACCACATATCTGATGTAACCAATAATATTATTAAAGATTCTCTTGGCAATTCATAACCCAAGATCTTCTTTATTTTGATTATTACTGAATCTCCCCCCCCAAAAGAATTATTTGGTGGTATGTCCAGAATATGTGGGAAATATAGACTCACAGATTTTTACACCTCCTTGCTTTTACATACAAAGAACCAAAGTTTAAAACACAGGATCACAAGTTAGGCACAGGCCTGGCAGAAGACCTAAATATCTTAACTTTAAGGAGAGCCAGTAGTTTGAAACCCGTAAGATCAAGACAAGAGGTGTTTCCTCAGATGTTGCCCTAGGTAGGGTTTAAACTGTTCTGGATGGGGTTGCTTCCCAGTAAAAGAATGGGTGCAGAGTTCGGAAGTACATCAGAATCCACTATTGTCACTGATGACACAAGTCACCTCAGTGATACAGAGTGGCTTCCATCAGCTTAAGCTGTTGTTGTCAGGTGTGTGTGCAGGAGCCAGGCCCTGTGACCAGTAGGTCTTTGCAGGACTGGGGCCTTCCTAAGTTTGTTCTGGAGAGGCAAGGTGCAGCTGCACAGGTGAGGCCGCTTGGTAACTCACAGCACCTGGTGGCAAGAGCCGGGAAGGGCTATAAGGTCAGCATTTCCTTTTGGCTCTTTGCCACAGCAACACGTTTCCTGCCTTGCTGCGTTTGGCTCCTTGACCCCTTGCCTCTTGATCCTTGGACCCTTGACTTTGTGACTCCTTGCTTCTTGATCCTTGGACCCTTAACTTTGTGACTCCTTGCTTCTTGATCCTCAGACCCTTGACTTCGTGACTCCTTGCTTCTTGATCCTTGAACCCTTGACTTCATGATTCCTTGCTTCTTTATCCTCGGACCCTTGACTTCGTGACTCCTTGCTTCTTGATCCAATTTTAGCCCATTAACCTAAACATCGGCGTCTTGTGTCTTTATTTCTACTGGTGGGAGGTGTGAACTCGCCACACAATTTAATCCAACTAGCCCTCAATAAAAGCATTAATAGGTACTTGCCTTTCAAAACTGGAACCTTATTTCAGGCAAAATAATAATAATAATAATAAGGAAGGTGACCAAGACCCCCAAAATTGTTTTTAATTGTCCCCCTGACAATTCACACAAAGCATAGATTTTGAAATTACACTAAACGTCACAGCTGCAACGTTTTGATTTAACACTGGCACACTTTTGCAGCTTCACAAATACTGAACCAATTTTCTCAGTACAGGATCTATTTGGTTCTCTGCCCCCCCTCCCCCGCCCGCAACATCACCTTCAGGATGGCAATAGAAGCCCTGTGATGTAAACTTCCATCTTACACTGCAGCATGTTGACTTGACAATGTGCCACCACAATTTTAACAATATGGCTCTAAAAACCTTTCTTCCTGTCAAGAAATATTTGAACTTGAAGTGAAGTCAGCAGCTGAGGAGAACAGAACGGAAAGGTAATTACCCACGATCTCCTCCAGGAGATGACAGAAAGCACATTGGGACTTGGTTGCTCCTGGACTGAGCGTGGGCTTATTACGGCTACCCTTCCGATGCAGCAGCTGCTAGTTGCCGCAGAACATTTTGAACTGCACATTTCGGGTGTTCAACCGCAGCAGCAACGGAGGTGCACAGAGCCCGTCCGCTCTCAAATTGCTGCAGTGTGATCACAAGCGACATCACGACAGCGTTCGGCACCAAGGATCTTCCCATAGCTTTGTCGGAGTCAACCATGAGGGAGTTAGTGTAGGATACTGGTGCTTCAACTGGATGTGCTGCTTGCATGCAAATGCTACGTGCAGGAAGGTGAGTCAGGAAAAGTGCACTAAGCTCACTAAATCACCACTTAGAAATCTGTCTTCTAAATTATGTCAGGAGCCTCTGGGAGTAGAGGAAGATCCATGTTTCAGACTTTGCCCTTCAACACAATGGAGGGTTACAAGCATAGCTGGTTTTGGCCTATAAAGGTTGAAACGGCTCAGGACCACAATACCTCAAGGACCACCTGTTTCCATATGAGCCTACCTGAGATCATCTTCTGAGGCCCTCCTTCCTGTGCCCCCTCCTCCAAAGGGCAGCAACACGAGAACAGGGCCTTCTCTGCAGTGGTTCCCTGTCTGTGGAATGCTCTCCCCAGGGAAGTTCACCTGGCACCTTCATTATACACAGTTAGGCACCAGGCAAAAACATTCCTTTTTAACCAGGCCTTTGGCTGATCTGTTTGACATCCTATACAGTGGTGCCTCGCAAGACGAAAAGAATCCGTTCCGTGAGTCTCTTCGTCTTGCGGTTTTTTCGTCTTGCGAAGCAAGCCCATTAGCGCCTTAGCGGGCTTAGCGGATCAGCTGATAAGCAGCTTAGCGGCTTAGCGGATCAGATGTTAAGTGGCTTAGCGGATCAGCTGATAAGCGGCTTAGCGATCAGCTGTTAAGCGGCTTAGCGGATCAGCTGTTAAGCGGCTTAGCGGCTTAGCAGATCAGCTGATAAGCGGCTTAGCGGCTTGGGAAAAAGGCGGGGGAGGGAAAAAACCCTGCAGGAACTCGCAAGACATTTTCGTCTTGCGAAGCAAGCCCATAGGAAATTCGTTTTGCAAAGCACCTCCAAAACGGAAAACCCTTTCGTCTTGCGAGTTTTCCGTCTTGCGAGGCATTTGTCTTGCGGGGCACCACTGTACCCTTTTAAAATGGGGCTCTTTTCGGGAGGGGGGTATTGGGTTGTTGTTTTTATTCTAATTATATATGTTGTGATCTTTTCTTGAACCGCCCTGAGACCTCCGGGTATTGGGCAGTATATAAACTAATAATAATAATAATAATAATAATATGGCGGGGAGGAGCCCACCCACCCCTGCTCATCTTCCTCGTGTGCATTTGCACATGAACAGCACATCCAAAGAGAACTTCAATCATTTGGCAAGTTTGGCATGTGGTGGAGAATTAATTAGCATGTTCCAGAGTTGAGCTAGAGCCAGTGTGGTGTCGTGGTTAAGAGCAGTAGACTCATAATCTGGGGAACTGGGTTCGCTTCCCCGCTCCTCCACATGCAGCTGCTGGGTGACCTTGGGCCAGTCACACTTCTCTGAAATCTCTCAGCCCCACTCACCTCACAGAGTGTTTGTTGTGGGGGAGGAAGGGAAAAGGAGATTGTTAGCTGCTTTGAGACTCCTTCAGGTAGTGATAAAGCGGGATATCAAATCCAAACTCTTCTTCTTCTTTTTTGGTCATACCTCAAAATATATTTTTTTAGGTGGCTCTTTCCTTTGGGGTCCATTGGGGCCCCTCAAGTCCTACGCTGATGGCTGGGGCTGGTGGGAACTGGGGTCCTATCTGAAGAGACGCAACCTTGGTCTAATGAATTCGCATCCTTGATAGAACCCAAAAAATAACTTACTGGAGATCTCCCTAATGAACAATAAGAAATCTTTCTAAAATAATTCTCTGAGGAAAACGTTCTGTTGAAATACACTGGGACTTCTGCTTAATTAAGCTATCTCCTCGACTTGCTAAAACAATCCTTTTCATATATTAGAAAAAAAAATGCCATGGAATAAAATAAATTGCCCCCGGTGAGAATTAGTTGCAAGGATGTGCTTGTGTTCCTGCTGTTTTCATTTCAAGAAGAGGTTAGGAGGGAAGCCCGAGGCAGGAGCAACCGGGAGAGATGGGGAGTGGGGGAAAGTCAGTGCAGAAAATTGACACAAAAGACTGAAGGAGAGGTGTCCAATTTTCCTCTCATCCCCCCTTCCATACCTTCCTTTTGATCCAAAAACTCCAGCGGGTGCAGAATGCTGCAGCAAGACTCCTTATGGGGTCTTCGCTGCGAGATCACATTCATCCGGTGCTATACCAGCTGCACTGGCTCCCAGTGGAGTACAGGATCAGGTTTAAGGTGCTGGTTTTAACCTTTAAAACCCTATATGGCCTAGGACCCTCGTACCTACGGGACCGCCTCTCCTGGTATGTCCCACGGAGGAACTAACAATCTTCAAACAAAAACATCTTGGAGGTCCCAGGCCTCAGAGAGGTTAGGCTGGCCTCAACTAGAGCCAGGGCTTTTTCAGCTGTGGCCCCGATCTGGTGGAACACTCTGCCACAAGAGACTAGGGCCCTGCGGGACTTGACATCTTTCCGCAGGGCCTGCAAGACAGAGCTGTTCCACCAGGCCTTTGGCCAGGGCACAGCCTGACTTCCTCCTTCGGCAATCTTCACAGAACTCTAGCCCAATGGTTGCCTTAAATTTGATTTGAATTAATTTTATAATGAAATGATTTTAGAATATCGTATTATTTTATTGTTGTTAGCCGCCCTGAGCCCGGCTTCGGCTGGGGAGGGCGGGATATAAATAAAAATTATTATTATTATTATTATTATTATTATTATTATTATTATTATTATTTGTTATTATTATATCTCTGGAAGTGTTGGCATGAATAGCAGGGCATCTGATGGGGGCAAATGTGAGGAAATCATTCAAAGACACCCAAGGCAGTTTAAAGTGGGTTGGAGGCATCTGTTGTATACATGTGGCTTCCAAGGGGCAGCCCAGAATTTAAACCCATGTACTTTTAAACAGATTTTCCTGATCTGTGAAAAATGTGGTAAGTGGGCAAAATCCGACATGAGGTCTCATGTCACCCAACTGCAGTGCATTGTGTGTTCAGTAGAGAGGGAAGGATCTGTCAGTTTTTGTCGTCACAGTTTCTCCTTTTTCCACATTTCTGCAGCAATTTACGTTTGCTTGTTTTTTTAAAGCTTCATGAACGTTCTCCAGAATTTGCGTATGAATTTCTCCCAGAAAACCCATTTTAGTATACATGTTTGCCTGATTCACACATTGTTTGCAAGCCATTTCCCTAACACCATGCATTTTTGTATGTTATCTTGACAAACATATTCATCCTCATGTATGCTTTCCCCTGATACGTGCATTTTGTTTGGGTGGAGAACCGATCCGCAAAATTCGAATAAGTGTGAATTTTGAAGTATGGCTGCATTTTGTTTTCAGGAATTGTGAATTTGATGGATTGGCTTCAAATTATAACCCACTAGAACTTCTTGAAACTTTTCGGATGCAACAGAGTCCTTTTCATTGGGGATAATTCAGACAAAATTCCGGTGTCAAAAAAGGTTATTTCTGTATGCCACTACTGCGGCCTGTGTTTCGTTAGCCCCAAAATGGAAAACAAGTGAGGTCCCAACTAAAGAAGAATGGCAACTGAAATTGATGGAATATGTGCAGCTTGCAGACTTAACATATAGAATAAGAGAACAAGACGAACATACGTTTAAAAAAGATTGGAAAACGTTTATTGAATATATGGGGGGGAATTGTGTACACTTGAAAATGTTGGCAGCATTAAGATAAATTCAACAGTGCAAATAAGTTTTGATGGATGCAATAATGGAATACTATGCAGGGATTTATGTTATGCAAAATGAACCATGGAAAGAGAAGAAGGGAAGTCACTGATATTTTAAGGTTGGTTAAATGAATATTCTAAATTGTAAAACAGAAAATTTAATAAAAAATACACTGAGAGAAAGAGAGAACGAGAGAGAGAGACAGAAGAAAGTATGTGGTGGTATGGGTAAGAGAAACAGATCTGTAAGAGTATTGGGAAGCCCAGCCCAACATTAGGCAGTTCAGACTAAGGCCTATTTTTCATTGAGATGGTAAACCCAAGATTGAAGCTTGGTGCAGCAAGCCCAAATGTTAAACACACACACACACGCGATAGAGGGGCAGGAAAAAAAGGACCCTAGCCTAGCCCTTTCCCTGACATACCAGTTTTCTAAGTAAAAGAAATTCAGGTTTGTGAGTTCCCACCTGCAGTCTGAATGGTACCGTCCAGAAAGAGGTTTACCTCCTCCATGGGAACAAGGCCAGAACACCCTCTCCTTTCCATCTCTCTCTCTCTCTCTCTCTCTCTCTCTCTCTATATATATAATCCCTGAACCCCTGGAGGATTTCTCCAAATGCTTTCAGAAGACTTGAGATGCATGTTCACTAAGGTCTGGTACACCCTCAACTGTCAGTCTCTAAGCACCGCGTCTCCGAAGTGTCAGGATTGTCAGTCACAGAAGTTCTCTCTTTATCCACATCTCAGACTGCGGGGAAGACAGCCCTGCTCAGAGCCTTCCAAGCGCTACTCCGGTAATGGCCTTAACCCTGACCTTTGCAGATCGGGCGGTCTCTAGGGAGGGCAAGGTAATTCAGAATCCATTTTCATTCCGTCCAGAGCAGTGGCTGCCAGTCTGGCAGAGATGCGTCTACGTGGGGAGATTGTGAAAAGCCTGAGATGAACGGCTGTCCACTGGTGGCAAAACTATCTGGTGCGCTGACCCCACGTGGCCAACTTCAGGGGGCGAGTGGGTGAGAATGGAAAATACTGTTCATATCACAGCAGATATATGGGGGGGCATGTTTCTATATGGAGGGGGCCCACAACACGGTGGCAGGTGAATGCACCATGTTTTGCAGAATTGCATCTCCTCCTGTTTTGATTTTTGTCTTAGGGCAAGGGTGCTGAAACATTTCCCCCCAAAACTTCTAAACTGTTAACATCTTCTGGTATGGGATCCTGCAATGCCTTCCGTTTCCCTCTCTGCTACTATAACGACGCTATTTTTCTTTATTTCGATGTCATCTTCAGCATCAATTAATTTACATGGGCCTCCCCAGGTAACTGGAGATCACATTGTAGAATGTGGGTGGCCCTGTGGTCTAAACCAATGAGCCTCTTGGGCTTGCCGATCAGAAGATCAGCAGTTCGAATCCCGCAATGGGGTGAGCTCTCGTTGCTCTGTCCCAGCTCCTGCCAACCTAGCAGTTTGAAAGCACGCCAGTGCAAGTAGATAAATAGGTACCAATGCAGCAGGAAGGTAAATAGCATTTCCGTGCACTCTGGCTTCCATCACGGTGTTCTGTTGCGCCAGAAGCAGTATAGTCCTGCTGGCCACATGACCCAGAAAGCTGTCTGTGGACAAACGCCGGCTTCCTTGGCCTGAAAGCAAGATGAGCGCCACAATCCCAGAGCCGCCTTGGACTGGACTTAACCATCCAGGGGTACCTTTACTTTTTTTTTACCTGTACATTGTGAATGGGATAGTCCTCCCCATGCCCTCCAAAATAGAGACAAAGCTGTGCAGGAGCAAATGGTGGAGTCTGGCGGACATTCCGTGGCATGGTGTGCACAACGATGGGACCAACATAACCCAGATTCAAATGTCCCTGCAAACCAGTAGCTCCAGATGACAAAATAGCGAGGAAAGTCACACGCTATATGGTAAAACTGCAGATGAATTATATTGCACTTATAGCAATGCACAGACCCAAGGATTGATAGGGCACAGCAGTAAACAGTTTGGGAGCAGCCCTAGTAGAGTACCTCTGAGCATCAGCTAAGTGCTTTCACCTCACCGCAAAATGGTTGCAGCCTCCCCCTTCACCCATGCTCGGAATTAAGGAGCAGAGTTCGAATCCTGCTGTATGTCTTTACGCAGAGTAAAGCCCTAGCTCCTCTGTCATGATGACCCACAACTCTATTGCAGGAGACTCTGGAGGTGCTGAACTGCTGCCCGGACTCATAATGGGCTAGACAAACTGAATAAACAGAAGCCAAATCCTGAGGGTGACATGGGGGAGAGAGGAGAGGGGCTCAGTGTGTGCCCTCAGCACATGCTTGGGGGTTTCTTACATTCCTGGCCAGCTTCCATTTTTTCAAAGATGTGGCTGGCCACCCAGCCACCCAGTCTAGTAAATGTGTTGTTGTTTAGTCGTGTCTGCCTCTTCATGACCCCCTGGACCAGAGCACGCCAGGCACTCCTGTCTTCCACTGGTTCCCGCAGTTTGGGGAAACTCATGTTGGTAGCTTCGAGAACACTGTCCAACCACCTCGTCCTCTGCTATCCGCTTCTCCTTGCGCCCTCCATCTTTCCCATGATTTCCTTAAGAATGGATAGGTTTGATCTTCTTGCAGTCCATGGGACTCTCAAGCGTCTCCTCCAGCACCATAATTCAAAAGCATCCGTTCTTCGGCGATCAGCCTTCTTTATGGTCCAGCTCTCACTTCCATACATCACTACTGGGAAAACCATGGCTTTTACAGACAAGGAGAAGTTTGTGAGCAGAGGCAACAAACAGTACTTCTGCAAGGAATCCTTACCGCTGCCTTGTTCCTGCAGCCACTATTAATTTCTGCATGTTGTTGTTTAGTCGTTTAGTCGTGTCCGACTCTTTGTGACCCCCTGGACCAGAGCACGCCAGGCACTCCTGTCTTCCACTGCCTCCCGCAGTTTGGTCAAACTCATGCTGGTAGCTTCGAGAACACTGTCCAACCCTCTCGTCCTCTGTCGTCCCCTTCTCCATGTGCCCTCCATCTTTCCCAACATCAGGGTCTTTTCCAGGGAGTCTTCTCTTCTCGTGAGGTGGCCAAAGTACTGGAGCCTCAGCTTCAGGATCTGTCCTTCCAGTGAGCACTCAGGGCTGATTTCCTTAAGAATGGAGAGGTTTGATCTTCTTGCAGTCCATGGGACTCTCAAGGGTCTCCTCCAGCACCATAATTCAAATGCATGGCTCAAACACCAGGATTGTGAGGGCTTGGGCGTGCTTCCCTCCCACGTGGCATGCTGTTTTGCTGCCCCCTTAACTTGCTGCCCCTTCTCCTTCCACTCCTCAATCCAGAATTGTTGGGATAGGCATGCCATGTAGATTCACAATCCCGTAACCTCCAAACCGGGTGACTGTAATACATTACATGTCGGTCTGCTCTTCAAGGTGCCCAGGGTCTTCAGTTAGGAGAGAGTGCAGCTGCCACAGTTTTGACTGGCACAACCAGCATTGGTTCGCAGATGGGCTGATTCTTCCCTTCCAAGACCAGTTCATGGTGCTGGTGCTTACCTTTCGATATAAGAAATATCTGGGCTTGGCTCTTACAACTCAATTACCCATCAAGGGATTCAGAGCCCCCTGTCCATTATTTATCAAAGGAGAACGGGTGTAGGCAGGAACCCATCAAAGCAAGGCAGGTCATTATTTTTCTGCTGCAATAGAGTCCCTCCCCCCTCTTCCCCGTCTTGCATGGAGGCTTCATGGGGGAGATGGCAGCAAACACCCCCACCAAAGATTAGAAAGAAACAGGGCACCAGCTCACTTCAGCTAGAAGCTCTTTTATTAGCACACAAAGGCTGAATCTAGACACATCAAAAAAGTGAAGGTGGCCAAATATTCACCGTGTGCGGCTTCTTGTTCCCAGCAGGGGCCATACGGATGCTTCTGAGAAGCCGACATGAAAGCAATGCATTTCGTGCTCTGTCCTGAATCTGCTGCCAATCAATTTCACTGGGTGACCCAGAGTTCTAATATCATGAGCGTCACTTTTTCTCCACACCAGACCTAGCCAAGGCAATGCCTTCGAGACATTGCTGACTGCAGTTCCCATCAGGGGCTGGCAGGTGAGGGGGACTCCCTGGTCCTGAATGGGGTAACTGTGCCCCTAAAGGAGCAGATGCACAGCCTGGGAGTCATTTTGGACTCACAGCTGTCCATGGAGGCGCAGGTTAATTCTGTATCCAGGGCAGCTGTCTACCAGCTCCATCTGGTATGCAGGCTGAGACCCTACCTGTCCGTGGACCGTGTCGCCAGAGTGGTGCATGCTCTAGTTATCTCCTGCATGGACTACTGCAATGCGCTCTGTGTGAGGCTGCCTTTGAAGGTGACCCAGAAACTGCAACTAATCCAGAATGTGGCAGCTAGACTGGTGACTGGGAGCAGCCACCGAGACCACGTAACACCGGTCCTGAAAGACCTACATTGGCTCCCAGTATGTTTCCGAACACAATTCAAAGTGTTGGTGCTGACCTTTAAAGCCCTAAATGGCCTCAGCCCAGTATACCTGAAGGAGCATCTCCACCCCCATCGTTCAGCGCAGACACTGAGGTCCAGCTCCGAGGGCCTTCTGGCTGTTCCCTCCCTGTGAGAAGTGAGGTTACAGGGAACCAGGCAGAAGGCCTTCTCGGTAGTGGTGTCCGCCCTGTGGAATGCCCTCCCATCAGATGTCAAAGAAATAAACAACTACCTGAAGTTTAGAAAACATCTGAAGGCAGCCCTGTTTAGGGAAGTTTTTAATGACTGATGTTTTAATGTACTTTTAATCTTTTGCTGGAAGCCACCCAGAGTGGCCGGGGAAATCCAGCCAGATGGGCGGGGTAAAAATAGTATACAGTGGTACCTCTGGTTAAGAACTTAATTCGTTCTGGAGGTCCGTTCTTAACCTGAAACTGTTCTTAACCTGAGGTACCACTTTAGCTAATGGGGCCTCCTGCTGCCGCTGCACGATTTCTGTTCTCATCCTGAAGCAAAGTTCTTAAGCAGAGGTACTATTTTTGGGTTAGCGGAGTCTGTAACCTGAAGCATCTGTAACCCAAGGTACCACTGTATTATTATTATTATTATTATTATTATTATTATTATTATTATTATTATTTTATTATTATTATTATTATTATTTTATTATTATTATTATTTATTAGCTCCAGGCAGCCTGGCCAGTGATCAGGGATAAAGGGAGTCAGAGTCTAACAGCACCTGTTGGATACCACATTGACTTCCTCTGCACAACAACCCTCAGAGTTTGTTTGCAAAACGCTCAAACAATAAAACGTACAAAAAAAGTTAAAATTCTAGAACGGATTACAATTCAGATCAACATTTCTAAGTATCTGGGTAGATATCTGAGTTGCCCACACAAAAGTGTCCCCCCCCCCCCATTCAGCCCTAGTAATTCATGATATCATTCTTGATGTGCATGTCATTTCTATTTAAAAATAATATTTATTTGGTTTTTCAGATTAAATTTTTACAGTCACATATCCAACATGCCACATAGAAACAAGATTCTAAGGAATCTCTTGGGACTTATTGTTAATCATTTCCTCCTGCATCTTTTAGGATAATCCAAATCGTTTACATCTCCATTGTGTCCAAAATTCACCACTGGACTACAAGTGAAGTTCCAGTTCTGCTAACAATTTTAACTGTTTACAATGGTTTTTAAGCTAAGTTATAAATTTTGCCCATTCCTTATTAAAATTCTGGTCTTCCTGATTTCTGCATAATCCATCAACGTCATCTGCCATAATCCATCAACGTCATCTGCCATTCTTCTCTGGTAGGGACTTTATCTTCTTTCCATCTCTGGTATCAATAGGCAGGGAGTTCCAAAGTTCCACCACACTGAACGGTCAAGTTCTTATAAATGTGGAAGGGGTATTATGAGGCTCCTGTATCATCTACAATACTGTCTTGTTTATTTTATAGTACAGTACATTGATTACTGCTTTCATTTTATGGGTCAATGGTCTCATTAGATAATAATAATAATAATAATAATAATAATAATAATAATAATAATAATAATAATAATTTATTACTTATAGCCAGCGCCCACCTGGCTAGGCTTCCCCAGCCACTCTGGGCGGCTTCCAACAGGAGATTAAAAATACATTAAAATATTAATCATTCAAACCCTAAACAGGGCTGCCTGTTTAAATAGTAAAATTCATGTTAAATTGCTGTTTTAGGGGTTGTTTTTAAAAGTCTGGAACAGATTAATCCGTTTTGCATTACTTTGTATGGGAAAGCGCGCCTTGGTTTTGGAACGCTTTGGTTTTGGAACGGACTTCCAGAACAGATTAAGTTTAAGAACCAAGGTACCACTGTATCTTGCAATTTGCTTAGGTTTTTTAGCATCCTGGGAAATGTGGTGTCTTTCACAAAGGTGGTCTCCTCTTTTGCTACCTCCTGCTTTGAAGACCAATGCAAAAAATTAATTCGGTTTCTCTGCCATCTCCCTGTCCTCCTCCAGCAATCTTTTCACTTCTGTTGCCATCAGCACCCTGGTTGATTTCCTGCTTCTGTTGTTAAATAAGTTTACATTCTTTGTATTTGTATTTTCAGCAGTGGGCTGAGTAAATAAATAATAATAATAATAGTACCTTTATTGTCAATGTACGACCTGTGTACAATGAAATTAACCTTGCCTGATGGTTCCTGTATTGCTGATTTGCATCGGTTCTTCCATAATTTTTTTGCTCTTTTGTATTTTTCTCACGTGGCCAGGCCTTCTGTGTTTTAAAGGAAGCCTCCTCACTTTTTAATGCTTCCTCGATTCTGCCAGCATCTTCTTAGACTTTCTTCTTCCTCTTTGTATCTTCCATAATCTAATTCATGCATTCTACTTGAGCTTCTATTACTGTGGCTGCAACCTCCAAGCCTCCTTGAAGACACTCGAGCCTATTGACCCTCCCTTTCAATTGCCTTTTAACTAATCCCCTTATCTTTGAGAAGTTTCCTCTTTCCAAGTTGTAGGTGACAGTGTTGGATCTTCTTAACTCTCAGATAAATGTTGAGTTTGACAGCAGCGTGCATTGTCACTGTTCCGGAGTCATTGAACAACTCTTGACGGTGCACGAGATCCTGGGCGCGACATTGCCTTCCCCCCTTTTTGATTTCATGACCCTATTTTCTGTCACCGTGTGAAACGGTGCCTCTTGTCAAGATTGGAATGTGCCCTTCTCCATTCAATAGGACAGTTGAAACCACCCGTTATTACACCATTTCCCTGATCCCTTTCTCCAGCCCAAGATTATCCTCAGAAGTTTGTTCAAGGTAGTGGTAATATGCTCCCAATGCTTTTTTTGTATCTTAAATTTCCACCACCAGAGATTCCGTGGAGTTTATTCTTCTTTGGAATGATCTTGGACCAGGAATTCTCACCTACAGCACAACCCGACCCATAAGACTCCCCATGTTGATCTGCTGCCACCAGAGCTCACATCATATCCCCTGAATCTCAAGAAGTCACCTCTGGATAGCTGGAACACAAGCTGGAAAATTAGCAAAGACCTGAGCAGCTACTCTCTCTCTCTCTCTCTCTCTCTCTCTCTCTCTCTCTCTCTCTCTCATAGTATTTTTATTGATATTTGTCCAAAGATATACAAAAGTTCATACTCACAAAGTATCTTTTCAATACAGTGGTGCCTCAGGTTACATACGCTTCAGGTTACAGACTTCGCTAACCCAGAAATAGTTAAGAACTTCAAGTTAAGAACTTTGCTTCAGGATGAGAACAGAAATCGTGCTCCAGCAGTGTGGAAGCAGCAGGAGGCCCCATTAGCTAAAGTGGTGCTTCAGGTTAAGAACAGTTTCAGGTTAAGAATAAACCTCCGGAACGAATTAAGTACTTAACCCGAGGTACCACTATAGACTGAAATACTTAATACAGTCATACCTCGGGTTACAGACGCTTCAGGTTATGCGATTTCGGGTTGCGCACCGCGCCGAACCCGCAAGTACCAGAACAGGTTACTTCCAGGTTTCGGCACTTGCGCATGCGCAAAAGCACTAAATCGCGTTTTGCGCATGCGCAGAAGTGCCAAATCGCGACCAGCGCGTGCACAGACACGGCACTGCGGGTTGCAAACGTGTCTCCCGCATGGATCACGTTCGCAACCCGAGCGTCCACTGTCCTTAATCTAAAGCAGAACAGAGGCAAAAAGAATAGGAAGGAAGGAAGGAAGGAAGGAAGGAAGGAAGGAAGGAAGGAAGGAGAATAGAGAAAAGAATAAAGAAATCTAAGACTTCTGGGTCTCTGTCCTGCAGCCATACATAGTATCTTACTCCCTGAATCATCACAATCTTACTTGGCTAAAGAAGAAGATCGCAAAAGAAGAAGACATACTACAGTGGTACCTTGGGTTACATACGCTTCGGGTTACAGACTCTGCTAACCCAGAAATAGTACCTCAGGTTAAGAACTTTGCTTCAGGATGAGAACAGAAATCGCGCAGCGGCAGCGGGAGGCCCCATTAGCTAAAGTGGTGCTTCAGGTTAAGAACAGTTTCAGGTTAAGAACAGACCTCCGGAACGAATTAAGTACGTAACCAGAGGTACCACTGTATTCAGTCATTAACATCCAACCATTCTGTCTTCTATCAACCAGTATTTTTTCAGTCTTCAGATCTAGATATTACAAGTTCATTTTCTCTTTCACGCAAAAAGTCCATAAGCTGTTTCCAGTCCTAAATAAACGTTCTTTGACTTCTGAGGTTTTTTCCCACCTGTCACTAGCCAGAAGGAATAGGGCAAGAGGCCGGTCGCATTTCTCCATGAAGTTTTACTACACTCCATGAAGTTTACAACACTCCATGAAGTCTTGTACTTTATTTTACAATAGGAGTGACTGAACAGTGAGTGATGCTCAAAGGGTGTTAAGACCGAAGAGGAGTTGTTCCCTTTGGGAAGACAACAGTCTCACTAAATTGAAGCCTGACCAAATCTACAGTTTTCTATAACTACACTGCAGAGTTCAGCTGAACTTAAAAGTCAGCTGAAGACCAAACCTACCGGTACTTTTCGGTTTCTAAGCAGCTAAGTTTGCACTGTATCCTTTGGTTGAGAACTACCCAAACTGTACAGAAATTTATTCATGTATGCGACTACAGCGGCAAGAATGTTACTTGCCCAAAAATGGAAAGAAGAAAACGTCCGAACCAAAGAAGAATGGATACAAAAACTTACGCAGAAATGGTGAAACTTACTGGAAAAATAAGAAATCAAGATAACAAACTTTTTGTAGAAGAATGGAAATAATTGTGGAATATTTACAAACAAACTTCAAACAAATAGAACATTGGCAGGATTATTGTAATAACCTGCAGTTTTATAAGAGTATATATTTAAAGTAGATGAATAAATGAATGAATGGAGTTAATTTGGATATGCAGAAAATATCAAAAATAAATTTAAGGAACCGCAGAAAAAGGGGGGAAGGAAGTCAAGTTGTGAAATGTGAAAATGATTGTAAAACTATTGGAATGTATAAAACTGAAAATCATAAATAAAAAATAAGAGAGAGAGATCTTAGCTTATCCTCTGTACCAGGGGTGTCAACTTAAATAAAATATTGGGGGAGGTAAGCCCCACCCTGCATAATCGATCACAAGACACAGTCCACACACACCATTTGAATGGCAGTGGGGGGGCTGGCTCCCTCAAATATTTTATGGGGGGACAAAGATACTCAGCCCCTAGGAGTTGTCCCTGATGTTGTGGACTAGGAGGAAGGGTAACACAGAAGGGGGCCCAGGCCTTGGATGAAGAACACAGAAACAAAAGATGTTTGCCTTAGCAGATGCAAATAAGCACATTTTAGGCGTTGAGAATCAAAACTCGGGGGGGGGGGTGTCTCTGCTCTGCTCCAAGCACCCTGATTTTCTTCCTGCCTGCAAACAACATCTCTTGCTGTGTGTGCAGCGAGGGGCGAGGGCGGAGGGGGGAGGCTGGTAGGCTCTCCGTTGTTCAGGAGAGCAGAGCAAGGAGAAGATTGATGATCCTCTCTGGGTGTAAGATCTCCTCCTTGTGAAGGCTGCTTATGAGGCCTGATAGACTTGTCATCTCTTAATAAACATCTCTGATATGTTGGAGAGAGGAGAGCGTGGGAGCAAGGGAGGGACACTCGGAAGGTGGCTAACAATTTAGTCAGTAGCAGACTCCTCCCAGCTGTTTCCATGGGGCTGAACAGAAGAAAGAAAGAAAGAAAGAAAGAAAGAAAGAAAGAAAGAAAGAAAGAAAGAAAGAAAGAAAGAAAGAAAGAAAGCTTTTGCTTAATTTAGTTCTTTGATCCTTTCCTACTTTTGGTGAGAGAAGGAGTCCTGGAGACTCATTATTTCTTTTTAATACTTCTTTTATTTGCACATAAGGCAAAGCATAGTGGAAACATAAAGGGACGCGAGTGGTGCTGTGGGTTAAACCACAGAGCCTAGGACTTGCCGATCACAAGGTTGGCGGTTCAAATCCCCGTGACGGGGTGAGCCCCCGTTGCTCGGTCCCAGCTCCTGCCAACCTAGCAGTTCGAAAGCGCAAAGTGCAAGAAGATAAATAGGTACCACTCCGGCGGGAAGGTAAACGGCATTTCCGTCCGCTGCTCTGGTTCACCAGAAGCAGCTTAGTCATGCTGGTCACATGACCTGGAAGCTGTACGTCGGCTCCCTCGGCCAGTAAAGCGAGATGAGCGCCGCAACCCCGGAGTCGGTCACTACTGGACCTAACGGTCAGGGGTCCCTTTACCTTTACTTTTATAGTGGAAACATACTGGAAGGAAAATGAATGTGGAAACAAAACAGCAGCTCCCCTCTCCCCCCCCCCCCCAGTTTTGCACATCCTTGCTACAGAAGAGATTGGGTGGGCCTGCCCCTCAGTGTTTTGCTGGGGTGGGGGAGGATGACAGAGTGAGAGATTAGTGCCGCAAGATTAGTGCCGCAACCCCATAGTCACTTTTGACTAGACATAACCATCCAGGGGTCCTTTACCTTTTTACCTTATAGAAACAACACTGTAGACTTTCCCCTAGTTAATGAGAGTTGCGACTGCTAAGCTTCTTCTTTTTGAGACCAGGCAGAACAGAGCCAGTGTGATAATACTGGCCTGCAATCGGGAGACCCAGATTCAAATCCCTCTTCAGAGATAAAGTGAACTTGGATATGTCTCTCTCTCTCTCTCTCTCCCTCCCTCCCTCCCGGGTTTGGATTGCAGGCCAGGGGAGAGGGAACCTTGCCAAATACCATATTTTTTGCTCTATAGGGCACACCTGACCATAGGGCGCACCTAGTTTTCAGAGGGGGAAATCAAGGGAAAAAATATGATCCCCCCCAAGCTCTGGGAGCAGCGGACAGGCTGCAGGCAGCCTGTGCGCTTCTCTCAGACCTTCTCCATGCTTTAGCGGGAGGTGGGGGAATTCCCCCACCTCCCGCAAAAGCCCACAGGAGCCGCGCGAGGCTCCTGCGGGCTTTTCGACCAGGAGGGAGAAGGGACTTATGCGGCCAGTCAGTCCCTTGTCTCTCCTCGGGGAAAAGCTGCCAAGAGCGGCGGGCTTTTTAAAGGGTATGCGGCTCCTGCGGGCTTTTCGACTGAGCTTGTGGGGCTGGTGGGGGGGGGAAGCACTGCTTTCCCCCACCGCCAGCCTCAAAGACCAGACTCTCCTGGCTTCAGTGAAATCAACACAAAGCCTCCGGAGCGCCAAGGAGCCTGCATTCACCCCATAGGATGCACACACATTTCCCTTTAATTTTGGAGGGGGGAGTGTGCGTCCTATAGAGCGAAAAATACGGTAACGATCTTGCCAAATAATACACAGGGTTTGCTTGCCCTGTTGCCCATTGCAATTAAAAATGTATGGCACTACAGCAGCAAGACTTTTATTAGCCAAAAATTGGAAATCGCAAGAAATACTGACAATAGAAGAATGGCAGATGAAGATGATGGACTTTTCGGAGCTGGCTGACCTGACTGGAAGAATCCGGGACCAGAAAGAGGAGGAAACACAAGAAGACTGGAAGAAATTTAAAGAATATTTAGTGAGATATTGTAATATAAGATAATTAAGAAATCCCTAGAAGTAACAGATTACGCTAAGGGATAGAAAAAAAGTGATAATAAAGATTATTATGGATTACAATTGGAATTAAGGTTAAGAAGTATGTAATGAAAGAAGATATGGATGTTATAAATATGAAATTGGGAACTGTTAAATATGTGATATGATGAAATTCAGATTTTAGGGTGTCGAGAAAGTCTTTTAGCAATGTAAATACACCAGGGAATATGAAGAGAAAAATCTTCTTTTATTTTGTGTGTTTTTATTGTTGTTAAGTTTTTATGTTGTGTTAAATGTAATGGTTTTCTTTTGTGTTTTTGTCTGTGTGTTATAAGAGAAAACTAATAAACTTTTTTGGGGAGGAGGGAAATTGTGAAACTTTCAGCGGGAAAGAAGCAATGGGGCAAAAGCAGCCCTGATCGAATGTGAACATTGTGTATATTGTATGCAACCGCGGTACCCTGTGCTCCGCATCTGGCAACCCCACAGAGCAAGAAGAGGGGGAGACTGCCAGGCATATAAGCATGGAAGGGAAAGGGAGAGCAGATTGGGAGCCAGCCCCCCATAGGGACTGCAGTTGTCAGCTGGAGAAATCAAGGCACAGCCGCTGCCTCCTTAACAATTTGGACTGGGATTTCAGCAAACACATCCACCTCTTCTGGGTATTCAGCTCACTCGTCTTCAGAGGAATCTAAGAGTTTTACAGACAAGGAGAAGTTTGTGAGCAGAGGCAACAAACGGTACTTCTGCAAGGAATCCTTACCGCTGCCTTGTGTCTGCAGCCATTATTAATTTCTGCATGTTGTTGTTTAGTCGTTTAGTCGTGTCCGACTCTTTTTGACCCCCTGGACCAGAGCACACCAGGCACTCCTGTCTTCCACTGCCTCCCGCAGTTGGTCAAACTCATGCTGGTAGCTTCGAGAACACTCTCCAACCATCTCGTCCTCTGTCGTCCCCTTCTCCTTGTGCCCTCCTTCTTTCCCAACATCAGGGTCTTTTCCAGGGAGTGTTCTCTTCTCATGAGGTGGCCAAAGTATTGGAGCCTCAGCTTCACGATCTGTCCTTCCAGTGAGCACTCAGGGCTGATTTCCTTAAGAATGGAGGTTTGATCTTCTTGCAGTCCATGGGACTCTCAAGAGTCTCCTCCAGCACCATAATTCAAAAGCATCAATTCTTCGGCGATCAGCCTTCTTTATGGACCAGCTCTCACTTCCATACATCACTACTGGGAAAACCATAGCTTTAACTATACGGACCTTTGTCGGCAAGGTGATGTCTCTGCTTTTTAAGATGCTGTCTAGGTTTGTCATTGCTTTTCTCCCAAGAAGCAGGCGTCTTTTAATTTTGTGGCTGCTGTCACCATCTGCAGTGAATATGTGCGTATGGAGGATGAAATATTTTAGATTTTCCAGTAAAGAGGCCAAACGCCACAGAAGCTGTACACTCGTCAACCCCATCGTTATATAAAGCAAAGAGTATTGCGGGGTGCTTTTCGGATCGAAACTGGTGCACCGGTGAGAGAAGCTGGACCTCCCCCTCCTGCCATGCTTCACATTACCCCAGGTGCTTTTCTTCCAAGCCAACTCCTGCTAGCAGAATGCACCAAAGATGCGATGATCACAAACTTAGATGGCTTTAAGAAAGGGTTAGTCGTTTATCAAGGCATAGGCCTATCTGTAGGGGGCAGCTACGAAAGTGATTCAGACAAACCAGAGTCCTTTCTGTTCAGACTGAAATTCCCAGGTGTCAAAAAAGGTTATATCTGTATGCCACTACTGTGGCCCATGTTTCGTTAGCTCAAAAATGGAAAATGAGTGAGGTCCCAACTAAAGAAGATTGGCAACTTAAGTTGACGGAATATGCGCAGCTTGCAGACTTAACATATAGAAAAAGAGAACAAGAGGAACATACGTTTAGAGAAGATTGGAAAATGTTTATTGAATTTATGGGAAATAACAGTGTACAGCTGAAAACGTTGGCAGCGTTAAGATAAATTCAACAGTGTTAATAAGTTTAGATGGATGTAATAATGGATTACTGATTGGTATAGTTTTTGTAAAATATGCAGGGATTTATGACATGCAAAATAAACCATGGAAAGAGAAGAAAATAAGTCACTGGTATCTTAAAGATGTAAAATGAGTATTTTAAATTGTAAAACAGAATATATATATGAAAGCTAAGTGATTCAGAGGAATTAGCTTCTACATATCAGAACGCTGGGTACAAACATGGGGCCATCACCTCTATGGTCCTGCTCCTGCGCTTCCTGGTTGGTGGGAAAGCAAAAGGTAGCTGAGCCTTTCCTTTGATCCAGACAGACAATTCTGGCTTTCTTACACAAAGTGAGCAGATGGGTAGACTGCCCTATAGTTGTAGTATCAGATAGGACACAGGTGGCGCTGTGGTCTAAACCACTGAGCCTCTTGGGCTTGCTGATCAGGAGGTCGGCGGTTTGAATCCCTGCGATGGGGTGAGCTCCTGTTGATCTACCAAAATTGTTGAGCTTTTTTGGGGGGTGAGGGGGGGTCCCTGCGATCTACCTATTGGGCATCCCTACCACATAGCATATGGATTTATAGCATTCCAGATTTAAGTATAAAGATAAAGAGCAAAATAAAATAAAACCTATGTACAGCAACAGTGTTTTGTGTTTTGTAGGCTCCTATGATGTAAGTCATGGGCCCCGCCTGCTAGACTGCTCCCTAAAATATCACTGGTTTGCTCATTTCTATATATAGGGTGCCTACATTCTGCATGTGCAAATGGCTTCAGATACCTCTTAGGTCCATAAATTACCATATAGCATATATTTAACACAAAAAACAGCGATGATTTGTTGTTGACAAAGGACAGCTGGACATATAAAGGGCCCCATTACCTTCAGTAGCTCAGGGCATCAGCAAACCTAAATCCAGCCCTGGCTTGCCACACCACCCCCCCCCGATCCCTGCGACGGGGTGAGTTCCCGTTGCTCGGTCCCTGCTCCTGCCCACCTAGCAGTTCGAAAGCACGTCAAAGTGCAAGTAGATAAATAGGTACCACTCCGGCGGGAAGGTAAATGGCATTTCCGTGCGCTACTCTGGTTCGCCAGAAGCGGCTTAGTAATGCTGGCCACATGACCCGGAAGCTGTCTGCGGACAAACGCCAGCTCCCTCGGCCTATAGAGCGAGATGAGCGCCGCAACCCCAGAGTCGTCCATGACTGGACCTAACGGTCAGGGGTACCTTTACCTTTACCAAGTCGCTGGGTAATTGAGTCTGTGAGGTAGCCAGTATGTCGTTTCAGGGATTTGGAGCACAATGTGACCAGTATGTGGATGACAACCATGTTCTATCCCCCCTCTTTCTGAATCATCTCAGTCTGATGGAGCTCTGCAGATGACCAACATCTGCCCTTCCGTGAGTCTGCCTAAACCAAGGAGGCTGCCACAAGGCATCCAGAGCAAATGTCTGCAGTTAGTTTGAGGAAAGCAGCGCAGCGGCACTCCTTGCCACAAGAAAAATGGATGGGCAAAGAATTTAGCAATTTCTAAGGATGCAGGGATGCGGGTGGCGCTGTGGTCTAAACCACTGAGCCTAGAGCTTGCCGATCTGAAGGTCGGCGGTTCGAATCCCCGCAATGGAGTGAGCTCCCGTTGCTCTGTCCCAGCTCCTGCCAACCTAGCAGTTCAAAAGCACATCAAAGTGCAAGTAGATAAATAGGTACCACTCCGGCAGGAAGGTAAACGGCGTTTCAGTACGCTGCTCTGGTTTTGCCAGCAGCGGCTTAGTCATGTGGGCCACATGACCCAGAAGCTGTCTGCGGACAAACACCATCTCTCTTGGCCTATAGAGCGAGATGAGCACACAACCCCAGAGTCATCCGTGACTGGACCTAACGGTCAGGGGTCCCTTTACCTAAGGATGGATGAGATGTCAGAAGACAATTATGCCAAACTCTTGCACCGCTTTGTGACCGACTTTGCTTTGGCACCACCACTTTGTGGATCCACATGGTTCTTTCGCCATCCCAAGTGGAAAGTTTGAGACCTGCTGGCAAAAAAAACCAAAACCCCTCTCTGCCCATTTAAGCAAGGCCATGTGAATTTCACCTATGGTTAAATGGGGAGGAGAGGCCCCCCACCTCAGCTGTAATCAACCCGTCAAGACGCCTCACATGTGCAGAAGAACGGAAAATGTGCGACAGCAAACAAATGCAACCTGAGAAATAATTCACTACAAGCTGAATTACATTTCCTAGGCCAGCCAAGCTCATTGGAAACCGAAGCTGGTTACGGGAAAAGGCAAGTCCGCTACAGAATATGTCGTCCGGGAGGGTAGGGGGGTGTCCATTAATCATATTTCTCAGCTGTTTTTAGCCTCGAGGGAGCAAGAATTTTCCAACGTGCGACCAACCTCATCTCTAGCGGATAGATGCAAAAGAAGCAATTTGTACCTTCCATCCCACCTCTCAGCTCATCCTCGCACAGATTTTAATCTCTCACCAAAACACAAGAATAACGACCAACATTCTCTGAAGAATTGCCAGGGGTGGACGAGGGAGAAAACACACACACACACACACACACACACACAAGAATGTTGCACCCATGGCAGAGCGGTCCGGGCGGCCGATGCATAATTCGGAGCTCCCCCCGGGCGCCCTGCCACCCTCCCCAAATTGCTGGCTGCTGAGATAAAAGGAATATAATGAAAATGTAAACAACAACAAGGGTGGGGGGAAATAACTTTATACCAGGCTTGGCCTGACAGAGGGAAGATTGATATCCCGTGATGCTTTGTCTTGATGAGACAATGAAAAATAACCAC
This sequence comes from Podarcis siculus, assembly GCA_034642415.1. Classification (NCBI taxonomy): domain Eukaryota; kingdom Metazoa; phylum Chordata; class Lepidosauria; order Squamata; family Lacertidae; genus Podarcis; species Podarcis siculus. The sequence goes on from JAXCMG010000113.1 coordinate 1,299,916, forward strand.
CCCAGCAGCTGTGTCAATATCAGACTTGGTAATGCACCAGTAGCTGTGGGTTTTATTTAATCCGCTTTGCTTTAAGATGATAACGGTTGTTACTTTTCAGTGCCTGTCTGTCAGCACCCCAGCATTGCAATATTCCTCCGCAGCTCCGCGAGCCGGTTTCATTTATTTTAAAATACCATTTCACACACTGCTGACTTTTAACAGTGTTCCGTGTGAGTTTGTGAGATTGAATGGTGACAGAAACAACACTTTTTATGAGAATACAGAATATTAAAAACGGGGCACAATATACAGATGGCAGTTTTCACTACAGCTTGTTCTCCCCCCTGCTCCTGCTCCTGCTACTCAGCTTTCCCACTGAATGCATTTGTAGTAACACCATAAATGTCACTTCCACTGACGGCCTTTTGGCATTTTATTTAAATGGGAATTCAACTCTGGCTCCTGCTGCTGCCTGCCACCGCCGCTGCCGTTCCCTGTGCAGGAGTGGCAGTGCAAGAGCCTCCTTTTTTCCTCCTTGTTTTTGGTGTCCATTGCATTCCTCAAATGCCACATTTTCAAAAAGCAATATATCCCAATCTCCTAGCAGCGCGAGATTCCTTTTGCAATGAGGCACAGAGGAGAGTGCGGTGTCTTCAGGATACGTGGTTTATTTACACACATATACAACCTGAGCCTACGATGGAGAGGTCCACAGCATTAACCCCCCAAGACGGTCTTGCTTCTTGCCTTGGTTACCAGCAGAAATCAGGCATGGCTCTCTCTCCAGCTTGCTGCTTTTCTTCTAGCTCACCTCACGGCAACTATAAACTCAGGCTTTGTCCTAACTATCCAGGAGTCAAAGGAGGGGCTCCACACATTTGCTGTCTCGCACAGAGCCCCCTTCCTTTGTTCCCCTTAATGGCCCATCGCCCAGGCGATCGCCACAACACAGGAAGCTAGCCTGGCTTATATTTAACACTTGCTGGATCCAGGGCTTACAAGGGTCTCGCACATGGACTGCCCCACCCCCCAAAATTCATAAAAATATGCTTGCTGCGGATGAGTTCATGTATGGTGGGGCGTTTTAGGGCTGATCCAAACTAAACTGCTATTCTAGATAAAATTAATTCCACATCACCCCTATGTGATACCTTGATACTATAGGTAAGGTAAAGATAAAGGACCCCTGGACAGTTAAGTCCAGTCAAAGGTGATTATAGGGTTGTGCCGCTTATCTCACTTTCAGGTTGAGGGAGCTGGCGTTTGTCCACGGACAGGTTTCTGGGTCATGTGGCCAGCAGGCCTGAAGTGCTACTGGTGCAACGGGACACCGTGACAGAAGGCAGAGTGCATGGAAACGCTGTTTATCTTCCCACCACGGCAGTACCTATTTATCTACTTGCACTGGTGTGCTTTCAAACTGCTAGGTTGGCAGGAGCCAGGACAGAGCAACGGGAGCTCACTCTGTCGCAGAGATTCGAACCACTGACCTTCTGATCGGCAAGCCCCAAAGGCTCAGTGGTTTAGACCACAGCGCCCCTCAGTGGAAGTCCACTGCGAAAGGGCCTTCTCACTCCAAACAGCACTGGCTTTGCAGCAGGTCAGCTTTCTGAGTGAGAGGCCCCAATTGCTAATCCACATGCTTAACAGCAGCCTAATCAGAAGTTGTGGGAACGTGGGTGGCGCTGTGGTCTAAACCACAGAGCCTAGGGCTTGCCGATCAGAAGTTCAGCAGTTTGAATCCTCGCGCAACGGGCTGAGCTCCCGTTGTTCGGTCCCTGCTCCTGCCCACCTAGCAGTTCAAAAGCATGTCAAAGTGCAAGCAGATAAATAGGTACCACTCCAGAGAGAAGGTAAACGGCGTTTCCGTGCGCTGCTCTGGTTCGCCAGAAGCAGCTTAGTCATGCTGGCCACATGACATGGAAACTGTCTGCGGACAAACGCCAGCTCCCTCGGCCTATAGAGTGAGATGAGCGCACAACCCCAGAGTCATCTGCGACTGGACCTAACGGTCAGGGGTCCCTTTACCTTTAATCAGAAGTTACGATGCATTTCCTAGCAATCACAAGAAATTGTCATCAGTTTGCTTTAAGTAAAGAGAATTTGCTATGGTGGGTGTGGAGGAGGAAAACAGGAAATGCACACATATAGTCCCCTATCCCTATGCTCATTGATACTCTCAAACTTTAAAGGATTAATGAGACTGGATGAACAGTAACGGAAGCCATGCTGATTCTTCTTCAGCAGGGCTTTTTCTTCTATATGCTCGGTAATTTTTTTAGTAATGCTTCTCGCCAATTTACGCAAAAACAGACATTGCGCTAACCTGCCTGTAATTTCCCGGATATCTCTGATGTGTCAGGAGTGGGGAATCTTTTTAGCCTGGCAGCCCAATCCTGAGATCCTTCACCCTGAGCAGGACACTTCAACCGCTGAATGGGGCACGTTGAGTGAAACATCTGCTGCAGAGGAAGGTCCCAGCGAACCCAAGTGGGGCTTGAAGCCGCTGTCAACCAGTCGACTGGAGCTGACTTCAAGCCCTGCTTGGATCGGCCATATTCTGGGTTTCCTGACTGCTGCTGGCTTCAATCAAATACTGAAGAACTAGCTAACTGATTAGAAAGAGTCTCATTCATGCAGGTCAAGTCACTAAGTGTAGATGCATCATCCTTGGGTGGTTAGAGTGGGAGCAAATGAATATTGGTAGCATCCTCTATTTTCAAGGTGTTTGACCTCAGATGGCCTTGAGTGCCTGGCACAACCAATGGGCAAAAGTCAAACATGGCCAGGAAGGCAATGCAGAGATGGGAAGAGCATCCAGTCTTTTCCTGGCAGCAGGGGCAGAGGAAGGGGTGTGTGGTGGGGGCGGTCTGCCCCGGGTGTCACCACTGAGGGGGGTGACAAAATGCCAGGCGGCACTCACCACGGGGCCTGCAGCGTGCCCAAGCCACGTGTCTCTCCTGGGAGTGATGCAGTGGCTTGGGCGCTCGCAGGCTCCACATTGCCCCAAACAGTCCGCCCGCCGCCGCCCCCTCAGCTGTAGGGCAGCTAAGTGGGAGGAGGCAGGCAGACACCTCAGAGGCATAGCTGTCAACTTACAGATTTGAAAATAAGGGATCAGCAGCCTTGAAAATAAGGGATCAGCAGCCAAAATAAGGGATTGTCAGGGCACAGGTATGTTCAACTTCTGAGCCCCTCTGAGCCAAAGGCAGAAAGCCCAGCCAGCAGCCAAACAAAGCCTCAAGCGGTGGTTCCCACAGCGCAGCAACCCGGCAAAGGGGATGCAGCAAGGAAAACCACCGTCACCTCTCCGCTCGGAAGCGCTGAGCAAAGGTGAGTCCCCAGGCAACACGGCTGATTTGATCAGCACAAGGCATGCAAGCTCCACCCCCCCAGTCGTTCTTAGACTCCTTATTGGGTGAGCAACGCAGCCAAGCAACACAGTTGGAGCCTCCCTCCTCCCTGGCCGGCAGCGAGGGAGGGAGGGGAGCTGCTTCCTTTGAAACCCAGGAAATTTAAAGGACATCATCAATAATGGACAGTAGCGGGACACGGTGCTGGGATAAGGGACTTTCCCGCCAAATAAGGGATGGTTGACAGCTATGCTCAGAGGCCCTGCAGAGCGTCCTGCCCCAGCTTGTTGAGATTTCCCTTCCACCTTAAGGAGCAGACGTGTGGAACTGTTGCGTGTCACATGTCTGTTTACATTCCAGCACAGATTGCTGAGAACTTCCATTGTGTATAGCTTTTCCTTTTCCTGTTCTCTCTGAGAAGATGAAAGAGAGAGACAACATGTTTCTTTGTCCTGATTTATGATTAATAAATCCGTAGTTGTAGTATGCTTCCACAAGCCTCACGCCTATTCTGTGTGCACAGTTCGCTCTGCTAATAGTGTGCCCTGGCTTTGAAGCCCGGGTCGCTGATTTACGTTGGAGCAGAGGCCGGTGGTCTTCGCAGCGTGACAGCTGGAAGGAAACGGCCCAGCTGGAGTGAAGCTTGCCAACCGGCCTCCCAGCCCTCTCCATGTCAACACAGCTCACCTCGCCCCACCCCACGGGTAGCTGCCCCAGGGCGCAGGGCACTCGTGCCACCCCAGGTGCCCAATTGTCTTGCTCCACCGCTGCCTGGCAAACAGGGTATCTCAAGGAAGGACTCAGATTGTTAATGCAAAAGTGATGGGAGTTACATGATTTGATTGCTCAGAAGGCTTTGTGACTGCAGAGCTTGGGTGTCTTAAAGAAACATGTTGTTGTTTAGTTGTTTAGTCGTGTCTGACTCTTCATGACCCCATGGACCAGAGCACGCCTGACACTTCTGTCTTCTACTGCCTCCCGCAGTTTGGTCAGACTCATGCTGGTGCTTCAAGAAGACTGTCCAACCATCTTGTCCTCTGTCGTCCCCTTCTCCTTGTGCCCTCCATCTTTCCCAACATCAGGGTCTTTTCCAGGGAGTCTTCTCTTCTCATGAGGTGGCCAAAGTATTGGAGCCTCGGCTTCATGATCTGTCCTTCCAGTGAGCACTCAGGGCTGATTTCCTTAAGAATGGAGAGGTTTGTTCTTCTTGCAGTCCATGGGACTCTCAAGAGTCTCCTCCAGCACCATAATTCAAAAGCATCAATTCTTCGGCGATCAGCCTTCTTTATGGTCCAATTCCGGTGAGTAGCATGGAATAAATCTTGGATTGTGCATGGATGTTGAATTCAAGCATTCTCCTGTTGAATTCAAGCATTCTCCTGCAGCGCGACTTTCTCCGCAAGCGGGGATTTTACCGCGAGGTGAATCCCAAGCTATTTTGGATAAAAAGGGGTGCTACAGGGCG
>JAXCMG010000113.1:1319715-1350114 GCA_034642415.1 Podarcis siculus
ATTAGTCACCAACGTGTTGCATGAGTCGTACTAAAACAAGGGTCAGCGGGGGACTTCCGGAGGCGGCGCGAAACTGTGATGGCGGTCCTCTTCGATCTCTGAAGAGGGGCACCGCAGGAAAGGGTTGTTTCGCTACGGCACAGCGACGACCCATTAAGAAAAACCACAGGCAGAGTGAGCCCGTGGCCGTGGGACTCGGCGGGCACCTGGAGCGACCCCGAAATCGCAGAAGGGACCCCGTAAGGGGCTCCGGAGTGAAGGAGGGGGAGCGGTGCTGTGAGTTCATCGCTCTTTCTGCGGAAGCGAAGCCGTGCGGCTGTCACAGATGAGCGCCGACCTTTCTTCCTGAAAACATCAGGCTGAAACAACAAACCCGTGAGTAAGGACATTAAATCCGGGGAATAAATTTATTGAATTTGGCTGAAACCGGGAGACGAGAAAAAGGAAGTCCGCCTTCCGGTACTGCTTTTAAGATCAAAGCAAAGGGACTTGAGAAGCGGAAAGCGCTTGAAAAGGGAAGCGTCAAAGTGGGACTTTCGTGCACTTATAGAACTGGCTTTTAAAGAGGAAATACAGAACCACTCGTAAGTAAAAGGGACTTTTAAATGTAAATTGGAGCGATCCCCTCGCTTAGGGGCTATCGAGATTTAAATGCCAAATCGTCGGACTGCCTGGGGGAAACTGTTTAACTGCGGAACTGTTACAAACTTTCAGATACTTAAGTGATACTTTTGAGCATAAACAAGTTGGATTGGATATTGTTGCTGACACCTTTTTGAAACTTTGTTAAAGTTTAAAAGTGCTCTGCAGGACTTTCTTTTTTACTGTTTCGGGACTATTGTGTTTTTAAATTGGAACAACAGGGACTTTAATGGCGGAAAAGTTGCCTTCTTCTTTCTGAATTTTGGTGGCACTCCCCCTAGAGGACTTTGGGAATATAAAGGTCTGGGAACAGCTTTTTATGTTTACTTTCTCTCTTCGGATTGTTTTTAAACTGGATCTGCCTTTCCCATGGGACAACAATAATTTGACCTTGAACATTGACTGATGTGTAATGAGTGGCACAGGAAAGACAAGAGCAGCTAAAGCCAAGGAAGCCAAGGAAAAGGAAAAAGAAAAAAAGCTGGCACAGCTTGTACAAACAACTTTGACTCAGGGACGCAGATCATCGGTTCCAGCTGTGCTGGTGGCACAAAAGGTAGAAGTTGAAAAGCCTGAAAAGTCTGCAGAGGAAGATATGGCAACAGGAGGATCTGAGGCAGTCTTGAAACAAATTTTGGATCAATTGTCAACCTTAAATCAAAAGGTAGATAACCAATCACTAAAAATTGACCAAGCTACATCCTCGATCCAGAAATTGACTGATCAGGTTTCCCAGCATACACAAGCAATTGAAAAATTGCAAGGAGCAACAGAAGAAAATCGTAAACTAGCTGGGGAAGCCATTCAAATAGCAACGTCAGCTAAGAAAGAGGTCGAGGAAGTCAAAGGAGAAGTCAAGCCTCTGCACAAACAGATAGGGGAACAACAAGCCTATCTCTCTATGGTGGAATTGAAAAATCGTGAGAATAATCTCAGATTGAGGGCAATTCCAGAACTTGAACAAGAAGATTTGATTGGTTTTTTGACAACAGAATTTTCAAAGTTCTGGGGTATAAAGGAAGAAAGTGATTTTAAAATAGTATCGGCTTTTCGACTGGGAAGATTGGTAAGGAAGGACAGATCCAGGGATTGCTTGATAATTTTGAGATCAAGAGAAGAGAGAGACAAAATATTAGGCCTTCATTTTAAAAACTCATTGGAGATACAGGACAAAAGGGTGGAAATTTACAGAGATATACCAAAACAGTTACTGGACTTGAGAGCCACCTATTCAGAACTGGCAAAGTTGCTGAGGCACAACACAATTCCTTATAGGTGGGAGTTTCCACAAGGACTATCATTTACTTACAAACAAAAGAAGGTCAAAATAAGAACATCAGAGGATCTACAAAAGTTCCTGCACGACCACGGAGAAGATCTCCAAAAAGGAGCAGCAGCATCTTGGCCTCTACCTCAGCTTACACCGCCTGGAGGCGGACTAACGTCTACACCTTCGGGATCAGAGGATAAAGAAGAAACACCACTCTAGGTCTAACAAAATAGTACAGGATTTCTCTGCAGCTACTTAGTTGGAATATAAACGGCGGAAATTCCCTGGAAAAAAGAAGGAGAATATTTCACATATTGAAAAAAGAACAATTGGACATTATTTGTTTACAAGAAACTCACGTGACTAGGCTCCACAGGAAAGTTCTAATCAACAAAAGATTAGGCCAAGAATTCATTTCGTCAGACAAGGTCAAGAAAAGAGGTGTGGTGATATATGCTAAGGAGAGCCTGGCTCCAAAATTTTTATTCAAGGATGAACAAGGAAGAATCTTGGCGATTGAAATTCAGACGCAAGGACAAAAAATTTTGATATTAGGAATATATGCGCCAAACAACGGGAAATCAGAATTTTTCAAGAAGCTGCATGAGACTTTGCTGGACTATATGGACTATGCCAACATCATAATGATGGGAGACATGAATGGAGTGGTGTCTACACATATGGACAAGTCTCAAAATCAAAATCTAACATCAGATGGCAGACTGCCCAAAACTTTTTTTGAATTGATTGACAACTTGGATTTGATTGACATATGGAGGACAAAGAACCCCCTAGGTAAAGAAGGAACTTTCTTCTCTGAGGCCCACCTGTCATGGACAAGGATCGACCAAATATGGACATCTAGAGGGCTGGCACCCAAGACTAGAAAGGTGGAAATCTGCCCAAAAACATGCTCCGACCACAACGCTTTGAAACTAGAATTCAGACTTACTCAAACCGGTTCCTTCAGATGGAGAATGAATGACACCTTACTAAGAGATCAAGAGATTGAGAAAAAGCCCCCCAAAACGTTAAAGGACTATTTTGAGATAAACTTGAACACTACTGTAGAAAAAAGAACGATCTGGGACGCCAGTAAAGCCGTTATGAGAGGGTTTCTCAGACTTCCGGGTTGGCGCCATCGCCGAATGGCGGACTCCCTCCGATCTCCGGAGGGAGCCGGCTCGGCAGGGGCTGGGCCTTACCGCGCCGGCGCCGCGGGGGCCCTTTAAAACCATGGGCGCTGAAACCCATGGACATGGTGACTCGGCTTGCACCTTTTAAGCCCCCCCGACCCGCGAAGGAGCCTTTTTAAAGGCTACGGAACGGGTGACGGAGGGGTGGTGGTGCTTTGAGTCCTCCGCTTCCCCTGCCGAGTGAAGCCGCATGCCATTCGACGGAGAGCGCTGACTTCTTCTATTGGAAATTCGGACTTAAAGTACAACCCGTGAGTAATTGAAACTTGGATTAAAAAAAGGCGACAAATTTATAAAAAATTCGGAACGAGCGGGGGAGGCGCAAAAAGGAAGTCAGCCCCCCCCTGTTGTAGAGGAGCTAAAGTAATGGATTTAATATCTAAGATCGAGCGCAACCCTATCTTGATAAAATTACAAAATTTCGCGATGGAAAGTTATAAGACTGAGCTGGAGGAGAATAGTGGAATTGGATCAAAAAAGGACCCCCCCCCCCACAGAACCTGGGAGCGTTTTCGTTAGAGCGCCGGGAGAAGACAAGGAGAGGTTTTGACAGCTGTCAAAGAGCTGTCAAAGCAGAAGAACAAAATGAGAACTTTGTTACGAGGACTTTGCCGGTTACATTTGTTACAATTTGGTTTTAAATTGTTTAAAACAAGGAACAAAGAAGCTACTTGGACTGGTGGATGTGATCTGGAAGGGAACTGAGTTATTGCAAACCACCTAGAGGAACTGAGGGACATTACAAGTTGTTGGCATTGAATCTGAACAGAGCTTTTTATCTCCTGGGAAACTGCAGAAATGGAATGCTATTTTGGCTACAGAGGCTTACACACTTAAAGCAGACAATAGACTCATCTATTGAAGATTGGAAGGGACTTGGCATTATGTTTTGTTCCTGAATAACAGAGCCATTGCAGAGGAACCCAGAGGCTTTTGGAATTAGAACATCTGTGCAGGAAAACAGGAAGAGAAAGGGGAACATTTGGGACATCCTGATTTGAAAAAGTAAAAATTGGAGTTTTTACTCCCAAGGATAAGACTGGAGTTTCTGCTCCCAAGTATAAAAAAAATCTGGATGGAAAAAATGGACCTTTTTGAGATAGATTTCTTCCAACGCGTGGAAGGGAACAGGTCGATTTTAGGAGATGGGAAAATATTTTTAAACTGGGTTAATGACAATAAGTTTCAAAACTTGGGATAAGAAATTGCTGAATCTATTTGTAAGAATTGGAATACAAGAGGGGGAGGGGGGGAAGTCTTGGAAAAATGTTATGGAAAATAAGATTATAAATTGGAATGTTTTTTATATTGTTATAATTGGAAACTCTAATAAATAATATTTAAAAAAAAATATGAGAGGGTTTCTGATACAACAAAACACAATTAAGAAAAAGCTCTGGAATGGTAAGAAGGAGAAAATATTGGAGAAAATACATCAAGGAGAGAAAAAACTGAGAACCAAACCAAAGTCAAAGGAGGTGCTGAGAGAAATCAAATTCCATCAAGCACAATATTCTAAACTGATAAATCAAGAGATCGGATGGAAAATTAAACAAATGAAGCAAAGATCGTTTGAATCAGCAAATAAATGTGGAAAGCTGCTAGCTTGGCAGCTGAAAAAAAGACAAAAGTTAAACACAGTTACAAATCTAGAGATTGAAGGAAGAACGGTTCAGAAACCAGAGGAAATCAGGAAGTGCTTCCACAGATACTTTAAAGAACTTTATGCACAGGGGCCTCAGAAAGAATTTGAGATAGACCAATTCTTAAAGACAAACGGACTATTAAAAATAACTCAAGACAAAAGATCAATCTTGAACTCTAAAATAACTTCACAGGAAATTGAAGGTGCCATTCAGAATATGCAACTTGGCAAATCTCCAGGCCCGGATGGGCTTACCTCCAAATATTATAAGACTTTGAAGGATTACTTGATACAACCTTTGATGGAGGTATGCAACCAGATTATGGATGGGAAGAGGGCACCGGAAACGTGGAAAGAAGCTTTCATCACATTGATACCTAAGTTAGAATCTGAAAAGACTCAGCTTAAGAACTACCGTCCCATCTCACTCCTGAATGTGGATTACAAAATATTTGCAGACATTTTGGCAAGTAGACTTAAAAAGGTTTTAAATGAAGTAATTCACAAGGACCAAGCAGGCTTTCTCCCTGGTAGACATTTATATGAAAATACTAGAAACATCATTGACATTTTGGAACTTTTGCAAACTAACAGGAACACAAGGGCGGTGTTAATCTTTATTGATGCGGAGAAAGCATTTGATAATATATCTTGGATGTTCATGAAGAAAAACTTGGAAGGGATGGGAGTGGGACGGGGGTTTGAAAATGGAATAGAAGCAATTTATTCAGAACAGAAAGCTAAATTAATAGTGAACAATGTGGTGACGGAGGAATTTAAAATTGAAAAAGGGACACGACAGGGGTGCCCTCTATCCCCTCTTTTATTTATTTCAGTCCTGGAGGTGCTACTGAACATGATTAGGGAGGACCGGTTGGTACAAGGGATAGAGGTCGGAGTGAAACAATATAAACTGAAAGCTTTTGCAGATGACTTAGTTTTGACACTACAGGAGCCAGAACCCAGTACAAAAAGAGTTCTAGAACTTATATCTGACTTTGGTCGGGTTGCGGGATTTAAGTTGAACAAACAAAAAACTAAGGTTTTGACCAAAAACTTGACACCTACAGAAACAGAGGGGTTTCAGAGAGAAACAGAATTAAATGTGGTTAAAAAAGTGAAATACCTAGGGATCTATTTGTCTTCCAAAAATTTGAACCTATTTAAAGATAACTATGAAAAATGTTGGTTGGAAATTAAAAAGGATTTAGAAATTTGGTCAAGATTGAAACTTTCCTTGTTGGGTAGAATAGCAGCTATAAAAATGAATGTATTGTCGAAAATGTTATTTTTCTTTCAAACCCTACAGATCGTGGACAGAGTGGAATGTTTTGGAAAATGGCAGAAGGATATATCTAGGTTTGTCTGGCAGGGCAAAAAGCCTCGAATAAAGTTTAAAATACTAACTGACTCGAAAGAAAGAGGGGGGTTTGCCCTGCCGGACTTGAGGTTATATTATGAATCTGCAGCCCTCTGCTGGTTGAAAGATTGGTTCTTGCTAGAAAACACTGATGTCCTAGATCTGGAAGGTTTTGATAATGCTTTTGGTTGGCATGCATACCTATGGTACGACAAGGTTAAAGTTCATAAATTGTTCAAAAACCATATTGTCAGAAAAGCATTTTTTGCAGTCTGGATGAAATACAAAGACTTATTAGAGAGCAAAACCCCGAGGTGGTTATCACCGGTGGAGGCCAAGGCTCGAAAAAGACCCAATATGGAGGCCTATTGGCCGAAATATTGGGAAATAATTGAAAAAATTGGAGACAATTGGAAGTTGCAGAGCCAGGACAAACTAAAAAATAAGGTGCGAGATTGGTTACATTATGCTCAAATTCAAGAGGTTTTTAAAATGGATAAAAAAGTTGGTTTCCAGGTGGAAAAATCGAAATTGGAGACAGAATTGTTAGAATCAAAAACCAAGACACTATCGAGAATGTATAACTTGCTGCTTAAGTGGAATACACAGGACGAGACAGTTAAATCTGCCATGATAAAATGGGCACAGGATGTTGGACACAACATTATGTTTGAAGACTGGGAAAGGTTATGGAACACCGGAATGAAATTTAAGGCATGTAGTGCCTTGAAGGAAAATATTATGAAAATGATATACCGGTGGTACATGACCCCAGTCAAGTTAGCCAAGATATATCACCTGTCTGATAATAAATGTTGGAAATGTAAGGAGGCAGAAGGGACATTTTTTCATCTCTGGTGGACCTGCCCAAAAGTGAAGGCCTTCTGGGAAATGATTTATAATGAATTGAAAAAGGTATTTAGGTATACCTTCCCTAAGAAACCAGAGGCCTTCCTGCTGGGCATGGTAGACCAGAAAGTGTCAAAGAAGGACAGAACTTTGTTTATGTATGCTAGCACAGCAGCAAGAATACTCATCGCAAAGAACTGGAAGACACAAGATTTACCCACGCTGGAGGAATGGCAGACGCAGTTGATGGACTATATGGAATTAGCCGAAATGACCGGCAGAATCCGAGATCTGGACGAAGAATCAATTGAGGTGGATTGGAAAAAATTTAAAGACTATTTGCAAAAATATTATAAGCTGTATGAATCTTAAGACAGTGCATGATTAGGAAATGGTATGCTTTAGCAAATATGATTAAGCAAACGGTAAAATAAGTGACAAATGAGAAAAGGAGACAATGTGAATCAAACATATTATGTTTATTTTAAAGGTATCAAAACTGAGTCATAATGTATTGAATTTGGAGACATAATAATTGAAAGTTACAATAAGGTGTGAAACAAGGTAACAAATTGCTGACATTGTTAATCCAAAGAACGCAGATCTAGAAGGTGTGGGGAAGTCCAATAGGGATCTACGGAAAGTTGAATTATTATATATTTACAATTTCTTTAATATTTTCTTCTTCTTTTTTTTGTTAAAAAAAAACACTTTGTTTCTTGTATTCTCTCTTTCTGCACTGTTTGGAATGTATAAAACTATGAAAAGAAACGCAATAAAAATATTTAAAAAAAAAAAGAATGGAGAGGTTTGATCTTCTTGCAGTCCATGGGACCCTCAAGAGTCTCCTCCAGCACCATAATTCGAAAGCATCAATTCTTTGGCGATCAGCCTTCTTGATGGTCCAGCTCTCACTTCCATACATCACTACTGGGAAAACCATAGCTTTAACTATACGGACCTTTGTTGGCAAGGTGATGTCTCTGCTTTTTACCCTGGCACAAAACCAGGAGTGAAAGGGAGGGTGGAAGAGAGTGACTGAAACCCTGAAGAGAAGCTCTCCACACTGCAACATTTTATTGCAGGGCCCCCACTTATCAGTAAAACCAAATAGTGCTTGCTTCCCAGCACTCCACTCTTTTTGCTGCTTCTTTCTTGTTCCTTAATGAAGCACCCCTTGTTCTGCAGAAAATGTCCTGGTTTTTGAATAAGCCCATGAGATATTAATGGACCCTATGAGTGGTTGGTATTTCTCGGGCCAGTATTTTTTATTATTATTTAAGGAATGAAATTTAAATGGCACCCTAACCTGAAGTGAAGTGACCATGCCTTTATGCTGAATAAGAGTCCCTCTGACTGTGTTCTAAGGTGAGAGCAAACTTACCCCACAAAGGGAAATCTCAAAGGCTTCAAAGCATTTTTATTAGGACTACAAGCAATGAAAGTGACTGGACACATGCAATTACTAGCGTGTAATCTGCTGGAAATGAAGTCGACCCAATAAGGCAATGTTCTCTGCTCTTATTTTTCAGACTTCAAATAAATGCTTCCCAAATTTCAGCTGAACTTACTGTTAAAATCAATATTGCCAGGACTCTAAGCATAAGACTCAATTAATAAGAAGCTGGCAAAGGCTTGCTATTGATCGCAGCCTGATCTAAAGCGTAAGCCAATCATTCTGCAGAAGCATCTCAAGTTGATAGGGGAAAATGTAGCATTAGCAGTCTTCCAAGCTCTGCGAAAGGGTATTTCTTAAGGTAGCATTTCCTATGGCAAGGAGAGAAAGGCAGAAAGGAAGGTGAGAGAGACATCCACATAGAAGAAATTGAGCTTTGATCTAAAGCAGACTAGAAAACAGTTAAAAGAAGGAGCACGGTTATCCTTCCGTCGCTGTAAACCAAAATGTGTATTTTAAGACAAAATGCACACCAAAATGCCGATTTTATGAATGAAAAATAATTCATTTTCGTGAGGTTTTAAAAGATAATTGCAGACTGGTGTGGAAGTGGAAGAGCACTGGAGGAGAACAGAATTGATATGAACCAAAAAACAGACTGATCCATCTATCCCAAGGCTCTTGCCATGAAATGTCCATTAATTATTGGTTGTTGTTGTTTTCCGATCCTTATGTGCGCAAACAGCCAGCCACTCTCCGGCAGGCTCGTTCCACAGAAACTGAAACTTGGGTACGCACTCCATCCTGGAATAATTCTCTCTGCTCAGAACATCCTTTCCTTGAGCCTCCTTTGGGTAACATGAGAAGAAGAATGTAGTAGGAAAGCCAGATACATGGAGCAACTGGCGCAGGAGGAGGAAATCAAGGCTGGCATCAAATCACTGCCCGCTGGTGGCGAGGGCCAAGGGCCAAGGGATTCTGGGAAAGCTGGCAGAAGCTCCATAAAGTCAGCTCAGAAGTCAGCACAGAAGCAAAGGGGTTAAAGAGAGATGCGGGAGCGTGGCTGGGATCACTTGGTTGAAGGAGACTACCGGTAATTATTATTATTATTATTTAGTGAATTTATGTACTTTCCTATACTGAGAGTCTCGGGGCAGTTGACAGAATAAAATCAAGATATAAAATCACAAAATACATAATAAAAATAAAAACAACAACTCAATAAGGTAAAGGTAAAGGGACCCCTGACCATTAGGTCCAGTCGTGGCCGACTCTGGGGTTGCGGCGCTCATCTCGCTTTATTGGCTGAGGGAGCCGGCATACAGCTTCCGGGTCCTGTGGCCAGCATGACTAAGCTGCTTCTGGCGAACCAGAGCAGTGCACGGAAACGCCGTTTACCTTCCCGCTGGAGCGGTATCTATTTATCTACTTGCACTTTGACGTGCTTTCGAACTGCTAGGTTGGCAGGAGCAGGGACCAAGCAACGGGAGCTCACCCCGTCGCGGGGATTTGAACGGCCAACCTTCTGATCGGCAAGTCCTAGGCTCTGTGGTTTAACCCACAGCGTCACCCGCATCCCAACAACCCAATAGCCCCCCACAAAAAAGCCACATTTTAAAAGGGCATAGGATGTTGATCAGATCAACCTGGTTAAAAAGGAACATTTTTGCCTGGCGCCTAAAGGTGTATAGTGAAGGCGCCAGGCGAACTTCCCTGGGGAGAGCATTCCACAGGCGGGGAGCCACTGCAGAGAAGGCCCCGTTCTTGTGTTGCCACCCTCTGGACCTCTCAAGAAGGAGACACATGAAGGAGGACCTCAGAAGATGATCTCAGGGTCCGGGTAGGTTCAAATGGGAAAAGGCAGTCCTTGAGGTATTGCAGTCCTGAGCCATTTAAGGCTTTATAGGTCAAAACCAGCACTTTGAGTAGCCAGTGCAGTCGGACCAGGATCGGTGTAATATGCTCAAACTGTTTTGCTTCGGTGAGCAACCTGGCCACTGAATTCTGTACCAGCTGAAATTTCTGAACCATCTTCAGAGGCAGCCCTATGTATAACGCATTGCAATAATCTAACCTTGAGGTTACCAGAGCATAGACAACAGTAGTTAGGCTATCCGTGTCCAGATAGGGGCGTAGCTGGGCCACCAGCCGAAGCTGATGGAAGGCGCTCTGGGCCACTGAGGCTATACAGAACCCAGCCTCTTGCCTCCAAGGTAGGACCATTTGTAAGTCAGACCTCTCAAAACTAAAGCATCTCAATCAGTGGCGTAGCGTGGGGGTGCAGGGGGCCCCGGCCGCACCGGGTGCAACATCTGGGGGGGGCGCGCTCGCACTCGAGTGCTAAAATCCATGGGTTAGGGGGCGCAAATTACTTGCCTTGCCGCGGGTGCTGACAACCCACGCTACGCCACTGATCTCAATACAGACTTGAGAGAGCCACACAAAGAAGCACCGCAAGAAGACTGTTTTGTTTTCATTTTTTAAAAAAACACAACATTTTTATGATGCTTTAGCAACAACCTAGGCTCTACTATTCCTATTTTACGCATAGGAAACCGAGGCTGAGGGGAAGGATCTGTCAATGACCCATAACAAAGATGGGGCTTCATCCTGAACCTGCCTGCACCAATTCAACTCCTTAGCTCCTGGATGCTGCTTGGGTCTTGCACCTTTCCTTCCTGTTCATCTGTGATTTATAGACAAAGCGAAGCTAAAACCGCAGCGCTCCGATGGCATAAATTCAGGAAAGAGCAGCATAAGTCTTTCGGGAGCACCACCAGGGCTCCACTCCCCAGAGTAAGGATCCGCAGTTCTTTCCGTGCAGCTCCTTACGGGGGGCGGGGGGGCGGGAGGAAAGAACGTATCACGGGCTGCATTGAAATGGAAATTTGTTCAAATTATTTAGCACAAGAGAGCAGCTCCTTCCAGCCCTTTGTGCCAGAGCCGGAATGTGTAATCAAGGAGAATAAATAGCATTAGATCTTGGCAAAACACAGAGGCCCAGGCCATACATATTCAGCGCCTCTCATGCTGCTTAAGACATTTCTCCTAGTTCTTCTTGTGCCAGGGCTTGGGTGCTTTCTGTGGCCCAGGCAGACACCTGGCAATTCAGACCGTGCCTTTCATGGAATGAGTTCAATGGGACTTGCACCCTGAGATAAGCAGGTATAGCTGGTGCACCAAACGTGGCACCCTTAAGCCTCTTCACACACCCCTTTGCCACGAGATGGGGCTGTGGTTACTTTCCCCTCCTGAAAAGCACCGTATTTATTGCTCTATAAGACTCACTTTTTCCCTCCTAAAAAGTAAGGGGAAATGTGTGTGCATCTTATGGAGCGAATGCAGGCTGCGCAGCTATCCTAGAAGCCAGAACAGCAAGAGGGATCGCTGCTTTCGCTGTGCAACGATCCCTCTTGCTGTTCTGGCTTCTGAGATTCAGAATATTTTTTTTCTTGTTTTCCTCCTCCAAAAACTAGGTGCGTCTTGTGGTCTGGTGCGTCTTATAGAGCGAAAAATACGTTATATCCAGTAAATTGGACCCTCTTGAAATTGCTTCGTTTTTCTTTTCTTTTCACTGAAATCGTTTTTATTTGATTTTACAAATCTAAATTTATAACAATACCAAATACATATCCATACAAAGAGATTTCTCTGAATCTCGAGACTTCCCCCCCAATCCCCTCCATGGATCTTATTGCCAGCATTTTCAACTGCATATTATTTCATAATCTATATTTTGTATCTATCCATATTGTCCATAGTATTTGTTACATTACAAGTGTAATGTTCTCATCCTGCTAACGTTTCATCTGCTTACAGTGTCCCCTAAATAAATTACAAACTTTTCCCATTCTTTCTTAAAGCTTTCGTCTTCTTGGTCCCTGAGCTTTCTGGTCAGTTTTGCCATTTTGGCATAGTCCAACAGCTTGGTTTGCCGTTCCTCTCTAATAGCGACTTTTTCTTCTTTCCATCTCTGAACTAGTAGCATCCATGCTGCTGTTGTCACAAACATAGTCTTTTCTGATCCTTTGGGATGTCGGTACCGAAAATTCCTAATAAAAAGGCTTCTGGGTTTTTTTACAAAACTTATTTTAAACATTTTTTTTCAGTTCATTATATATCATTTCCCAGAAAGCCTTTATTGCCTTACATGACCCCCATATTTGATAAAAGGTGCCTTC
This sequence comes from Podarcis siculus, assembly GCA_034642415.1. NCBI lineage: Eukaryota > Metazoa > Chordata > Lepidosauria > Squamata > Lacertidae > Podarcis > Podarcis siculus. The sequence continues at coordinate 1,332,255 of JAXCMG010000113.1, forward strand.
TTTCTCTTTACATTTCCAGCAGGTATTTGTACTTGCTTAGTTTTTCAACAGCTCTTCTCCCAACTGTTATCAGTGGATCCCATGCGCTTCAATAGACTCATGTCCACTGTAAAAATCATAAATTGGGCACCTTATGGCACTTTTAGCTCCAGATTTTTGAGTCGCCACCGATAAGCTGGCTTGAATTTTGCAAAGTAGAAGAAGAAGAGTTTGGATTTGATATCCCGCTTTATCACTACCCAAAGGAGTCTCAAAGCGGCTAACATTCTCCTTTCCCTTCCTCCCCCACAACAAACACTCTGTGAGGTGAGTGGGGCTGAGAGACTTCAGAGAAGTGTGACTGGCCCAAGGTCACCCAGCAGCTGCATGTGGAGGAGCGGGGAAGCGAACCCGGTTCACCAGATTATGAGTCTACCGCTCTTAACCACTACACCACACTGGCTCTCTGGTCAGTGGGTACCTGGTGGGTCTGAATTCTCAATGGAGATATCACTACAGTGGTAGATCTTGTAGTTTTCTTCCCTTCCCCATGCTCAGAGAATGACGGTGTGAGTGTGGCTTTGTGTTTGTTTGGATGTTATTCAAGTAACATGTTGTGCAAGGATTGACCCTCTCTCCTCCCCTTTGCTCCGGAACAGATCCAGGGCTAAGAGATGGGGAGAATGTTCTGTTGTGAAAGGAAAAATCTCGGTGCTGATGGAACATTCGCTTTAGTGCTCTGTTGAATGCAACCCTTTTAAGTTCAGTTTCGTGAGCACTTATCAGACCCCCTTGAGGGTTTGCCTGAGTTTGTCAATAACACTTGGGGGTGCCATTGATTTTCAGAGCAAGAACAGCTACTCTCACCTATCCGTAATTTATTTTAAGCTGTGCACAAATGGACTCTCAAAATTCTCCACGCTCTTTGTGGGACAGAGACGTTCACTGGCATGGATGGGGAGAGTCATTTAAACAAATTTCTCCACGGGGAGAAGAAATTCTCCCATTTTTCTTCAGGAGCAGGGCACACTGTTAGCAGGGGCAATAGCACAGCTTTTTCTTTTCCTGAGGTCTGTTTGTTAGCCTGCTCTGCTGCTGCAAATGTGTTGCCATTCTTGCCCACTGTTTTGCCTGTCCCATGGTGCCCTGGGCTTGTGGTTCTGGGGTATTGTCAGGGAGAGATGGTAGCTGCCTCTAAAGTTAAACAAAACAAAACAGTTGAGAGTATTCAGAGAAAATTCTTCCAGGCGGGGTGAGAAAAATAAAAATCAGAAAAACCTCTTGCCAGGAATTTCAGCTCAGCTCTAATTTACCGTATTTTTCGCTCTATAAGACGCACCAGACCATAAGATGCACCTAGTTTTTGGAGGAGGAAAAACAGAAAAAAAATATTCTGAATCTCAGAAGCCAGAACAGCAACAGGGATCACTGCGCAGTGAAAGCAGCGATCCCTCTTGCTGTTCTGGCTTCTGGGATAGCTGTGCAGCCTGCATTCACTCCATAAGACACACACACATTTCCCCTTACTTTTTAGGAGGGAAAAAATATACACCAAAAAATACGGTATTTATTCCTGCTCTCTGCTTCCAGTTCTTTTAAGTTGCTACAGAGACTTGCCCTTCTATTCCACGACAGTTTAAGGTTCCTTAGGCACTTTGGGGGAGATAGTTTGTTGGGAGTTTTTGGGAAGTACAAATAAGGAATTGTTGTTGGTTCACACTCCTAACTAAACCAAACAACGAAGCAGGACTTCCTTTAAGAATGCTTTTTACCCCTTTGTTTTTTCTCTCTCCGTGGCTCCCCGCAGGGAAACCTAAGGAAATAATTAGGCAGAGAGGTTGCCCCGACATACAGTTCCTTGTGCTGCTTGTTTGCCTCCTCAGAACTGCATTCTCCATATTGTCAGATCAGCTTCCGTCCAGCAGCACTAAATCCACTTGCAAGATTTACAGAATGTGGAAATGAAATCAATGTGGCTGTGTTTTGAGTTATGTGAATATAATAAACTCGGAGTGTCCTGCTTTAGATGCAGTTTGCGCTGCCCATAACTCATCAGCTTGTTCATTAAATAAACAAAAAGGAGAGGTAGGCAGCTGAGCTATTAGTAGACATCCCCAGGGGGGGGAGGCAAAGGCAAAGGCAAAGGCAAGCAAGTCTGGCCAGGAATACCCTGGGCTCTATCCAAATCCCACCGCATTAGCATTCTGTTCTCACCAACATCCTTTGCAAGCTCAACCAAATAGTCTCCCCAGGCAGAACGGTCAAAGGGCTGTCATGGAATTCTACTCAATATGATCCAGAGCAGAACTCCAGCGTATAGTTAGCAAAGTAAAAACTTAAACACACTGCAGGATTCCCCCCGAAAAATAGACCAGAGCCAACTGTATTTCATCCTGCAGAGCTTTACTGCTCCTGAAGGCAAATGAGATTCACGGTCGCAAATCCAAAACATTCAGGATTGGCCCTGTCCATAAGAAATCCAGTTGCGGCAGACTTGAACTTACAATAACTTATAATAAGTCTAAACCTGAACACTAAGCATACTATGTACAGAACACTGCACCAGAAGGGAGAGATAGAAATAATGAAAACCAGACTCCTTCTGGCCTTATTATTATACAGTGGTACCTCGGGTTACAGACGCTTCAGGTTACAGACTCCGCTAACCCAGAAATAGTACCTCGAGTTAAGAACTTTGCTTCAGGATGAGAACAGAAATCGTGCTCCAGCGGCGCGGCAGCAGCAGGAGGCCCCATTAGCTAAAGTGGTGCTTCAGGTTAAGAACAGTTTCAGGTTAAGAACAGACCTCCGGAACGAATTAAGTACTTAACCTGAGGTACCACTGTACAGTCAAACCTCGGCTCCCGAACGACAAAAACCTGGAAGTAAATGCTCCGGTTTTCAAACATTTTTCGGAAGCCAAACGTTCGCCACGGCTTCCGCTTGAGTGCAGGCAGCTCCTGCCACCAATCGGAAGCCATGCTTTGGTTGTCAAACATTTCGGAAGCTGAACGGGCTTCCGGAACAGATGACGTTCGACAACCGAGGTTTGACTGTAGTCAGCATGACCTTGACAGAAGAGATAACAGAGGCAGTTTAAGGCAGCTATACACGGCTTCTCTGAAGGAATAACCCAAACATCATGAACCTTTTGCTTGCTTCTTTCACACAGAGAAGCTTCCAGAACCCTCTTGAATTAATTAGAACAGGAAAGATCTCTCTGCACAACTGATCAATACTTTCTGTACCAAGAAATGCAAATGGCTGTGCATCAGCTGATACTTGATGCTGTCATTTCTTCATCCACCTGCAGGTCCTTAAATCTTAAGAAAATGACCTCTCTTTGAATATTATGTTCAGTGAATATGCATGACTATAGCTGCACATATATTAGGGTTGTCGTACAGTAGGCTGGGCTGAAATCAGGAAAATGTCTGGGGAAATCTGGACATATGGCACCCCATGTTGGAAGTGCCGTTTTTCCATAAAAATAGCTGACAAAACAGCTTTTGTGATTCCCCCCTCCCCAATTGCTTCCAGTGGGAAAAAAACTTGCTATATTAGGATCTCTAGGAAGTATGTAGGTTGCAGTAAAGTGCCATTGATCAAGCTGTGACCAGGGTTCAAATTTCATTTTGGAGCCCAGTACAAACATGTAATTTGGGTCCCCTTTCACAACCCCAGTTCCAAAACTCCACCCTCTCATGAGTCACAAAGTAGACGTTTCTGCTTTAAATCTGAAATGCCATTTTCCACATGTCTGAAATCATACCATACATGGGGTTTTCTGCTATGCCCCCCCCCCCCCGTTTCTTTTCTTTTTGCTATTTTTGTAAAACATAACAGTCTGTTTGACCGTTTGGTAACATTTTCACTTACACTAATAAAGGTATTGACCTGTGTTTTGATTTTTAAAAATATCCTTATTATAGACGGACATGACTGCAAACTACTTAGAAACAGACCACTTCACTTCATAGCTTTTCTGGTCTTTTTCATTTCATTTCTTTCCGCTTGTTCTTCAGCTAAAAAGATGGTCAGGTAAAAATAATGAATTAGCCCTCAAAGTCGATCTCCTTTGCAAGTTCACATTTACTAGACAAAGTAACTTGGTTAATTGCTGCCATCAGTCAAGCACCAGCAATTTGAATTGCACTCGGAAACATACTGGGAGCCAGTGTAGGTCTATCAGGTGTTATATGGTCTCGGCGGCTGCTCCCAGTCACCAGTCTAGCTGTCGCATTCTGGATTAATTGTAGTTTCCGCGTCACCTTCAAAGGCAGCCCCACGTAGAGCGCATTACAGTAGTCCAAGCGTGAGTGTGCTGGACCCGGGGGGTGGGTTACCGAGAGGCATGGTCAGAGTCCGGTCCTGGGTCGAGGGTCTGGAGACTGTCCACCAAGGGCGAAGCGGGGTCCAAAGCAAGAAGCCGGGCGTGGTCAGGAACTCCGGAAGAACAGGTCTGGGTGCTGGCAGAAACAAGTTTCCAATGGCGTTGCTCCCACAACCTGGGACTGGGCTGACTGGCCTTTATCTCCTCTGAGGCCAGGGGCGGTCCCGGCCCACAGGTGACCCGCCTCTCCTGGCCTGGAGGCGAGCACTCCTCCTGAGAGAACTTAGTTCCCTCCGCCTCTCTGCCCTAAGCCTCTGCAGCTCAGGAGAGGCTGGAGGGTTACTGGACCCAGGGGCAGCTTCACCTTCCCCTGACAGGGCTGGGAGAGGCGCACCTGCAGGCAATGGGTCCTCAATCACCTCCGGAGCCAGAGTGGATTCATCTGGTGTCTGCTCCTGAGGATCTGGCACAGGTGCAGGCCCTTCAGATTCAAGGCCCTGCCCCAGCTCAGCTGGCCCTGGAGGCGAGGACTCCTGTGCAGGCTGGGACTCCTCAGATTCAGCTTCTGAATCAGATTCCTAGGCCATCACTACTATGCATTTTCCTCACAGGTGAGGTTGCTTGTTATTCTGCCTTGTTCCCCACCTGAGCCCCATCGTTGCCTCTTCCCCTCTTGACACAGCAACCAGCGGCTGGTTGTAAACTGATTAGGTATATTAGTAGCCATTTAACATTCAACACTTAGACTTCATAACTCTTCCCACGTTGTCATTCTTTATACTTATAAGACATCTGGCAAGTAATTGATCCTTGGTGGGACCTGCTGGTCATTCACATTGGCGTATCTTTCACACAACGGGGCAAACCAGAGATTTATAGCAGCCACTAAAGGTTGCTTCCAAAAGTAGAGTCTCTCTCTCTCTCTCTCTCTCTTCCCCTTTGTGTATATGCTAATTTCTAATAACTCTTAGGCATGATAGCAATTACTGACAAGAGCCAGCCTCCGTTAATAGTTTATCACAGTTCATCATACATCCTTTGTCAGTGGAAGCACTTTGACAAGCCTGGGGTTAATTAAAACCAAGAAGACAATAAAATACACCTAATCAAACATTACAGGTACAGAAATCAATTAGCAGATTTATGGTTCTTTGGAACTTTCTATAATGTGCCAAATTCAAAGAAAACTGTCAGCCCCGTCTCCCCAAGACAGTGTAATTGAATTTTTAATTGAAACTACCTTTCAATGAGTAACACAATCTAGCAAAGTTTGGTTTGTATAAAGGGAGGTCTACAGAGGCCAAAAGAAGCCCAAAAGAACCTGCATCCCCCAAGCTGCTTCCTCATTATAGCATGGTTTCAAGTGTTTGGAATCAATACGACGTAGAGGAATTGCTTCTGATGGATCTCAGATGGTGTCAGATCCTGGCCAGGAAAGCTGAACTGTTCCTCAAAACAAGCGCTTGGAAGACTCACCCCATTAATGCAAACACACTAATCAATAATTCCTATGCCAGACCTATATGATAGATAGATAAAACTTTATTCGCATTAGCCAATGGCCATAAGGTAAAGGTAAAGATACCCCTGCCCGTACGGGCCAGTCTTGACAGACTCTGGGGTTGGTGCGCCCATCTCACTCTATAGGCCGGGGGCCAGCGCTGTCCGGAGACACTTCCGAGTCACGTGGCCAGCGTGACATCGCTGCTCTGGCGAGCCAGAGCCGCACACGGAAACGCCGTTTACCTTCCCGCTAGAAAGCGGTCCCTATTTATCTACTTGCACCCGGGGGTGCTTTCGAACTGCTAGGTTGGCAGGCGCTGGGACCGAGCAACGGGAGCGCACCCCGCCGCGGGGATTCGAACCGCCGACCTTTCGATCGGCAAGCCCTAGGCGCCGAGGCTTTTACCCACAGCGCCACCCGCGTCCTTGCCAATGGCCATAGCAACAGTAAAACATTACAGTATACGCAGAAAAGGAAATTTGATATAAGAGCACAATTTAAAGTCTTGAATCAGCCGCCAGTTAGTGGCCCTTATTCTGAATGCCCTGCTATGAACCTAGCAACCTTTGCTGTTATCTGCTCATTTTGATCTGATAGAAGAAAGGACATTGTGGCAGTGGTTGAGTGCCCTGGGATGGTTAGTATGAGTGGGGTGATGATCTCGTTCCTCCGGTCTTTGTAGAGAGTACAAGACAGGAGGACCTGAGCTGCTGTTTCGGTGCTACCATCTCCAAAGGGGCAAAGACGTTTCTCAGGCGGGATCTTTTGGAATCGACCTTCAAGTACCACAGATGGCAAAACATCCAGTCTCGCAAGTGTAAAAGCACACCTGTATTTTGGGATAATAAGTTTGTGCAGATATGGGGCCAGAGAATCAAAATGGAGAGGTGGAAAACGAACATACCAAGGGCAGAATTTCATTATAGTGGCCAGGTTGTTCTGATGCTCGATATCTTTTAGACGTTGACCAGTTAGACTGTTTGCTTCGTAGGCTGACCTATATGGATTAATGATCAACAGGCTTTCATTCCTCTTGTCCTTTCTGATATATGGCATAATGAAGACTCATTTCCAGACCAGAATCCCAAAGCTCAGGGCAGTCTCAGAGTTGCACCGCGAGCTCCTGACTCTCTTGTCCCAAATATTGGGAGTGGAGACCAGTTCTGGTGACTTGATGGTGAGGGAAAAGCACTTGGTCTTTGCTGAGGGCACTAGGGCTTTACAGGAGATGCTAATGGATCTCATTTTGTCCAATTCTGCATAGTCCATTAATTTCGTCTGCCATTCTTCTTTTGTCGGAATTTCTTCTTGTTTCCATTTCTGGGCTAACAACACTCTTGCCGAATGCTTGGCTCAAATTAAGCCCTGGAAGGACCGAGAGTCCGGCCGGTTTGGAGGGACCATGGTGGGGGAATATGAAGAAGAAGAAGAAGAAGAAGATGATGATGATGATTTATACCCCACCCACCTGGCTAGGTTTCCCCAGCCACTCTGGGCGGCTCCCGACAGAATATTAAAAACACGATAAAACATCAAATATTAAAAACTTCCCTAAACAGGGCTGCCTTCAGGAGTGAAACAGACAACATCGGGGGGGGGGGGGGGTTTGGCAAAAACGTGACCCAAATTAGACCCAAAGTCTAATTTTCTGGGGTGCTGTGAAATGTGGGGTTTTCACTGCCAAACATTTCAGGGGGTCTTTTGCGAGAGTTTGGCGTCGCTTTTGACTGAATCCTACAACATTGGGTTTTTGGCGAAATCGTGACCCTTCGGGTTTGGGCGCCAAGAGCTCATTTTGTGGGGTGCTGTGAAACTTGAGGGTTTTCCGAAAGCAGAAATCTTGCAGTGCAATCTGACTAAGTCATTTTCAAAGTGGGCCCCCGAAAGAAATAGGCGGAGTTAGTCGTGATGATGAAGTCTATTGATTTCAACACATCTACTCAAAATATGACTAAGTCAGATATCAACCGTTGGAATTAATGTTCCACTGCTCCATGATGTCGCAGAATTATTAAACCTTTTAAGCTGCAATCCTAACCCCAATTACCTAGAAGAAAGACCATCTGAATTCAATGAGACTTGCTTCTGGTTAGACATGGTTAAGCTTGCAGCCTTGCTTGTATATCCCCGCCAAGCTTTCACAACAAGGGCAGCTAAAAATCTGAACAACTTACACCCTTGTGCAAATTAATTGAAAGAAACAATGTACAGTGGTACCTCGGGTTACATACGCTTCAGGTTACAGACTCTGCTAACCCCGAAATAGTGCTTCAGCTTAAGAACTTTGCTTCAGGATGAGAACAGAAATTGTGCTCCGGCGATGCGGCAGCAGCGGGAGGCCCCATTAGCTAAAGTGGTGCTTCAGGTTAAAAACAGTTTCAGGTTAAATACGGACCTCCGGAACGAATTAAGTACTTAACCCGAGGTACCACTGTAGTTTATTGTACAAAACTCACATACACACATACAAAACTCACATATACGTACATTAGTAATGGATATGACCTCTGCTATTTTTAAGCAGCATTTGAACACAGTTTGGCATGGAGTCTACTAGTTTCGAACAGTCACTGTTGATTTTCGGATCCCTGGACCACACTTGAATCAGCGCCTGAATGAGCTTCTCCATAGTCGTACAGTCTACAGCATGGAAGCGACTTTTGCATATAGCTCACAAATTCTCAATGGGATTTACGTCCGGGGAATTCCCTGGCCAATCAAGTACCTGTATTTGCTGCTCTGTCATGAATTGCTTCACCACTTTCGATCTGTGACAGGGGGCTAGGTCCTGCTGCAATATCCCAGCACCGTCAAGATACCTCTTTTCCAGCTCTGGAATTAATCTCTTTCGTAGAACCTCAATATATTGCAGCGAGCACATCATTCCTTCTGTTAGCTGCAGGCTGCCAACACCATAATGATCAACTGACTTTTCGTGTCTGTTTTGAGTACAGGATTACGAGTAAGATAGAAAACATGCTTTGTTTCAATTAATTTGCACAAGGCTGTAAATGTGTTTGGATATGTGTAAAGGTAAAGAGAAAGGAAAGAAGAGCTCAGGGCAGTTTGAACAATTGCCCTGTCCAAACAAAGAGTTGCAATTACCGTTTTTAAAGGTGGCTTCGCCAGTTCGCAAGAAAGTTTTGGGGAAAGGACTGCCAGAAGCGTGAATATGTTTTGGCACTAGATTTACAGTGTCAGCATTATATCATAGCAAATATTGGAAACTACTACTTTTCTTTTTTCTTGTCAAAATTTGTTTATTTGATTTTCAAATCAAAATTTTACAGTAACATATCCAAATAAATAACCTAGAAACAAGATTCCAAGGAATCTTCTGGACTTCCCCTTTGTGGGTCCTATTGTTAATCATTTCCTTCTACATATTTTATAATAAACCAAATATTTTACATCTCCATTATATCCATAATTCACCATTAAACTACAAGTGATATTCCAGTCCTGCTAACAGTTTTAACCGTTTACAATGATTTTTCAGATAAGTTGTAAATTTTCCCCATTCCTTATTGAAATTTGGGTCTTCCTGATTTCTGATTCTTCCGGTCATTTTGGCCAATTCAGCATAATCCATCAACTTAATCTCCCAATCTTCTCTGGTAAGGACATTATATTCTTTCCATTTCTGGGCCAGTAACATCCGTGCAGCAGTGGCCACATACATAGTCTTTTCTGCTCCCTTGGGATTTCGGCACCTAAGAGTCCTAAAAGGAAAGCTTTGGGTTTTTTAGAAAAAGTTATTTTAAACATTTTTTTCAACTCATTATAAATCATTTCCCAAAATTCAACTACTTCTTTTCAACACATTTAGTATCAATGATGTGTTAGAAATGCACGGCAACGGCTTGCTGAGCTTAGGATCAGCCTCTGTTCTGTGAGAGATTTGCTAAAGAATGTGGGCAGGTGGGGGGAAATGGAGGTGCTTAACGGGTTCATAAGGGAACTGGGTGGCACTGTGGGTTAAACCACAGAGCCTAGGACTTGCCGATCAGAAGGTTGGCGGTTCAAAACCCCGCGGTGGGGTGAGCTCCCGTTGCTCGGTCCCTGCTCCTGCCAACCTAGCAGTTCGAAAGCACGTCAAAGTGCAAGTAGATAAATAGGTACCGCTCCAGCAGGAAGTCAAATGGCGTTTCCGTGCACTGCTCTGGTTCACCAGAAGCAGCTTAGTCATGCTGGCCACATGACCCGGAAGCTGTACGTCGGCTCCCTTGGCCAATAAAGCGAGATGAGCGCCGCAACCTCAGAGTTGGTCACGACTGGACCTAATGGTCAGGGGTCCCTTTACCTTTACCTTTAACAGGTTCATAAAATCGTAAGATTGAAGAGTTGGAAGGCACCCAGATGATCATCTGGCCCAACCCCTGCTTTGTTCCTCTGAAGTTTTGGACTAGCATTACAAGAGTTCATTTTAGATAGAGAATGGTTTAGATCCTTCCCAATCATTATTTTTTAAACACCTGTTTAAAAGCATTTATAGAATGCTTAAGATTTCAAATATCACAGCACAAAAGTTTAGGGGAAGAAGAGTGAGGTTATTTTGGAAAGATCTGCCTGTAGGCGTGTTTTTGAAAGAACCAGACAAAGATGGCAAAACAGACCCTTCTGCTTTGGCAATTCCTCGTAGCCAAATAAAATTGTCTTACATGGTCTTAACAGTGAGTCCATAAGTGACTGTGGAGGCCAATTCTGGATCCACACGTCCTTCCACAGTGGGGACATAGGTTTCCAGGCAGGAGTTGATCACGGTGAGAGTTTGCCAAATGTGCCTTCCTCGTAGTGTGTTTCTCCCTTTCATGCTGAGTTTGAGTGTCTTCAAAGCCCATGACACCTTTGGTAAAGGCTGTTCTCCAGTTGGAGCGCTCACAGGCCAGTGTTTCCCAGTTGTTGGTGTTTATACTACATTTTTTTTAGATTTGCCTTTGGAGAGTCTTTGAACCTCTTTTGTTGACCACCAGCATTACACTTTCCATTTTTAAGTTGGGAATAGAGTAGTTGTTTTGGAAGAGGATAATCAGGCATCAGCACAACATGGCCAGTCCAACAAAGTCAGTGTTGAAGAATCCTTGCTTCGACACTGGGGATCTTTGCTTCTTCCAGTACAATGGCATTAGTTCGCCTGTCTTCCCAAGTGATGTGTATAATTTTTTGGAGACACCATTGATGGAATCTTTCAAGGAGTTGGAGATAGTGTTTATAAGTGGTCCATGTTTCACAAGCATACGGTAAGGTTGGTATTAGAATGTAAACAAGCATTTTGGTTTCCCTGCAAATGTCCTGGTTCTCAAACACTCTGCACTTCAACCAGGAGAAAGCTGCACTCGCAGAGCTCGGGCGATGCTGGATGTCAGCCCTTGTGGAAAGATTACTGCCCAGGTAGGAGATGTGATCAACACTTTCCAACGTTACATCATTGAGTTGGATTTGTGGTGCTGCAGAGGGGTTATTTTGTGCTTGTTGGTGCAGCGCTTTGGTTTTTTGGTTGTTTAGCCAAGTTTTTCACAAGCTTCTGCGAAGACAGCAGGGTTTTAGATAAGGTGGGAAAGTTAGGTGGTTGGCAGGCAGACACTGAATTCGCAGCTGAATTTCTGTTCAAGCAGAATTTTGAGATGAATTTAGAGGTTTTCGTTTGATGGGAATTCCAAGGAATTTTGAGCAATGCCAAAAGAAAAATGATTTGTTACGACCAGTGAGATTCCTGGGGCAGGGTCCACACATCCCTTGACCATGATAAGAGGGCAGATTAAAGTTGGGTGTGTTTTGACTCTGGCTCCAGAAGGCTGCCCTTTCCTTCCAGTCTTTAATGTGTTTTGCTTAGAAGTCTGCATCTTTTGTATATCTGCAATTTATTCATGTTCCTTTGCAATAGATAAAATTACTTGAATGCCATTCTCTGTGCTTGCAATAATGAGATTGAAGAGAAAATGCTTCTCCCCTTTCACCCTTCTACTTCCTACATTAAAAAAAACCCGACTCGCAACCCAGCAGTTCACAAATATTACTCATGTCATTTGCGTGAAGAAAAGGGGAGCTGAATTAAAAGTGTTCAAACTGCACACAAGGAACATTGTTTGCATTATCAGAAAAATTAATCTCCATAGAAAAGCACGAGAGCCTGCAATTCAAAAAGCAAAGAATTAGGACAGCCCAGCTGAGGAAAATTTTCTAGCCAGTTAATTTAATTGCATAAATCATTCCTTTGTTAGCAATAAAGAGATATAATTAAAATGAGATTGCTTCTCATTTCTATTCTCTGGAAACTAAAGGAATTGATTCTGGGGCATGCATTCCCGAATACCACATTGGCAAATTACACACACCTTTTCTGAAAGGCTACACCATCTTGTGCCAATATTGTGGAGAGGTTTAATTAATTATAGATATGCCATATGATCTTAAAGAAATAATTTACTTAATACCTACTGAACTGAAGTTTGCAAATGTGTGCGTACCCTTTGGACAGAAGGTGTTCTGATTTCTACAAACAGGTTAGGAAGTCTAACTGGTAGATGTCAAGGGAAATGCAAGGAAGCACAAATTAATATAATGGTAACCAGGGGAGGAAGCAGCAGCCAGGAGCTGCTTTGCCCTAAATGAGACCAATGGTCCATTGCATCCCCATCGGCTCTGCTAAGTAGCAACTGCCCTTTGGGCTTTGCAAGTTACAACTCCTCCATCTCCATACGACTGTTTGGTCCATCTGACTCAACGAGCGATGGTTTTGCTGCATCAACTTTTCATTTCAACTGGCTAAGAAATCGTGATCCAAAGCGTTTGGGGGATTGCCGAAGATTTAACAGATTAAAATGGAAAATGCGTCAGAGAGAAGCGACGAAATACCAGCTAAAGAACAATGGCAAGAGAAATTGATGGGATGTGCTGAAATGGCAAAGTTAACTGAAAGACTTAGAGATAAAGACAACAGAGACTTTTTAAAAGACCGGGAACCATTTACCGTATTTTTTGCTCCATAAGATGCACCTGACCATAAGACGCACCTAGTTTTTAGAGGAGGAAAGGGGGAAAGCCCCGTTTTTTGGGGGGGATCAGCGCACAGTTCTGCAGCTTCTTTTGCAAAGGGGGAAAGCCCCGGGTTTTTGAGGATCATCTCAAAGTTGTTGAGCTTACATTGCAAAGGGAAAAAATCCTGTTTTTATGGGGTTCAATTCACAGTTCTGCAGCTTCTTTAGGAAAGGAAAAGGAGCCATTTTTACAGTTTCCAGACAGATAATCTAATCAGCCAGTCACATGTCGCTGGGGAAATGAACAGCCTCCATCTGCAGAACATTCAACAATGGAGGCCTGGGCAAGGGGGCGAGGCCAGAAAGGGAGCCAGCGATCGACCACACATTCACGCCAGAAGACGCACAGACATTTCCCCTTACTATTTAGGAGGAGGAAAGTGCGTCTTACGGAGCAAAAAATATGGTAGGTTGTGTCGGATATCTAGATAGCCAGACCTTTCGTATCTTCTAATGTTAATATTATTACTTTAATACTAGGCTCTTGAACTAAAAGCAGCATGTGTGCTAAACAAAACACTAAAATTAAAACCACTTTCAATCTATTTTTAACTATGCTCTTCTACTTCCTCCATGGAAACAGAGACCGTAGCATTCACAAGCACCTTTGCAGAGGTCCGGCTCCCAGTGTTCAGAGAATTTCAACTGCAAGTACTTTTCCATTGCAACAGATGTCAAAGCGGACAAGAAAACCCAACAGTCAACATTTGACTTCAAATGAGGAAACATCTAAAAAGGAGGAGATTGGTAAAACAAAGCTGAAAGGGACAGTCAAGAACTCAAAATCTTCCCAGAATGCCAAAGACAGCAAAATGTCTTCAAAATGCGGCCAAGAAGCTGTTTGAAGCAAACACTTCTGCTGTGCTGATAATTTTAGCTGGTTTGGGCTGTGTGAGTTTCACCATTTGCTGTGGAAAAGGGATGCAAAGAGGCTGTTCACAAAAAGGTGCAAGTTCAGACGTTTGTGTGCACATTTCTGGCGCAGGGTGTGTGCTTTGAAGGTTTGTATACTCTTGATCTTGCTTTAAAATCACAAGGTGTCAAGCAGGAATCAAAACAGCATTGCACCGGCTTCTCAGTGGCCTGAGCTTTTTAAAAAATGCCCATCTAGATGACATTACACCAGAACCCCTTATAAAGTAGCCCTCTGAGAGTCCTAAGATCCATAGCTGTCAACTTACAGATTTGAAAATTAGGGACCAGCAGCCTTGAAAATAAGGGACCAGCAGCCAAAATAAGGGACCTGCAGCCTCACCTGTTCCAGGCACTCCAGTCTTCCTGTCCTCCTGCAGTCTGGTCAAACTCATGCTGGTAGCTTCGAGAAAACTGTCCAACCAACTTTGTAACCAGAGGTTCAACTGAATAGAATCTGAATCACATGCACCACAAGGCCTATGCAGCCTCAACTTAAGATGGCTCCCTGGCCTGGCTTTGCACTGCAAAGTTTGCAGCAGCACGTGCAACAAAATGGCGCCCAGCATTCAAAAAACCCCTCAGCTTGCATTAACTAGCCACACACAAGGCATGCACGCTCCACCCCAAGTCATTCTTAGACTTCTTATTGGGTGAGCAACACAGCCAAGCAACACAGTTGGAGCCTCCCTCCTCCCTGGCTGGCAGGGAGGAAGAGGAGCTGCTTCCTTTAAGGGACATCATTTAAGGGACATTTAAGGGACATCCATCAATAAGGGACAGCAGCGGGACATGGCCCTGGAATAAGGGACTGTCCCTTCAAATAAGGGACACTTGACAGCTATGCTAAGATCGGGGCCTCTTTCCTGGGCTTCAGATGAGGATGAAGAAATAGCTAATGGGGAGGAGATGCCGATACAGAGAATGCAGAGATTGCTTCTAATATGGCAGCAGTTAAAAGGGTAGCAATTTATTAACTTGCTAAAAAAAGCAAAACCCATCCAACATCACAGAAGACTCACCTCCAGACTTGACTACTGTAATTTGCTCTACACGGGGCTGCCCTTGAAGCTGTCCCAGAAACTCCAGCGGGTGCAGAATGCTGCAACGAGGCTCCTCACGGGGTCCCTGCCATGGGAGCATATTCACCCAGTGCTTTTCCAGCTGCACTGGCTCCCGGTGGAGTACAAGGTCAGATTTAAGGTGCTGGTTTTGACCTTTAAAGCCCTTTGTGGTTTAGGACCCTCGTACCTACGGGACCGCTTCTCCTGGTATGCCCCACGGAGGACCTTAAGTTCCATTAATATCAACACCCTAGAGGTCCCGGGCCCTAAGGAAGTTAGATTAGCCTCAACCAGAGCCAGGGCCTTTTCAACACTGGCTCCAGCGTGGTGGAGCGCTCTGTCTCATGAGACCAGGGCCCTGCAGGATCTGATTTCTTTCTGCAGGGCCTGTAGGACAGAGTTGTTCTGCCTGGCCTTTGGCTTAGAATCAGTTTGATTCCCTCCCCCTCTTTCTTTTTCCTTTCTCCTCCTGTGAAGAGGCTGCATCCTAATATTTTAATGTTGTATTTTAATTTTGTTTTTTAAATTGTATTTTAATCAACTTGTTTTTATTATTGGTTGTTAGCCGCCCTGAGCCCGGTCTTGGCTGGGGAGGGCAGGGTATAAATAAAAATTATTATTATTATTATTATTATTATTATTATTAGCTAAAAGAAACTGATACATCTCCAAGCCTGTGATATGAATTGCACAATAGGTGTTTGCACCGACTTTTAGTCGGTGGCTGTTTTTTGTTTTTAACCTTAGCTGCTTGTACAATTTCAAAGTAAAAAAATTAACTGAGCGTGGTTTTCATCAGAATCCGTTGACAGCCCAATTGCTTCTACTTCCTTCCTGCCCACCCCGTCCTGTTTCCTCCTCCTTTAGGAATTTATTCTGCAAACTCCCCCTGCCTGTAGCTTGTTACTCCTATAGAGCACCGTGCATATCAATGGTGCAATATCAATTATACCCATAATTGCTTAGAAATTATACTAAAAATAAATTGAACTGTTGTGGGAGCCTTAAGACTTTGGATGGCCTTTGGCTAGGACAAATTAAGTTTCACTTGGAAGGAGCTACGTGGCACAGGAACTCCTAGTTTAAAAGAAAATTAATTGACTTAAAGGCTCTTCCCATTTGAGACACGCAGGATACAATACACTTCGTTTTTAAAAGTTGCCTTTTCAGGTGGGGTATTCAGCAGAATTTCAAATCTAGCCCCTTTGCTGGAAGTTCTGAGAGGCTTCCTACATGAGACAGTGGCATACTGCTCCCCTCCCAAGAAATCCCATCTTCCTAGAACAGCAGTGTCCAAAGAGCCAGTGTGGTGTAGTGGTTAAGAGCGGCAGACTCGTAATCTGGTGAACTGGGTTCGCTTTCCTGCTCCTCCACATGCAGCTGCTGGGTGACCTTGGGCCAGTCACACTTCTCTGAAGTCTCTCAGCCCCACTCATCACCTCACAGAGTGTTTGTTGTGGGGGAGGAAGGGAAAAGGAGATTGTTAGCCGCTTTGAGACTCCTTAAAGGGTAAAGGGACCCCTGACCATTAGGTCCAGTTGCGGACGACTCTGGGGTTGCGGCGCTCATCTCGCTTTATTGACCGAGGGAGCCGGCGTACAGCTTCCGGGTCATGTGGCCAGCATGACTAAGCCGCTTCTGGAAAACCAGAGCAGCACACGGAAATGCTGTTTACCTTCCCGCTGGAGTGGTACCTATTTATCTACTTGCACTTGACGTGCTTTCGAACTGCTAGGTTGGCAGGAGCAGGGACCGAGCAACGGGAGCTCACCCCGTTGCAGGGATTTGAACCGCCGACCTTCTGATCGGCAAGTCCTAGGCTCTGTGGTTTAACCCACAGCGCCACCCTTATCCCTTGACGCTTCTTAGGATAGTGATAAAGCGGGATATCAAATCCAAACTCTTCTTCTTCTTCCAAGCTTTTATAAAGAGGGCCAGATTTGATGAAGTGCACATGCGTGGGGGCCGACCATTTTGCCGGACATTATTTGATTGTTCCCCCAAAGTTGTTGGCCTTTTTAAAGGATTGTTCCCCCAAAGTTGTTGGCATTTTTTTAGGATTGTGCAGGGTCTCACAATTCTTAGGAAATACCTTTTGGAATAGCGGAAACTAGGTTCACAGGCAGAACAGAGAGCTGAACAGCGGGCGGGAGTGAGAGATGATGAACAGCGGGTGGCAACCCGAGCCTAGTGGCGGGCAGGAGAGCCAGCAGGCAGTGATCTAAGGTGAATGGCTGCACACGGGAAGGGGAACGGGGCTCCAGGGCAGGGGTCAGCAAACCTACTGCGCTTAGGGCCAGTGTCCCCAGCGCCGATCACACGACAGGCCGGAGAGTGGGGGAGCATGTGCTCATACACATGCACACATGCTATTTCCGGTGCACTTCTGGGTTGGAGGAGCACCGGAAATAGCTTTTGCGCATGTGCACCGGATATAGCACTTGTGCATGCACAAATAATGCTTGCGTATGTGCACAAGCTATTTCCGGTGCTCCTCCAACCCAGACGTGGGCAGCCACGCAACGCCGGTAAGAGTGGGCAGCAGGGGTCGCCACGAGCCAGATAAACGAGTCCTTCGGGCCTTATCCTGCCTGCGGGCCTTAGTTTGGGGACCCCTGCTCCAGGGGATTCGGCCCCTGATCCTCGCGGGTGGCAGCTGCCAAACTGCTGCTGCAGAATTCCTCTCGCTTTGCCTGCACGATGAGCTCCTGACGAACAGTGCGGGAAGAGCAGCACCGACCAATCACACAGTGCTGCCACCGAAAATGCACCAATCGCAGCCTGCCCTGCCTGCCTCTAGCCTTCCTTGGCTGAGCGTTGGCTCCATTGGAGAGCAGAGCAGAGCAGCAGGCTCTCGGGGGCAGCAACAGATTTTTCCAAATTGCCTGTGGGGCCATTTTAAACTGGGCCTCGGGCCGCAATTGGCCCCCTGGCCAGACTTTGGACATGCCTGTCCTAGAACAGGTACAAATATCTGCTGGAAGTGTAAAGAGAAAGAAGGTACCTTTTACCGTATGTGGTGGTCGTATAA
>JAXCMG010000113.1:1350124-1387207 GCA_034642415.1 Podarcis siculus
GGCCAGATTTTGGACATCCCTGTCCTAGAACAGGTACAAATATCTGCTGGAAATGTAAAGAGAAAGAAGGTACCTTTTACCGTATGTGGTGGTCGTATAAGGTAATAAAAGCTTTCTGGGAAATGATATATCAGGAACTGAAAAAAATGTTTAAAATAACTTTTGCAAAAAAACAAAACAAAACCCAGAAGCCTTTTTATTAGGAATTTTAGGTGCTGATATCCCAAAGGAGCAGAAAAGTCTTTTTATGCACTGACAGCGACACAGATGCTATTAGCCCAGAGATGGAAAGAAGAACAAGTCCCTACCAGAGAAAATGGCAAACCAAGCTATTGGACTACGCCGAAATGGCAAATCTGACCAGAAAGCTCAGGAAGCAAGAGGACAAAAACTTCAAGGAAGAATGGGGAAAGTTTATAATTTATTTAGGAGACCACTGTAAGCTGATGAAAACATTAGCAGGATTTTAATCTCACTTGTAATGTAACAAATACTATGGATAATATGGATAGATATAAAATATAGATATAATATGCAGTTGAAAACTTTGACAATAGGACCCATGGAGGGGATTGGGGGGAGCGAGGTCTCAAGATTCAGAGAAATCTCTTTATATGGGAATATAAAGAGCCCGCAGACTGCCTCACCAGAGTGGTGCATGCTTTGGTTATCTCCCGCTTGGACTACTGCAATGCGCTCTTTGTGGGGCTACCTTTGAAGGTGACCCAGAAACTACAACTAATCCAGAATGCGGCAGCTAGACTGGTGACTGGGAGCAGCTGCCAAGACCACATAACACCGGTCTTGAAAGACCTACATTGGCTCCCAGTATGTTTCCGAGCACAATTCAAAGTGTTGGTGCTGACCTTTAAAGCCCTAAATGGCCTTGGCCCGGTTTACCTGAAGGAGCGTCTCCACCCCCATCGTTCCGCCTGGGCACTGAGGTCCAGCACCGGGGGCCTTCTGGCAGTTCCCTTACTGTGAGAAGCCAAGTTACAGGGAACCAGGCAGAGGGCCTTCTCGGTAGTGGCGCCCTCCCTGTGGAACGCCCTTCCACCAGATGTCAAAGAGAACAACAACTACCAGACTTTTAGAAGACATCTGAAGGCAGACCTGTTTAGGGAAGCTTTTCTTTGATGGACTACTGTATTTTAATATTTTGTTGGAAGCTGCCCAGAGTGGCTGGGGAAACCCAACCAGATGGGCAGGGAATGAATAAAATAAATGTATTTGGTTTTGTTATAAATTTGTATTTGTAAAATCAAATAAAAAAGATTTTTTAAAATGCACCTGCATCTTCCTGGCTGTAAGAAATCAGCGCCTCCTATAAACTCTCAGGCTATTCCCCAAGGCTGTTTGTCTCTTGCCCTCTTTATCCTCACCGCACCCCAAACTCAGGACTCTTTTTTCAGTTAAAAAAAAATCCAGGTAGCAATTCAAAGTTTGCATCAACTGGTATAATCCACCATACTTTTTTGCTCTGCTTCTGCATGTTAATGTAAGAAATTGGTCACAGGCATTTTGACTAAACCCCTCTGGATCACCCGCAAGAGCATATAAATGGGCAACAGAAGAATGCAGGCTTTTTGGAGCCATCACGGTGACGTGCAGGTCTAGCGGTGTTCAAAGCTTCCTTTTGAGGAGCTGGCAAGAGGATTCACCTTTGTCCTGGAGGCTGAAAATAAAGATTTGTTCAGCTCCGGCAGAATATAAATTTCAGGGTGCAACAGTGTCACCCAGTGGAAACACATGGAACTTTTTTGTACAGGGACACTTCCTTATTCTATCTATTCTAGAGAATGCAAAGGGAGGTGGGATATCACAAAGATAAAAACCTGGGCATCCCAACAAAATATAGTGATAATGCAACACTCTTAGTAGCACAAGTGACCTACTTCACAGCAATAAATTAATTCCAAGATCCAAATTCTATCTTCACCACTGAATAGATTTAGAAGAAAGAATATATAGCATCTACATAGTGGTGCTGTGGGTTAAACTACAGAGCCTAGGACTTGCCGATCAGAAGGTTGGTGCTTCGAATCCCCGCGACGGGTTGAGTTCCTGTTGCTCGGTCCCAGCTCCTGCCAACCTAGCAGTTCGAAAGCACACAGTGCAAGTAGATAAATAGGTACCACTCCGGCGGGAAGGTAAACAGCATTTCCGTGCGTTGCTCTGGTTTGCCAGAAGCGGCTTAGTCATGCTGGCCACATGACCCAGAAGCTGTACGGCGGCTCCCTCGGTCAGTAAAGCAAGATGAGTGCTGCAACCCCAGAGTCGTCCGCGACTGGACCTAATGGTCAGGGGTCCCTTTACCTTTTTACATAGCATTTTCTGTGAATTACATGCACTCCACAAACACGCATCACAGTAATCTTACATCAGCCTCTCTCTTGCAGATGAGGGACTTGGGCTCCCTTTTATGGTGTTACAGGAATTCTAAGGTCTCAAATATAGAATAAATGTTGATAATTTCACAAGGTAAACTCACATACATAGGTATATAACCCACATGTCTAAAATAGTACAGGAGAGCAACCCAAAAGCCATCTTGGTTCTTCTAAGGACTTTCAATATTTCCTCTGCCTCCTTAACCCCCCTTGCATGAGAAAACGCAGGCAGATAGCAGTCAGGGGAAGTTCCTGAAGGGATTCTTCTCCTATATATCTATGAACCTCCTATGTATTAATTGTCATTGTTTGCCCAGATACTCTGCATTGAGGGATGTCTAACGGGCATCCTGATTGTCTTATCAAACGCTAATGTTTTGTGTAAACTGTGTCTGGAACTATGTGAAATTTGCTAAATCCTCAGGAATATCACAGCTCGGCCTGCCTGAGCCACAGTCACTCCACCTTAGGTGCGATGTAATTTCTGACTGTTCATAGAGGGGAAGTCCTCCTTCTCCACGCCATAAGGCAAACCCTTCAGAGATGTTTCTTCTTGGTTCTGGGTCTCTTTTGCCTCCTTGCAAGGAGGGGAGGGAACTGTTGCAACAGAAAAACAAAGACCTGCCTTGCTTTCACTGCATCCTGCCTCTATCCAATCATCTCTGACCAATCATGGACTTAGGGGACTCAGTGTCCCATGGGGAGTTGCTCAGCAAAAGCCGAACACCCCTATTTTTCTACATAAATAGAAAAAGGCCTCATAGTTAAAGCTATGGTTTCCCAAGTAGTGATGTATGGAAGTGAGAGCTGGACCATAAAGAAGGTTGATTGCCGAAGAATTGATGCTTTTGAATTATGGTGCTGGAGGAGACTCTTGAGAGTCCCATGGACTGCAAGATCAAACCTATCCATTCTTAAAGAAATCAGCCCTGAGTGCTCACTGGAAGGACAGATCCTGAAGCTGAGGCTCCAATACTTTAGCCACCTCATGAGAAGAGAAGACTCCCTGGAAAAGACCCCGATGTTGGGAAAGATGGAGGGCACAAGAAGGGGACAGAGGACGAGATGGTTGGACAGTGTTCTCAAAGCACCAGCATGAGTTTGACCAAACTGTGGGAGGCAGTGGAAGACAGGAGTGCCTGGTATGCTCTAGTCCATGGGGTCACGAAGAGTCGGACACGACTAAACAACAAAGGAAAAGGCTGGTGAGAAAGCAGTCTGGGGAAAGGGTAGCTTGCACAGAATAGCCTGATCTGTCACAACACAGAAACCTAGAATCCTAACAGGTACCTCATTTGTTGACTCCAACACACCCAAATCCCTGGGAATGCTAGGACAGAGCACTCTACACAGGTAAGGGGGAACACAAGCCTTATAGGATAACCACTTCAGCCCCTCTCCTATATTCCCCCAACCCCATCCCAGTGTTACATGTGAATGCTGTGAAAGTGTGCTGGCCTAAACCATCCCTCTCCCCAAAGCAGCGAACAGTGTCCTCCAAACAGTGGAAAGGCACACCCGTTGCCACACACAGGCAAGCCCTCCTCCACCTCAGCTTTCTTCTTCTTCTTTGGCGATCACTCATAGCTGAGTAAGATTGTCTTCCATGAACGCAGTCTTAACTGTGAGTCCATAAGTGACCAAGGAGGCAAATTCTGGATCCACACGTCCTTCCACAGTGGGGAACACAGGTTTCCAGGCGGGAGTTCATGGTGAGGGTTTGCCAAGCATGCCTTCCTCTTAGCACGTTTCTCCCTTTCATCCGGAGTTCAAGCATCTTCCAAGCCCATGACAGCTTTGGTAAAGGCTGTTCTCCAACTGGAGCACTCGCAGGCTAGTGTTTCCCAATTGTCAGTTTTTATACTACATTTTTTAAAGATTTGCCTTGAGAGTCTTTAAACCTCTTTTGTTGACCACCAGCATTACACTTTCCATTTTTAAGTTTGGAGTAGAGCAGTTGCTTTGGAAGACGTGGCTTATACCAGATATAGTGAACACATGCGTGCGTCAAGAAAATATTGGGGGAAATGGTTTCAGATTTACTGTACTGTAATAAGGAATACTGATTATCTCCATGTGTATTAAGCTTTATTGCATACATTTATTTTTTTAAAAAAATAATGGTTCCCAGTTGTAGCGACAAAATCACATGCTTCCATTTTCAACCTGTGGGAAGCCTCCAAAGCTTACTAGCTGAAATTGACATGAACTGGAGCTTGCATTTTGTGACATCAAGGACATGGGCTTGTTTGCGCAGCACAGCCATTTCTTAGACCAAGCCTCCCACTAAAGATCTGCAAATGCTAGAACGGTTGTAGCATAGGAACAAAATGAAATAGCAAACAGAAATAAAGTACAGATGGCCTGAACAAAGCACTCCAGCAGGATTTATTGGTTGGTACAGCTAGGTTTAGTTTTGCTCCCCTCCCTCGCCAACCAAGGCCAAAAGAATGCTTATTTTACCATTGATGACGCGCAGCTGAAATACAACCTTAAAGATGAACGAGACAGAACAAAATATGTACACATCAGTTGCAGAAATATGAACTCAAAGCAGTTTAGTTAACTCGGCAATCTTCTCTTCTCTTCCAGATGTCGTCTTTTCCACTATACTTGCCAGAAGTTCATGGTATTTATCCAAGCCAACCCTCAGGCTAAGGCAAAGCTCCTTTTGGGGTCAGGGTGGGGGAGAGATAGGTAGAGTGACTTGTTACAAGCGAGGAAAAAACATGCTGGACAAACCTATAGGTGTCAATATCCCTCTGCTATAATCTATATAGCTCAGCATACTTCTGACATGTGCTAAGCTCATCAGAGCAGCACAAAACTGGAATGCTGTCTTCAAAGCATTTCATATAATGGTATCATCTGCAGCCTCATCTCATCTCTGCCACATCCATTTGAGGGCCATGCAAGGACTTTATATGACCCTTAGCACATGATGCATAGTGAAGCTCTATAAATAACAGCCAGTGTTTTGTTGCTGGCCATTATGGAATTCTGGGACGCAGGTGGCGCTGTGGTCTAAACCACAGAGCCTCTTGGGCTTGCCGATTGGAAGGTCAGCGGTTCGAATCCCCGTGACAGGGTGAGCTCCCGTTGCTTGGTCCCAGTTCCTGCCAATCTAGCAGTTTGAAAGCACGTCAAAGTGCAAGTAGATAAATAGGTACAGCTCCGGCGGGAAGGTAAACGGCGTTTCAGTGCACTGCTCTGGTTTTGCTTAGTCATGCTGGCCACATTGACCCAGAAAAACTGTGGACAAAATGCCCGGCTCCCTCGGCCAGTAAAGCGAGATGAGCGCTGCAACCCCAGAGTCGTTCGCGACTGGACTTAACTGTCAGGGGTCCTTTGCCTTTACCCTTATTATGGAATTCTATACAAACTGCACCAGGCTTTCTGAGCTGGGTCCTAGTGCTTCAATGACATTTCCCAAAATTATAAGTGCATAGCCCGGTCATTTTTCTTGGCAAAGTCTTTACCAGCGTACTCACCATTTTACCATCTTGGATTAATAATGATAAGAATAATAATTTATTATTTATACCCCGCCCATCTGGTTGGGTTTCCCCAGCCACTCTGGGCAGCTTCCAACAAAATATTAAAATACAACAATGCGTCAAACATTAAAAGCTTCCCTAAACAGGGCTGCATTCAGATGTCGTCTAAAAGTCTGGTACAGTGGTACCTCGCAAGACGAATGCCTCACAAGACAAAAAACTCGCAAGATGAAAGAGTTTTTCATTTTTTGAGTTGCTTCGCAAGATGAATTTCCCTATGGGCTTGCTTTGCAAGACGAACACATCTTTCAAGTTTGTTTCCTTTTTCTTAAAACCGTTAATACCCAGGGTGCATTGCTTGAAGAGGTGCTTTGCAAGACGAAAAATTCGCAAGACGAAAAAACTCGCAGAACGAATTAATTTCGTCTTGCGAGGCACCACTGTAGTTGTTTTTCTCTTTGACATCTGGTGGGAGGGTGTTCCACAGGGCGGGCGCCACTACCAAGAAAGCCCTCTGCCTGGTTCCCTGTAACTTGACTTCTCACAGAAAGGGAACCGCCAGAAGGCCCTCGGACCTGGACCTCAGTGTCTGGGCGGAACGATGGGGGTGGAGATGCTCCTTCAGGTATACTGGACCGAGGCTGTTTACAAGCAATGAGAACATATTTTATAATGGGAACCTAAATATGTTCAGGGCCATTGGCATGTGTGTTGTGTGTGCATGTATGTATAGGTAGGAGGATGTGTTGATTTCAAGCAGAAAGAAACCTCTATAAAAATGTTCCACAGGTTCCTCTCTGGGTCCACGCACGTTAAATACTAGTGTGTATACCTTCTCACCAGCAGAAGCCCCATCAGCATGACTGCCCACTTTGCTTCTGTGAAGTTTGACCTATTCCACTTATGCATGTGTCTGCTTCATGTCTAATCTTTGCACTCACCTGAGCTTTCAACTTCTCTTTCTCTGCATTGTAATTTAGCTGCCGAATAGCACTTTTGAGCTGCTTGATTTCTGCATGAGTTGCTGTTAACTTCTCACAGACAGCTCCTCTCTTCTCCTGAAATTTGTTGCAGTACCTAGAAAATAATTAACTAGTTATTGTAGCACTAATCTCAAGTAAAACCACATAGATAAAAATTGTACTAGCAGCAAATGTCAGTTCACATACTGGCGATTCTCTACTTCTGTTTTTTCTTTCATGCTTTATATTGAAATAAAACAAAAGCAGAACTGGGATTCTCTACTCGTGAATGTTTAGACCAGAGTTTCCCAGCTGTTTTGGGACTACAATTCCCATTATCTCTGGTTCTGTTAGGTAGTAATGATGGGAGTTGTAGTCCAAAAACAGCTGGAGCAGTTTCTCAAGTTTGGGGAACCCTGGTCTAGATTAATATTACTCTAGTCACAAAAAAATACCGTGGAATGAGGATTTTAGAATAAGAAACATATAGCTGAGTTTACTAATGATGTCAATTGTTTTTGAAGTTTTGGAAATAACTTTGGGAGACGTTTTGCTTGAATTCAGTTCTATTGGCATGGCAGTAGAGCTACCTTATTTTTTATCATATCTATCTTTTTTTAAAAGCTCCTTTTTCCAAAGGAGAGCAGTTCTAGGATTATCCTTGCTTCTCCTATTCTGTCCCTCCATGAACTCTCCCTGTCATTACTGCCCAAATTTACAATTACATAGTAGCAGGAACATCTCAACAACAGAAGCACAGCAACTGATAAAGGGAGAAGACACGAGGGCACTTTCCATTTGTCTGCTTCTCATGCTAATTCGGACGTCGCATTTTGTGAGCTACCTTGAGATCCTCTGACAAAAAAGCCAGGATATAAACATGACAAACCAAATAAATGAGGGCATGGGCATCCTCTCTGCCCTTTCTGTCACTGGTGATTTAGCAGAGGATAGAGTCTTCACAACTGGTGGACTTTCCTCCCCTTCAGGACTGAGGCACCTAGGAGATTCATCTCCCAAGTTCCACACCAGTGTCTCCTCTGAAGATTAGGAGAATGGCCTACAGTAAAGGTAAAGGGACCCCTAACCATTAGGTCCAGTCGTGGCCGACTCTGGAGTTGCGGCGCTCATCTCGCTTTATTGGCTGAGGGAGCCAGCGTACAGCTTCCGGATCATGTGGCCAGCATGACTAAGCCGCTTCTGGCAAACCAGAGCAGCGCACGGAAACGCCGTTTACCTTCCCGCCAGAGTGGCACCAATTTATCTACATGCACTTTGACGTGCTTTCAAACTGCTAGGTTGGCAGGAGCAGGGACCGAGCAATGGGAACTCACCCCGTTGCGGGGATTCGAACCGCCGCCCTTCTGATCGGCAAGTCCTAGGCTGTGTGGTTTAACCCACAGCGCCACCCGCGTCCCACAGACTTTTGCTTATTTACTCAAAGACCTGCTGCTCACCTTGAGCCTCCAAACCCCTTTCTGACTTGAGGGCTGAGATGGAGAAATAAGAAAGGGCCTTGCATTCTAAATAACTCAGGAGCTAAGCTGCGTCAAAGTCCTAATTCCTTGGAGGGGATTGGCACTGTGATGCGGCAAGTGTTGCCATGTGAATCTGCTGCAGCAGAAAAAAGAAACAAGCCAACAAACAAGAGATGTGTTGCATCTCTTTCGGAAACAAGCACAAAAATTCCCTACAGGTCTCGAGATTTTTGATAACCAGAAGAGGCAGAAAATTATGAAAGATTCATGAAAGGCAAACGGACTTTTGAGCGAGCCTTTGTGGCTCCTTTTCAAGAGAATGAAAGCCTTAAATGAGTACTGTGCTCAAAGTCAACTTGCATTGTGACAAACCACCTGCCAGAAGCAAAACTGTCTTCACAAAGTAGCACAACCCCTTCCCAAAGGGTGTCATAAACATGTATGCTTTTGTCAGAATGCAAATTTTGAAGCTGCATTATGATGTTTTAAGATACCAAGCAAAGTAAGAACAGAAATATTAACTCATTCTTACTGAGTTATTGCCTGCTTGCGCTGTTCAATATCCTCACATGTCTTTTTAAGTTTGATTTCGGCAGTGGTGAGTTTCTCCCGCTTCACCGTCACTAGTCTCCTCAAGGTTATTTCCTCCATCTTGGCATTCTTTAATTCACTTTTGTTGCTCTCTATCTGGTCCTCTAGGCTTCGGATCTGATATGCAAAAAATACAAACAGCGGTTATATAAAGTCACTTCACAGTATTGTTGAGCTACTGAATTATGTTTGGGGTTGTTTTTTTTTTAGAAATGAGCATACCTGCCCCCACTCACATCAGATTGGCTAAGATATAAGCCAAGCTATTTATGGTCAAATCAGCAAATAGGTCAGTTCATTGCGCAGAAATGTTTCTTGTCTTGCTGGGGGTAAGAGGGGAATAATTCTTCCCCAGTTTAGATATTAACCCAAGCTAAACTGACTTTAGTGGAGAGCCACAATAGAAATGTTAGTTCCCAATTACATTAACATTTCTTATTCTCAGGCAGAGGAAAAATGCCTCTATAGTAATAAGCTTAGCTAAAGTAGACGCTCTGATCACAGAACAGGGGAGCTGGAAGGGGACGCAAGGGTCATCTAGTCCAACCCCCTGCAATGCAGGAATCTCAACTAAATCATCCAAGATGGCTGTCTAACCTCTGCTTTAAAACCTGCAAGGAAGGCGTCCACGACCTCATCAGACCGTTCCACTGTTGAATAGCTCTTATTGTCAGGAAGTTCTCCCTGAGGTTTAGTTGGACTCTTCTTCCTTGTAACTTGAACCCATTAGTTCGGGTCCTACCCTCTGGAGCAGGGGAAAACAAGCCTTTTCCATCTCCCATGTGACAGCCCTTGAGATATTTGAAGATGGCTATCATATCTCCTATTATGCAAGGCTGAACATACCCAATTCCCTCAATCGTCACTCATAAGCCTGGATTTCCAGAGCCTTGATCATCTTCGTCCTCCTTTCCACATGCTCCAGCTTGCCAATATCCTTCTTAAACTGTGATGCCCAGAACTGGACACAGTACTCCAGGTGTGGTCTGATCAAGGAAGAATAGGGTGGAATTTGCTCCTCTTGATCTGGAAGCTATAATTCTGTTGATGCAGCCTGTAATAACACCAGGCTTTTTTGCTGCTACATCACATTGTTGATTCATGTTAAGCTTGTGGTCTACTCAGACCCCTAGATTCTGTTCACATGTACTATTGGCAAGCCATATGTCCCCCGTCTTAGCTTTGTGCATCTGGTTCTTCCTGCCTAACTGTAGAAGCTTTATCCTTATTGAAATTCATTTTGCTAGTTTGGGCCTAGTTTTCCAGTCTGTTAAGGTCTTCTGCAGCATTAGCTACCCTTCTCAGTTTGGTGTCATCTGGAAATTTGATGAGGGTCCCATGTGCATAATTCCTTTGTCCAAGTCGTTTATCAAGACGTTGTACAACAACGGGCTCAGGACAGAACCCTGCGGCACCCCATTTGTCGCAGGGTGATGAGGGACCATTATGGGCTGGACCAGTTTGCAGATGATACCCAACTCAACCTCTCATTTAAATTGAAACCAGTGAAGGCAGTGAAAGTCAGTTTCTGGGTTCCGGTTGGAGGAGGGATGGCGGTCAACGGATTGAGGTTGAATCCCGACATAATACTAGAATTCGGGGGGCATTAATTAAACCGAATGTTGGAAGATTCAAGAAAGTCAAAAGGAAGTACTTTTTCACAACGCTTCATAAAAACTACATTTGCTCTCACAATATGTAGTGATGGCAACTAACTCTGATGGCTTTAAAAGACAAAATCACAGAGGACAAGACTATCAATGGCTACTAGCTACAATGACCAAGTTCTACCTCCAGTCTCAAAGGCATCCAAATAAGGCAAGGGCAAAGGAGCCCTGGACACTTAAGCCCAGTCAAAGGCGGCTATGGGGTTGCAGCATTCATCTTGCTTTTAGGCCAAGGGAGCTGGCATTTGTCTGCAGACAGCTTTCCGGGTCATGTGGCCAGCAGGACTAAACCACTTCTGGCACAACGGGACACTGTGATGGAAACCAGAGCGTACAGAAACACCGTTTACCTTCCCGCCACAGTGGTACCTATTTATCTACTTCTGCACATACACAGGGACTGCCACACGATGCGTCTTATTTTTCTCATTTCCCCATCAAGTCCTCCATCTTGATACCAGGAACCTACCAGGAATTAACCTCAGAGTTGTGCTAATGCCAAAAAATAGATTTAACAACAGTTCCCTAGCTAAAATGTAAGGGAGAGAAATTTGTAATACATACCTCTGCTATTATATTTGACAGTTTGGCCACATTCGCTACTTGGGTTTCCATTTTCTTCTGGTACAACTGGATCTCCTGCTGGCACGGTGGTAAGATTTCTACAAGGTCTCTGTAACTTTCATACTTCTTGATCACTTCTTGCTTTATAATTTTTTGAAAAATTGAGCAGAATTTTAGCATCCCATGCACTTTGTATAGCAACATTTTTCAGAAAACCTACCATACCTGGCCACTTTCAAGAACTTAGCACAATTTTCTGAAGGATCTGTATGCATTTATCATTTATTTAATACAATTTATATACAAAAGGGAAAAGAATAAAATGAAATTATTAGCAAACACCATTACAGTGGTGCCCCGCAAGACAAACGCCTCGCAAGACGGAAAACCCGCTAGACGAAAGGGTTTTCCGTTTTGAAGGCGCTTCGCAAAACGAATTTCCCTATCGGGTTGCTTCGCAAGACGAAAAAATCTTGCGTCCCCCCGCGGGGTTTTTTTGCTTTTTTCGCCCTTTTCCTAAGCCGCTTATCAGCTGTTTTCTGCTGATAAGCCGCTTAACAGCTGATCGCGAAAAGCCGCTTGACAGCTGTAGCGCTAATCCGCTAAGCTGTCAATGGGCTTGCTTCGCAAGACGAAAAAACTGCTAGACGAAGAGAATCGCGGAACGGATTCTTTTCGTCTAGCGAGGCACCACTGTAAAAGATTCAAAAAATTAAAACAGCAATAAGCTATAAAAACACACCAGGATTCTAGATATTCTAGGTAGATATTCTATTATACTTTTTCCAAAGGGTGCAGAAAAAGCATTCAATTCCTCCTCTGATGCAATCATACAGATAAGCAATCATAAGGCAGAAAAGGAAGATTTTCTGCATGTGAAGCATACAACAAGCAAGAGGAAAGCTGTTTTTGCTCACTTGTCCAGCGGGCTTAATTGCTGCTGATATATAAAATATATAAGCAAGATGACTCACCTTGTCTTTCTTGAGTTTTTGCACAGTCTGCTGGAGTTGTTCTTTGCGAGTAGCCAGCTCCTCTGGATCATCTGCGATTTTGGACTTTAGTTGTTTTTGTTCTTCTTTTAGATTACATAGGGTTAGTTTTTGCTCATTCTAATTAGCAAAAGAATATAAATATTCTTAATGTTACCACAGGTTTAAATTAGATATTGAACAACTGTTTTGAAGCACATCTTTTACTGGACTGAAGTTAGTGACGATTAGACTTTTTTTGCTTTCAAAACAAAACAAAACAAAGCCATTTCACTTGATTAAAGTAGTCAAGGCTTTCATTTCCGTTCAGAGCACAAGGAGTGCAACATGCAGCCATTTCTGAATTTCCAAACTTTGGAACCTGTTCTACAAGGAGCAGCATGCAGGTAATTCTGCCTTAAAGTAGAGGAGATGCTTTATTCAACACTATAAAGAATTGTAAACAGCTGAATACAGAGTTTACCAACGTTTTACTTTACAAACTAATAAAAGGTATTGGCATTGCAGTGTCCATGATCACATGCTAGTTTAAAATATAACCTCCTAGATTAAAAAGGCTGCTGCTATAAATCAGGCACAAAACTACCTCATGTGAACCTTGGGTCACTCAGAAGAACGAAAGTAGAAACCAAAACCATGAGATATTTCAGGACTTGTGGAATGTTGAGAGCATATTGTGTAGAGAAGAAATATGTGGCTTAATGCCAAACACAGAAATTCCTCTCTTTGCTGCT
Organism: Podarcis siculus; assembly: GCA_034642415.1. Classification (NCBI taxonomy): domain Eukaryota; kingdom Metazoa; phylum Chordata; class Lepidosauria; order Squamata; family Lacertidae; genus Podarcis; species Podarcis siculus. The sequence continues at coordinate 1,363,000 of JAXCMG010000113.1, forward strand.
ACGCTTTGTCTGGGGGGTGAGCCATGCTACTGCCCTATCACAATAAACACACAACTGGCTGTACTTTTGAATAAATAAAGTATACTATTCATTGTATCAAATTGTAAATTTCAACGGAAGTCTCAAAGTTCAACGAAAAAAGTAGACGACCCAGTGGATCAGTTCATTCTCTAACAAAGAATTTCTATCTGTGATTTTTTTAGAAGGACGCACTTTAATTCTTGATTCATCCACAAAAATTTCTAGATGAAGAAAAGGTAAATGACATGGGCTTGATGGATTATTGGACTCCAGGAACAGACAAGTGGAACAGACACTTATACATGTATGGACCTTATGCATGAACTGATTAGAGAATGAACTGATCCACTGGGTCTTCTGCTTTTTTCGCTGAACGTTATGAGACTTCCGTTGAAATTTACAATTTGAGACAATGAATAGTATACTTTATTTATTCAAAAGTACAGCCAATTACGTCTTGTGTGTTTATCGAGTACGTTTCACGTAACCATAGGTTTGTTGTTGTTTTGTTACTGCTCTATCACAAGCATCACATGAATCTTTTTTGGGGGGGGGAATGAAAATTTGTAAATGCTTAGGACAGAATTTACTCCATTTTTCAGCAAATTTGTTGCCGTACGTTGCTGATGGTAACCAATAACAAAAACCTCTCAAATGAAAATTTCAGTGACAGGCATTTCTTAAGACTGTTTTAAAACTAAGGATTCCCATATCAAATATAGCTATTGGAGATCAATATATGCTGGTATTTCTTCAGGACTACCATTCCGGCTCCCCACTGAGCTCCACTTACCAGCTTCTGTGCTTTTTCTGCAACTTCTGTTTTCTTCTGGGAGATCTCTTCTTGCAAAATAGCCTAGTACGAAAGAACAATCACTTGCTAGTTAAGAAATGAAATTCGAAGGGGCTCATTCTGAACTCTAGAAGAACCTAGACTTTTATCTCACATGTCGTCCTTCAGATTATAGAGCCTTTTTGTAGAAAGCTAGGGGAGTAACATACCCACAGGACCATAGATGAAATAATGGCAGTAGATAGATGCCCAATGCAAGTAAGCTGGTCTCCCTCTCTCTCTCTCATATTTACTCCTGCTTTCATAAGCCCCCACCCAAATGAGAGAGATGCCAGCATGTTTCTAAGCTGGCTCTAGTAATTCAGAATTATTCCTGGAATCAGTTATCTTTTATTTTCTTGCTCTTATCTACAGCAGCACAGCATAATGAGCAAGAACATGGAAAAGAAGCAAGATTTTTCAAACATATTTGGTTAATAAAAAAAGTGAATAGATTTTTCCATATTTGAACCATTTTATGTTCCCATCTCTTTTTCGGTTATTTTGGAGGTGGCAACCATTTTGCTCAGCCACACCCCTAGCAACAGCCATTTTGTGACTGGTGCCCATCATCTTAAAATTCCAAATGCACCCCCGAAAAGAGAGGCAACCACTCATGCCATTGGCTTTAATGTTCTGCAAATGGCAACAAGAGAAATTTAAAGGACAAAGTGTTCAACACTCTCCAGCAAAGACAAAAACTAAACAAAAACCCCAAGTACTATTTAATAGCAAATTTTAATAGCAAAGCAACTTTGGATCCCCAGCGGACTTCTTTAAGAAAGAACACACACCGTTTTCTGCCGATATTCATGGTTCAGTTTTTGCTCCAGCTCCTGAATATCCTGAGAGAGCTCCTTGAACTCTGCCTCTTGATCTGCAGGAACAGTACTGCACATACAGAGAAAGGGTATTTGTATTTGCCGTGTATGTTCACAAAGACCTACTTGTTTTCACTTACCGTATTTTTCGCTCTATAGGACACACTTTTCCCCCTCCAAAAATTAAGGGGAGATGTGTGTGTGTCCTATGGAACGAATGCAGGCTCCTTGGCTTCAGCGATAGCAACGCGAAGCCTCCGAAGCGCAGAGGGAGTGCTCCCTCCGCGCTCCGGGTTCCTTTTGCTGAAGCCGGGAGAACAAGACTCTGCTTGCTTCAGCGAAAGGAACCTGAAGCCTCCAGAGTGCAGCGGGAACTTGCGCTGCGCTCCAAAGTCTTCGGAGATAGCCGCCTGAAGCCTCCAGAGTGTAGTAGGAGGTCCCGTTGCGCTCCGGAGGCTTCAGGTTCCTTTTGCTGAAGCCAGGAGAGCAAAACTCTCCTGGCTTCAGCAGAGAGGGAGAGCTGCGCAGCACCCCTTCAGCAAAGCGGGAGGAGAAATGGAAGGGGCTTCCTGCTGCTTCGCTGAAGGGGCGCTGAGCAGAGAGGGGGGGATTTTTTTTCTTGTTCTCCCCCTCTAAAACAAGGTGTCTCCTATGGTCGGGTGCATCCTACAGAGCGAAAAATACGGTAGTTCAAGAGCTCATTTTAATGCAATTGCCTTACAACCTTAGGGGTGCTATCCCACCAAAGGCTCTGCACGCAGCTGAGCTTTCCCTTGCCCATTCCCTGTATCTGGTGGCGGGGAGAGCAATGTAGGAGAGAAGAGAGGGGGCGTTCTGGTGGGTGAGCTGAAGTTCACAAGTGCAATGACTTCACTGGATTCACCCCAGATTTTCAAAACATACAGGATGCTGCTAAATTTAGGATTTATTTATTTTTAAGCGTATAAATGTGAAGCATTCTCTCAACTAACCTCTCTCAGATAGATTTGCTTAAAAGACTTGTCTAAACCAAATGTAGTCCTACTGCATATGAGCTGCCCAGTCTTCTCGGTATTGGCACCCTCCCTGTGGAACTCTCTCCCATCAGATGTCAAGGAGATAAAGAACTACACAACTTTTAGCAGATATCTGAAGGCAGCCCTCTATAGGGAAGTTTTTAATGTTTGTTATTTTATTGTGCTTTATATGTGCTGTAAGCCGCCCAGAGCAGCTGGGGAAAACCAGTCAGATGGGCAGGGTATAAATAATAAAATTATTATTAGTAGTATTATTACTATTATCACCACCACCATCCATTCACTCAGTTTAGAGAGGAGGTTTTGAAGCTCTTCAAAATCTTCTTCTTTTTAATGACTGTGAACAATTTAGTATCATCAGCAAACTTGGTCATGTCACTGTTCACTTGTAACTCTAGGTCATTTATAAACAAGTTTAAAAGCATAGGTCCCAGTGCTCGCTAGCACGGTAACCTATTAGCATGGTTAGCAGACCTCTGCCTGCAGATTCCTCTGATATTGCATATAAATTCCCTCCCACTTAGACAGAAGTGTTTATGGGCAAGGAGAAAACAGAACAGTCCAAAAGTGAGCTGGAGATTACAGGCTTTACTTTACTCTCATGTAGGCAGGGGCTGACTTCTGGGGGAGAAAGGTAAAATGATTCAATCTGACAGCACCCCCTGAACTTGCTGTCTGTTACTCCCTACCAGAAAACAAGACAGTTACAATTTCCTTAAAGTTTGTAGGTTCAAGAATGCATTGGCACGCTGGAGTTAATGTTCAGCACTGAACAATTCCATCTAAGGTTAGTTTGCACATCAAACTAGCATGGCTTTATATGCAGCGGGATGTTAAAATGTAGTGGGAGGAACGAGATGCATTGGCTCTGGCCCTGTGAGGCACCAGGACCGATGCAATTTGTTCCTCCTTTAGCTGCCATTCCCACCTAGGGAGATGAGGTGGTTTCCCTCCGGCGCCTTGGCCAATACGGCTCATTCCTCCCTCTGCTTTTCAACATCACAATATTGCAATGTTTGGCTGGGGATACATCACAAAGTTGGAAACTGATAGCGCCCAGCCCTAGTAGAATGCAGGAAGAGATTGCACAGAGGACAGGTAAGCACTTCTTGCCAGCTCCAAGTAAGACTACAGATTGTATGGAAAGGCATGCATGTCTTAAGGCGTAATTCATGTATTTCCGTACTTTGGAGCCCTAGGAACTGTCCCTTAAATTTCAAAGGTTGCTTTAAAGCGTGGGTAGGCAAACTAAGGCCCGGGGGCCGCATCCTGCACAACTGCCTTCTAAATCCGGCCCACGGATGATCCAGGAATCAGCGTGTTTTTACATGAGTAGAATGTGTCCTTTTATCTCTGGGTTATTTGTGGGGCATAGGAATTCGTTCATTCTTTTTTTCAAAATATAGTCCAGTCCCACACAAGGTTTGAGGGACAGCAGACCGGCCCCTGCCGAAAACGTTTGCTGACCCCTGCTTTAACTTACTCAAGTTTCTCCAACTTCAATGTTGCCTCCTGAATTGCTGTTTGAACTCGTTGCTCTTTTTCCACAGCTGATTTCTGCAAAAAGAGAACAGTTTACATTGCATGCAAACCAAAATGTACACTTGGGTCTACAAACTAGTTTGATCTTACAGGCCAGAGAACTTGCATATTACCTGGGCCTATGCTTAGGTCCCACTGTAGCAGTGACTGTTTTTAGCCTATAGTACTGTACTTTATAGACTCAAGATTCCACGACTTTCTGAAGACAGTTGAATGTCATACAGAGTGATGACTGCCTGCAAGGTTCATTAACCTAGAGGCCTATCATGATGGGGGAGTCAAAACCATGTGTGGCTCTTCCTAACTTCCACAGTGGAAATAGGAGCACTTTCGTTACAGTGAGAGTCGCTGCTGCCGCTGCTACAAAAGTAAGGTGTTAGAGCCCCCAGAGTAGACTGGAATTCCAAACTTACCACACGTTATTCCTTCACCCTGATGGTAAGAGGACTGATTGTCTGAAGGCAAGGCAGCTGGGGGAAATATTTATTCACTTTCTTACATTTATATACTGCCTTTCTTCCACCATGGGACCCAAGGTGGCTTGCAAGGAGTTCCCAGACATTCATGTACCCGGGCACTAACTGCACCCAGACCTGCTTCGCTTCAGCAAAGTGGCATTTCAGCCCCATCAGACCACATTGTGGTAGGCATATTTAGCAGAAGCATGCGGAGAAAGGCCCTGCAGTGCGGTACCTCTAGGTACAAGAACTGGGAAGAAACTTCTGCTGCCAACTAGGGCTGGGGGATGTCTGGTTTTCAACATCACGATGCATCACCAGCCAAACATTGTGGTCTGGCGATACGTTGCACTGCTGAAACAACAAGGTGCACTGGCCCCAGCTTGCGAGGTGCGGGGTGAAACTGCCTCAGCTCTCACCATGGAAGCCAAGACACTTTTCACCCCAGTGCCTCACCGCTGGAACAACACAGCTTGTTTGCAAGGCACAACTGGGGAGAGGGAGGGTTCCTGCCCCCCAGCTGAGCAAGCCCTGTACCTCTTCAGCTTGCATGTACATTGTACCCCCAGTGGTACATTGCAGGTAAAACCACCGCCGAGTCCCTCTGCTATCAACAGCCCGATGTTGAAAGCAGCGCTGGTAGCAGAGGGACTCAGGAGCAGCGTCAGTTTCACCTGCCATATGCCGCCAGGTGAAGCTGCCATCAGTCTGCCCCTTATACCGGTCCTGGGCGATGCGCCGTTACATTGCCGAGGCCTGCTACCAATTCTACTAAGCCCTGTCTCCAGTGACATCAGAGAACTCACATTGGATCTCCTCCTCCTGTTCTGAGAGAGAACCAACTGGTTAATCATCAGTCTGTGAAATTCAGATCCCCATATATTTCCCTCACTGCCTTTTGGGTTTTGCCACACTTGTTAGTCTTTATATCCAGAATCCTGTATCTTAACTAAAAGGTTGTTTAACAGGGAATAATTTCATTAGGTGTGGATTTTTCTCTTAGTTCTGGCAATAAATAAATAAATAGGTGGCATTCCAAAAGAACAGGAACCCACCTGGCAATCCTGTATCTCCCTTGGCTTCCAACGCCATAACCACCAAGTCCCTAAACTTTGCCTCTGAAGTCCCTTTCTGCTGTCACCTATTACCCCTCCTATCTCTGTCATTATCTTCTTCCCCTCCTTGACCTGCCTTTCGTTGAAACCCATGCCTCCACCACACACTATTTCTCATAGTTGCTGTTGAAAGGAAGATTTGAGGTGTCCTGTAGAACAAAGAGCTGGTAGGGAGTTAGGCAAACTAAAGGAAGTAGGATCAACTTTCTAAACTGGGATATTTTTATCTTGCCTCCTGCTGTCCCACTTTCTGCCAAACTGACCTTTATTCAAAAGAAACTGAAATACTACATAGATCCTATTGCCCACAGCTTCATTTTGTCAGTACTAGTCTACGATTCTATGAAATGATACTATGGAGTGATCTTTGTGTTGTGGCATGCAAAGTCTAGAAACCCCAAACCCTGTAATTAATCTTACAAACGTGCTCTGGATTTCCAGGTAGACCTCACGACGTGAGTCACGGAAGAAAAGGAAGTTAATGAGGCCACTCAAAAAACGAGCTGTCCTCTTGGCTTCTAGAAGAGCAACAAAAAAGGAAATGCTTTTGTAAGACATATGGGGCATACAATTTTTCAAATTCAAAAAGCTGCCTGAAGTTTAAACCCACAATAGATGGAATCTACCACATACAAATGATACGTAGAAACTCTTGAATATTGAATATTGTGTGCGGGTTCAATCAAGGGAGTTAATCGTAAAAATTCAGAAAAGAGATCCCCTTTGAGCTGGCCACAGCATGTCTAATGGAATATTTTCAGGAACTGTACATGTAGTTCTGCTACTGTTTTTGCAGACTTTATCCTAATGCTGTTGTTGGAAACTGCAATAAGAACCGGAAAACTGAACTTTCACACAAAAATTCATCACAACTCCCGCCGCTCCCAGTATCCCAATTCAACAGCCTAAAATTGTGGGAGGTGGGGTGGGTGAGTTTTAACTATTATCATGCAATCTTGCTAACCTTACTGAAAATCACCTAGAGATCAACACTAGTAGATCCTGATCAATCTCTGCAATAAACAATGTGGCTCTTTTTGCACTTAACACCAAGCCAAAACCAGGGCTTTACACAAATGCACAAGTTCCCAGAAATAAGAACGGCACCTATGCATTCTGCCCCCTGCCCCATCTCCTGCTGCCATGCTACTAGAGCTAAGCCACGGTTTGGCTCAGTGTCATCCAAACCTGAGTTCATAGTTTACCCCCTCCAGACAAATCATGAATCGTAAACCAAGAACGAACCTTAATTACAGCTAAATTACTAAAAAAAAAAAGGGAAAGCTAGTAACTCTTATGGGCTCATTTATTTCTTAAATATCTATACTGCTTTTCATCTGAGAATCACAGGGTGGTTTGCAATATGAACACAAAAACACATAACACAGTAACTAACAAAACAATATTTAGAGGGCTGTCGTAAAGATCCACCAGGAAAATGAACTTCAGTTTTCACGTTGGCAGGGTCATAAGATGAGAGGAACATATTGGCATACATGGGGAGATGTACATATGCCATGCATGCACACAATTTTTAGAAGCGGGTTGCTATGGAGATTGGTATTATTGTTGGCAGACAGGTCGCCTTGTACGCTAAGGCATTTTTGATGATAAAATGTTAATGTACTAAAGTTCAGGACTTGTTTCCTTCTCCTGTAGCATGATGCGCCTTCCGCTTGGCTGCAATTCTACCCTGTGACGGCAACAATTGTAACCGGAAGACCTGACTGGCTCAAGGTTTCCCCCATGATCTTTACAGCTTAACCAGCGATACGATAATTTTTATTGTCATTGTCCCATACAGAACGACGAAATTGAAAATCTACATCATACATTCAAAAACCAACAAGCCTGCTATCCCAGCCTGGTTAGCCCCCTAAAAACTCTGATACCCCATAATTAAATACAATATACTCCCATAGAGATTACCTTTAAAGGTAAAGGGACTCCTGACCATTAGGTCCAGTTGTGACCGACTCTGGGGCCGTGGTGCTCATCTCGCTTTACTGGCCGAGGGAGCCGGCGTACAGCTTCCAGGTCATGTGGCCAGCATGACTAAGCCACTTCTGGCGAACCAGAGCAGCACACAGAAACACTGTTTACCTTCCCGCCGGAGTGGTACCTATTTATCTACTTGCACTGGTATGCTTTCAAACTGCTAGGTTGGCAGGAGCAGGGACTGAGCAACAGGAGCTCACCCCGTCGCAGGGATTCGAACCGGCGACCTTCTGATCGGCAAGTCCTAGGCTCTGTGGTTTAACCCACAGCGCCACCTGTGTCCCAGAGACTACCTTACACTGCGTTTAAAACCAAAATCACATTTGAATAGAAACTCTTTCTCAGGCGGCTAGTCCTAGTCTTTATAACCCTGTACCTTCTTCCAGAAGGCAGAAGCTGAAAGAGATCATTTCCGGGGTGCGCACTATCCTGCACTAATTTGAACCTGGGCCTCAGAAGACCTAACAAACTGTAGGACAGGCGGTCGTGCAATAAAAATCCCTGACTGCACAACACATCCTGGGTAGTGCTAGTGCGGAAATTCCCCCAGACGAACCCTTGCTGTGGGGAACACTGCAACTGCGAAACAGAATCCCAACCAAACTGCAACAAATGAGCCCTCGGTGGCAATTCCCTCAAGATCAAACCAAGAATTGAGACACAACACATTAGAACACACAAGAGACATTAAAAGCTTACTTGGATTTAGAAGGTCAGCAATCTGGAAGTCGTTGACACGGCAGAGCGGAAAAAAGCGTTCCCTGTCAATTGTACAAAACATTAAGCATTTTTAAAATAGACTCTAAATATACTTATAAACTTATTATTAGGGTAAAAATGAGCGTACAGAATGTGATTTCAGCATACTCACATGTTAGTAAAGAGATTTGCTATTGGCAGGAAGCCATCAAAAATCTGGGGATATGGAGTTTCAAAGGACACTGGCATCTAAGAATGTAACAGAATCAGTAAAGAGATGCAGTTTCCTTACTTAATTCTTCAGACAATCCTGCCGGAAAAAAATCTTTTTGTAACATTATTATCCGCTCACTCCCTCCTGGGGTGATGCAGCTTTTGCGGCCCAGTACCTTTACTGCCACCATCTACCATACCGCTGTGGGTCTTGCTTCCGGCAACCAAGAGGAGACAAATTCCCCCTAATGGCTGCTGGAATTCAAAATTCCTGCCTGTGATTTGTCCAATCATGTGTGGATAGAGCATGTGGGCCTGAGGCTGACTCTCAGGAGTCTTCAGAACTCCCAGCATTTAAAAGCCAGAATGGCCTTCACTCAAGACCTATGTTCATGGTTTATAATGTTCTGTTTGTGAATTGCCTTGTACCTTTATGGACTTTGCTGCGGTCATTACTGTCAAAGTATTTGGGTCCAGGCAGGAATTTCTCCCATCAGACAAACTGGGCTCATCTGTGGGTTTCGCTTTCCTTGCAGCCATCGTCACAACACAATGCCAAAAGATATGGCATTTGGGTTGGTTCCTAGTCATTGGCAAAGGGGGAACTGGGAGCCTCTGCTTCCCCCTCCAGGGCGGTGGGGTATCCCATTAAAGGAATCCCAGGGAAGGGGCTTCTGTCCATAAGCCCAGGCAGGGGCTGAGGGCCACAGCACTACACAACACAGCAACACTTGATGCATGCCATGGGTCAATCCTAGATTCAGCCTTGACCCCTGGTATCCCTCCAGCCCGCCTGCTGGATGGTGACCGACCCAGTGCCATGCCAAACTCACTGACATTTGTAATAAATAAAGTTGTGGACCAATTTTAACCCATAAAATGTAGCCTGTGGTTTTTGGTTTACTGAGGTGTCCTGATGTTCATGGCACCAAGGCGCACAAAACTAAGCCGCTTCTGGCGAAACCAGAGCAGCGCACGGAAACGCCGTTTACCTTCCCGCTGGAGCAGTACCTATTTATCTACTTGCACTTTGATGTGCTTTTGAACTGCTAGGTTGGCAGGAGCAGGGACAGAGCAACGGGAGCTCACCCCGTCGCAGCGATTTGAACTGCCAACCTTGAAATCGGCAAGCCCTAGGCTCAGTGGTTTAGACCACAGCGCCACCCGTGTCTGCTATAACTCTACATAAATACACAAGAGCTTCAAATTAGCATTATCTCCTGCGTTATGAAAATGACTGACTGTTCTGAGCTGGGAAGCCATGTTTGCTGTAATAGGCTAAGAATGTTGAAGATTCCTTAAGGCCTAACGTTATTTCTTGCAGCCTAAGCCAAACAACGGCTTCACTCACACACCACAGAAAGTCCTAGTGTGTATCCCAATAAACAATGATCCCTGGTTTGGATGAAACACTATGTCACAGATTGTGACTTGCTTTTCCTCCAATGTGAAAAAGAAGAAGCTAAATTGGCATAATTTGCTTGTGAGTGCTGAACAATGATTTATAGTTTACCACGACTGGAAAATATAGCAAATAAATTTGTTGTTTTTTAAGGTGCCCCAGACTCTTCACTAAAAATAACCACGGTTCCATTATACTCTGGATTCATTGCACTTTTCCCCATGTCCTGTTTATATACTTACCATATAAAAGTGTTCCAGGCGGATTCCATATACAACTTGCAAGGCTCTCATGAAGATCATCTGCAGCACTTCAGGCTAAGAAGAGGCGAAATTTTATTTACCATGGCAAACCAGACTAAGTTTAGATTTTATTTATTTCACTTTCCACTGCCAGAGGCAATTTTTGTTTTTACAAATGCATATATTAATAACAGTATGTTTCTGCACAATAGCAACATTTGAATGCCACACTAAACCATGGGGAATGAGCTACAGAAAGCCTCAGGTTCACACTTCATCCTCATGACCAATACAAAAATAGAACATAAGAAATTATAAAAACAGCCACAGATCTCAACTATGGCTAGTTGGAAGTCAGCTTTGTAATCCAGTCTGACGCTGGTTGGTTTTCAAATAGCAAGTATTAACATTAACCAGTTTGTTGGTCCAGATGATGCAACAAGCTATGGTTAAACAAACACAGAACAAAATGCTTCGAAACTCCTCCCTGAAGCGTGGGAAGCGGGTTTGTGGGTGCCAGTCCAATACTTGCTGCATCTCATTGATATTACACTAGCCATACGGAAGATGGAGCAAGCTTATTTTTTTCCTGATCCAGAGGCTAGAACACTAACAAAGAGATTCAAGTAACAAGAAAGGTGATTCCAACTAAACATCAAGGTCTTTCGGACAATAAGAGCTATTCAACAGAGGAATGGACTCTTTAAAAAGTTGCTGGACTCCTTCCTTGGAGGCTCTTAAGCAGAGGGTGGATGGCCACCTGCCACGGCTGCTTTAGTTGAGATTCCTGCATTGCAGGGGGTTGGACAAAGATGACTTTCCCGGTCCCTTCCAACTCTACAATTCCACCCCCTGAGCTGGGTCTGTTTTGCCATACAGTCATATGCTACGCTAGCATAGCGCTGAGTTAAAGCGACATATATTTACATGCAAACAACTACTTTGGCTAAATTCACTCATTCTGGCTCTGTACACAGGGAAAAATCAAATGCGTATTTTACCCACCGCAGTGCTGCACTTTGATTCTGTGCCGTAAATCCACTCTCTTACAGCACTTACCTTGACGTTTGGAAATAAGTCACCCTTGGAGAAGGTTTTGGCCTCGTTTGCTGTGAGCAAGCAGCTGCGGATGTGCGTGATGATGTCATTCTCACTGTACCTCGGAAAGGTGCAGTTATCCATTTCGTAAGGCGGTCTGCCCTAAAAAGAAAAAGTCCAGTACAACTTTTAAACCGCTGCCCAGTGGGGAGGTGGGAGGAATCAACAACCAGTTTCTGCAGTCCCTGCCCCAATTCTCTCACCAACCTTTGTGAAATGTATGCGTGCAAAGGGGTTGATCACCGAACAGGTGATTGCTTATTTTTAATTTCAGGGGTTCTTGAAAGTGGGAGCTATTGGGGGGGGCGGTTAAAGGTTCCCCTCCCGCCTGCTTATTTCGCCCATGTTGTGTGTTTCTTTACTTTTCTTTTCTTGAATTTTTATGCTGCGATGTTGGGACCGAGAGCTGCCTGTGAATTTAACTAATACAGTGGTACCTCAGGTTAAGTACTTAATTTGTTCCGGAGCTCCGTACTTAACCTGAAACTGTTCTTAATCTGAAGCACCACTTCTTTAGATAAGGCTGGGCAACAAAAACAAAGGCAACCTCATTTAGCAGTGTCATGGAATTGTGTTTAAATGTTAGCGTATGGCTCTGCTTCATAGCAGCACTGTAACACCATTAAACACTTAAAAAAGAAAAGTTCCACCGGAATAATAATAATAAACCTTGTTCAACAAAAAGAAAAAGCAAGGTAGTGTCATTTAAGCAGTGCAGTGGAATTGTGTTTAAATGTTAGCCTATGGTTCTCCTTCAGAGCAGCACTTTAACACCATTAAACACTTAAGAAAAAGAAAAGTTTCACCGAAATAATAATAATAAACCATGTTCAACAAAAAGCAAAAAACAAGGTAGCGTCATTTAAGCAGTGCAGTGGAATTGTGTTTAAATGTTAGTCTATGGTTCTCCTTCAGAGCAGCACTTTAACACCATTAAACACTTAAAAAAGAAAAAAAAAGAGATTCACTGGAGATAATAAGAAGCAAAATAAAATAATAATATTAATATTAAAATAATGTTAATATCAATATTATTTAAAATAACAATATTAATATTAATTAAAATAATAAAATAATAGTGTTAATATTAATAATAAACCCAATATAACAACACCAACAGCAGCAGCAATTAACTATGTTCGCAGTGGGGAGCTATAACAATATTATTAACAATAATAATAATCCATGTTTTGGGGGGAGGGGGGCTCTTTCTGGCTCCTGCCGGATAACATTCCTACCCAGAAGTCGCCGTTTTATCCCCGCCTGTCTGTTTGCCGCAACCGAGCAGCGGAGAGACGCCTCAACAGATGCGGCCGCGGAAGCTCCTCTCGGGATGTCCGGAAGAACCGAGGCCTCCTCTTCGGCCGTTTGAATTTGGCGGGTAAGGCCTCGTGCGCACGCGCGCACAAACACCAGTCCGGCGTCTCGGATGACGTCACGCCCAATCAGCGGCCCGGCTCTCGTCGTTCCCCTCGCTCACTCGCGCGTACGTTTGCGTCTCGCCCTTGACGTCACGCCCAATCGGCTGCCGAGAAGCCTTTTGTTTTCTCGCTTACCTTCTCTCCTCCCCGCCGCCCCCCTCCCCCCGCTATTCGGTCCTTGAAGGTAACACGTGTCAGGATTTCTGTTGACCGCCCTCAGATTTTAAAAGTTTTTTTAAAAAAAACACAAGTTTAAAAAAGAGTGGAAGTTACGAGAAAAAGGGGGGAAAGGAGGTGGGGAAATTTCTCCGCTCTTCATTCTCCTGACGGAGCTGTGTTTATTCTACTCAGCTGCCAGGAGGGTTTCTGCCTCTCTTGCCTCTGGTGTCATGGCGGCGGGAATTCACGTAGTAGAGTGACGAAAAGGTCAAAGGGGAGAGAGCAGTACTCTGAACACTGAATTCCCTTCCTGTTTTCATTTATTTTATCTTCCACCTCGCGGGGAACAACAACAACAACAACAAAATAAATTAATAATAATTTTATTATTTATACCCTGCTGAGCAACTTTGAGGAGCTTACAACACATAAGAAATTGTAAAACATTAGACATTAAAAATTTCCCCATACAGGGTTGCCTTCTGATGTCTTCTGTAAGTGAGATAGGGGAGTAAAAATAATAATAAAAATAAAATTTTATTTATATCCCGCCTTCCCCAGCCGAAGCCGAGCTCATAGCGGCTAACAACAGTAAAATAACACAACATTCTGAAATCATTTCATTACAAAATCCGTTCAAATCAAATTAATGGCAACTATTGGGCTAGAGTTCTGTGAGGATTGCCAAAGGCTGTGCCCTGGCCAAAGGCCTAGTGGAATAGCTGTGTCTTGCAGGCCCTGCGGAAAGATGTCAAGTCCCACAGGGCCCTAGTCTCTTGTGATCTCCTCTGATTTTTATATGAATATAATAGTTGCTGTAACTGTGACTGTTAACTCTGGGAATGCCTTTCACACCTGTTTTTTGTGGGGGGGGGGCTTTCTCCCCTTCCTTATTTAATTCCCACAACAACCCTTAGATGTAGATTAGGCTGAGAGGGGGTGACTGGCCCAAAATCACCAAGTGAGCTTCATGGCTAAGCGGGGATTTGAGCCCTGGTTTCCCCAAGTTCCTGTCCAACACACTGTGCACCACACTATGCTGACTCCCTGTCTATTTACCTGGGGAAAATATTCCAAAACAAGGCTAGATTTAAGATGCTACAGCCACAGGGTGTCACTGTTGTATTTTTTCAGTGTCTATCCACTTGGCATTTGGGAAGACAGGCAAACTAATGCCGGTGTACTGGAAGAAGCAAAGATCAGTTTCGAAGCAATGATTCTTCAGCATCAACTTTGTTGGACTGGTCATGTTGTGTGGATGCCTGGTTATCATCTTCCAAAGCAACTACTCTATTCCGAACTTAAAAATGGAAAGTGTAATGCTGGTGGTCAACAAAAGAGGTTTAAAGACTCTCTCAAGGCAAATCTAAAAAAATGTAGTATAAACACTGTCAACTGGGAAACACTGGCCTGCGAGCGCTCCAGTTGGAGAACAGCCTCTACCAAAGGTGTCGTGGACTTTAAAAATGCTCAAACTCAGGATGAAAGGGAGAAACGTGCTAAGAAGGCACGCTTGGCAAACCCTCACCGTGATCAACTCCCGCCCAGAAACCTATGTCCCCACTGTGGAAGGATGTGTGGATCCAGAATTGGCCTCCACAGTCACTTACAAACTCACTGTTAAGACTGTGTTCATGTAAGACAATCTTACTCAGCTACGAGTGATCGCCAAAGAATCCACTCAGGGCCAGTTCGTCTCTGGAGAATCTCTATGACTTCTTCTGGTGCCACACCAATATAAGATTTGGAGCCACAGGGAACAACACCCTGTTGCATATGTCTTGCATATGTCTTGTCAGGAGGCAGTTGGAGGATGGATGGCGGCGAACAAATTAAGGTTGAATCCTGACAAGATCAGAAGTACTTTTCTTGGGGGACAGGGTGTGGCTGGGTGTGGGAGACTCCCTGATCCCGAACGGGGTAACTGTGTCCCTGAAAGACCAGGTGCACAGTTGTCCATGGAGGTGCAGGTTAATTCTGTGTCCAGGGCAGCTGTCTACCAGTTCCATCTGGTACGCAGGCTGAGACCCTGCCTGCCCGCAGACTGTCTCGCCAGAGTGGTACATGCTTTGGTTATCTTCTGCTTGGACTACTGCAATGCGCTCTACGTGGGGCTACCTTTGAAGGTGACTTGGAAACTGCAACTAATCCAAAATGCGGCAGCTAGACTGGTGACTAGAAGCGGCTGCCGGGACCATATAACACCGGTTTTGAAAGACTTACATTGGCTTCCAGTACGATTCAGAGCACAATGTAGATTAGGCTGAGAGGGGGTGAAGTGTTGGTGCTGACCTTTAAACCCCTTAATGGGCCTCAGCCCTGTATACCTGAAAAAATCTACAGGACTGGAAAAAAAGGAATCTGAATAATGAGTTTGTTCAGAAGCACCCTCAGCCAAGGGCAAGCAGTCCATGTAGGTTTTGGGTTTTGTGGAATGAAAGCATGAAAATATGCTTACATAGATATTGTCTCATTTCAAAGTTTTACTGAAATCCACATTGAAGAAGCTGAATTTCAGTGTTCTGTTGCAAGGTTTTATGGGATGCTATCTATTTGAAAAGATAAAGTGACGAGGAAATGGGACGGACAGGCTAAATATTAGAGTTTAGCAAAGGAAGAAAGGATTTGCTGAAGAGAGTTGGTGCACTTGAGAATTATCTCAGCTTATCTCATCCTCACTCACTGAGTCTGGGAATGGATTGTCTATGTCCAGTTCTGGCACATTCAACAGATACTTGTTTTTATGGAAGGCTCCCACGTCTTTCTCTGCCATTCCTACTTCCCATATGGGAAAATGAGGAGCCGTCTTTAACCAGTAGTCTTCCATGGGACTTTTTCCAGTGAACCACCACTCCTAGGAGAAATAAGGAAACAGGAACTGCTCAGAATGTTACTTCAGAGAGTCCGTTTGGGATAGAGAGAGAGGAGCGGAGAGGAATCCATTCATCTTTTGCCTGGTACTATCTCTGCACCCTAGAATCGTGACACAGTTGTGAAAGAGCCACTTTCTGGCCAGCACACCACTCTGCTAGGTGGGAATTGGCAAGGGACATAAGGTAAAGGTAAAGGTACCCCTGCCCGTACGGGCCAGTCTTGACAGACTCTAGGGTTGTGCGCCCATCTCACTTAAGAGGCCGGGGGCCAGCGCTGTCCGGAGACACTTCCGGGTCACGTGGCCAGCGTGACAAAGCTGCATCTGGCAAGCCAGCGCAGCACACGGAAACGCCGTTTACCTTCCCGCCAGTAAGCGGTCCCTATTTATCTACTTGCACCCGGGGGTGCTTTCGAACTGCTAGGTTGGCAGGCGCTGGGACCGAGCAACGGGAGCGCACCCCGCCGCACCCCGCTGCGGGGATTCGAACCGCCGACCTTTCGATCAGCAAGCCCTAGGCGCTGAGGCTTTTACCCACAGCGCCACCCGCGTCCTAGCGCCACCCGCTTTTACCCACCCGCCACCCGGCAAGGGACATAGCCAGTGCTATTTTCCTAGGGAAAGAGGTGTCAGAAATCACCATGAACTCCTTCCTTGCTGGGACTGAGTTCTGGCTGAAAAAAAAGGTTCCGAGCATACCACATGGAAAAGAGCAGGCTGCGCAAGATAGGAAGACACTCTGATGTTTAACCGTGTGCAATTGAGGTTTTTCAAAGTTGTTGCCTTTTTATTAAGAAATACAGATCAGTCAAAATTCCACACCCGCCATGCCATTCTGTATCTAGTCGTCTCCCAGGAATATTGGTCCAATCTCAGGATTGTCCCATTTATATCTATATCTATATCCCCTATTTCATTTACTCCCAATCTGTTACACACCACCAAGTTATTCTTGGGCATCAATAATAATAATAATAATAATAATAATAATAATAATAATAATAATAATTTTATTATTTATACCCCGCCCATCTGGCTGGCTTTCCCGGCCACTTTGGGCGGCTTACAACATGTCTAAAAACATATTGAAAACATCCTTTAAAACGACCCTAAACAGGGCTGCCTTCAGATGTCTTCTAATAGTCAGATAGTTGTTTATTTGCTTGACATCCCATCTGATGGGAGGGCATTCCACAGGGCGGGCGGCACTACCGAGAAGGCCCTCTGCCTGGTCCATCGTCCATTGTCCCTGGATAAATATTTTTTTACTGACTGGCGATCTCAAGACTTTACCTTGGTAATTTCCAGCCAGGATTGCTCCAAATGGTTTCCATACATCTCGCTGTCCTCGAATGCCTTCTCAAGGAAGTTTTGGCTGTTTTCGTCCTGCCCAAGCATGAGTTGGACGTAGGCCTTCATATGGTAAACCCTGGAATAGTAGACGGGGCTTGTGGAGCACTGCGTAATTGCTTGTTCCAAATTCTAATGGGAGCAATGGGAGAATCATGCCAGGCAGAGTCAGAAGGACGGCGAGGTTGAATAGGAGAAGGTGGTTGGGAAGCAAAGACAAAACACGACTTCTCACTTTTTAGTTCGCACAAGACAGGGAGCCAAACTGCTGTCCAAACTGTGGCTGGCGATGAAGCCCTCACCTCACTAAAGACAAACTGTAGCCAAGGTTTGTTCTTGGCTGCAGCTCAGGGCTAGCGAGGAGATAGCGTAACCGCAGGTCACAGCTCAGGCAATAAACCTCGGCTTAGCTCAGTATGGCAAGGAGCAAAAAGACCCAAGGAGAAGCAACATAGCCCATCCCAGAATCAGCTGTTTGGTGGCTATTATCTTGTATTTAATGTGTTGCAAAAGTGTAGTCTCAAGAGGCTAAGGGAGACAATACGTGCTGTGACTCCTATACTGTAAAGGTAAAGGGACCCCTGACCATTAGGTCCAGTCGTGACTCTGGGGTTGCGCCGCTCATCTCACTTTATTGGCCGAGGGAGCCGGCGTTTGTCCGCAGACAGCTTCCGGGTCATGTGGCCAGCATGACTAAGCCGCTTCTGGCGAACCAGAGCAGCACATGGAAATGCCATTTACCTCCCCGCTGGAGTGGTACCTATTTATCTATTTGCACTTTGTGCTTTCGAACTGCTAGGTTGGCAGGAGCTGGGACCGAACAACGGGAGCTCACCCCGTCGCGGGGATTCGAACTGCCGACCTCCTGATTGGCAAGTCCTAGGCTCAGTGGTTTAGACCACAGTGCCACCCGCGTCCCTTCTTGGCGTACTGTAGGGCTCTTAATTTCAATACTTGAGACAGAGGAAATTTCCAGAGCCCACCTCCAAGCCCTTACTTTTGTGATCTTGTTGCACATCTCACGAGCCTTCCCGGGCCTTTCCTCGATATATTTCCTCAGCAGCAGAGCCTCACACTCCACAAACTTGCAGAATCCATGGTTAGCATAAAGCGAAGCGCTCGTTCTCCTCACCAACCTTCTCGCCTGTTCAAACAGCTCCATAAAGTCATCCCACTCTTGAAGTCTGCCACACCTGTAAGACGGAGCGATGTCAGTTACAGGTCAAGAGGAGAGTCCTCTTTCTAAAGCTGTAGACTCTAAGCTCCAATTTCCAGCACAAAAGGACAATAGATCTAAAATGCTGTCAGAGGCGGATTTAGGGCAACGCGACCAGATTCCCCACAAAGGGTTCAGGGGCCAAGTGGACGCCTTTCCGCCATCTTCCCAAAGGCCAGTAAGCACTTGCTTTGGGAAGGGGGCTACAGCGTGAAGGTGCTGACATGTCTTAGAATCGCCCATCTGGCTAGGTTTCCCCAGCCACTCTGAGCAGCTTCCAACAAAACACTAAAATACAGTAACCTATTAAACATTAAAAGCTTCCCTAAACAGGGCTGCCTTCAGATGTCTTCTAAAAGTTTGGCAGTTATTTTTCTCTTTGACATCTGATGGGAGGGCGTTCCACAGAGCAGGCGCCACTACCGAGAAGGCCCTCTGCCTGGTTCCCTGTAACTTGGCTTCTTGCAGCGAAGGAACCACCAGAAGGCCCTCTGCGCTGGACCTCAGTGTCCGGGCAGAATGATGGAGGTGGAGACGCTCCTTCAGGTATACTGGACCAAGGCCGTTTAGGGCATTAAAGGTCAACACCAACACTTTGAATTGTGCTCGAAAACATACTGGGAGCCAATGTAGGTCTTTCAAGACCAGTGTTATATGGTCCCGGCAGCCGCTCCCAGTCACCAATCTAGCTGCCGCATTCTGGATTGGTTGTAGTTTCCGGGTCACCTTCAAAGGTAGCCCCACATAGAGCGCATTGCAGTAGTTCAAGCAAGAGATAACTAGAGCATGCACCACTCTGGCCAGACAGTCTGCGGGCAGGTAGGGTCTCAGCCTGCGTACCGGATGGAGCTGGCCGACAGTCGCCCTGGACACAGAATTGACCTGCGCCTCCATGGACAGCTGTGAGTCCAGAATGACTCCCAGGCTGCGCACCTGGTCCTTCAGGGGCACAGTTACCCCATTCAGGACCAGTGAGTCCTCTACACCCGCCCATCTCCTGTCCCCCCAAAACAGTACTTTTGTCTTGTCAAGATTCAACCTCAATTTGTTAGCCGCCATCCATCCTCCAACTGCCTCCAGACACTCACACCTTCACCGCCTTCACTGGTTCCAATTTGAAAGAGAGGTAGAGCTGTGCAACTGAAAAGCGCAACCTCAAACACTGCCCCCTCCAAACAGAGTGGCAAATAAACATAGTACTGTATTGCCCCTAGATTAAATAGCTAAAAACATGGAAATCAGTGTGTGTTGCTTAAATATTTTTCAGCCTTTTTCGCCCACGACATTTTGTTTCTTTCTAAGAAACAAGGCGAGTGTTGCAGGTACGCCATCTATGGAGGTAGCCCCCCTCCATTCATTCATTCTTTCTCTAGTTTTTCTTAGATTTTCTGTTTTGCAATTTAAAAAACTCGTTTTACATCCTTAAAATATCAATGACTTCCCTTCTTCTCTTTCCATGGTATTTTGCATATCATAAATCCCTGCATATTTTACATAAACTATACCATATAGTATTTCATTTTTGCATCCATCAAAACTTATTTACACTGTTGAATTTATCTTAATGCTGCCAACGTTTTCAAGTGTACACAGTTTCCTCCCATATATTCAATAAACCTTTTCCAATCTTCTCTAAACATATGTTCTTCTTGTTCTCTTATTCTATATGTTAGGTCCACAAGCTGCGCATATTCCATCAGTTTAAGTTGCCATTCTTCTTTGCTCATTTTCCATTTTGGGGCTAACAAAACATGGGCCACAGTAGTAGCATACATAAATAAGCTTTTCTGACACCTGGGAATTTCAGTCCGAATTATCCCCAAGAAAAAGGACTCTAGGTTTTTGTTGTTGTTTTTTTAAACTTTTTTTTTCAATTCATAGTGGATTATCTCCCAATACTCTTTTACCCTTTTACAAGTCCACCTCATGCAGTCTTAAGATTGAGATGATAACACCGAGTGCTAAACTTTACCAAATCGCCAGAGAAGAATACAGGCCAAGCATGATGCTGTTTTGAGACATAAGGATGCAGTTCATTTGCTGGTTCAAAACAAAGTCCAGGCAGAAGTCAAAGGACTTAAATGAAAAACCTGCAAAAGGAAAGACACCTGTAAACAGGCAGCCTGCCTCTGATCTCACAGGGAACGAAATAAACGTATGTAGTGCTTTTTCTGGGGGTACGCAGGGGTACGCATATCCCTAAACATTCTGTGAATTTAAGTTTGGCCTCATTGAGGGGCAGCTTTTCAATATGAGTAGGAAAATGAGAGTACCCCCTAACGATTTTTTTTATATAGGAAAAAAGCATTGAACGTATGGATTTCAATTCTGAAATGACATCCTCTGTGTTTATGAAATTTCATCGTGAAATTCAGTTGGGACATTCCAAGTATTCCCCAATGCAGAGAGCCGGCCCGCCCATGAGACAGGGTCATGCACCCGCCTCAGGCAGCAGAAATCCAAGAGGCGGCACTCTGTCTGCCCCACCACTTCCGTAATCTTGAGGGAGGTGTTGCCTACAGAAACCGCTTTTCCAACTTGAAAACATGCCCTTTGGTACAAACCTCATCCTTCTTTTCCTTTAACCAACTCCTTACCAGCCTTAACAGCTATACATTTGAGACCCATGCTTTCCAGTTACAGTGGTACCTCGGGTTACAGACGCTTCAGGTTACAGATGCTTCAGGTTACAGACTCCACCAACCCAGAAATATTACCTCAGGTTAAGAACTTTGCTTCAGGATGAGAACAGAAATCGCGCAGTGGCAGCGGGAGGCCCCATTAGCTAAAGTGGTGCTTCAGGTTAAGAACAGTTTCAGGTTAAGTACAGACCTCCTGAATGAATTAAGTACTTAACCCGAGGTACCACTGTACTTTCTTCTTTTCTTTGGCATTCCTCTCTGTTTTCTTCTTCTGAAGATGCCTTGAGAATATTTTGCTACAAGGTGGGCTATCAATGTTTCCCATAGCTGCTTGTTGCTTGGAGGTTACACGCAGTGCAATTTTTCTAGAAAAAGAGGTGCCGGAACTCACCACGAACACCTCCCTTGTTCTCTTAGAATGGCAATGGCGCTGTGGCGTTTGCCTCCTAGGTGGGTCATAAGGAAAGGGTTAAATGAGTGTGATGTGATTGGCCAGTGGGAACCCAAGGGGAGGAGTTAGAGTTGGAGTTGTGTGGAAGTCAGCTGGGAGTTGGAGAAGGAAGAGGGAGGATAAGTCTGTGGGTTGGTCTAGTTTTAATGTGAGAGAGTGAGAGGACCTGTTAGGTGGAGTCAGATAGTTAGTTGGGATAATCAGTTTGAAGATGTTAGGAACGTATAGGTCAGTAAAGAAACTAAGATTAAGAAACTGCCAAGAAAAATGAACTGAAACCATAAACTTGCTCATGCTTATAAAATAAACTTGATTATTTGTTCATGTTAACAACTGTCTGGACTCCGTGTGTATCCGAGGGAAACGGGTTGGTGGCAGCGAGGAGGCAATCACAGTGCTGGCACAGGGTCAATAGACCGACAAACGTCCGGGGACCCTGTGCGCCCACCTGAGAGGTGTCGGAAATGAGTTCCAGCGAGTTCCAGCTGAAAAAAGCCAGCCACATAGTGATAAGCGCACAGTTCTTACCAGCATAAAGCATGAGATCGAGACAGCCGGTCACAAAGCAGGCCTGCCCAATGACGTTATCATCTCGCATGGATAAGTCCTCCAGCCAGCTCAGCACATGCACAGAGTCCTGGTATCTAGAGAGAAGAACAAGGGTTGGGGGAAAAGTCTCTCCAGGCAATTCTGGTAAGGTACTGCAGTTCTTCCCAAGGCTGGCTTGGTTTGTTGTCAAAACTGTTAGAATTCCTGCTCCATGATTGCAGCCACGGGATTTTTGTATATCACATGACGGTACAGTGGTACCTCGGGTTACATACACTTCAGGTTACAGACTCCGCTAACCCAGAAATATTACCTAGGGTTAAGAACTTTGCTTCAGGATGAGAACAGAAATCGTGCTCCGGCGGCGCAGCAGCTGCGGGAGGCCCCATTAGCTAAAGTGGTGCTTCAGATTAAGAACAGTTTCAGGTTAAGAACGGACCTCCGGAATAAATTAAGTACTTAACCCGAGGTACCACCGTATATGTTTTGACTCCACAGAGTGGGAAGTGAAGGAGACAGGATGTTTGTGTTACTGTGTTCTGTGAAGTGGGACTATTGTCCTTTGTTCTTTTTCTCTTCGCTGTCTGATGCTAGAGAGAGAGGGAGCCATGTTGCAGTGCTCCGTGTGCGTTTATATGTAAGTAAAGTAGATTAGCCAAACTGCTGAGAGGCTGAGGTCTGTTATGCAACTGCGCAAACTCTGTGGATCCCTGAGTGTGCCAGTGTCGGTTGGCATCGGTCGTTGTGATGTTCGGGCTGAAGAAAGCTTTTGAAG
The DNA here is from genome assembly GCA_034642415.1 of Podarcis siculus. Taxonomy (NCBI): domain Eukaryota; kingdom Metazoa; phylum Chordata; class Lepidosauria; order Squamata; family Lacertidae; genus Podarcis; species Podarcis siculus. Next base: position 1,385,892 of record JAXCMG010000113.1, read on the forward strand.
CTCCCGAACGATAAACCAGGAGGGAGGGAACAGGCCAGTCGGGCATGTGTCTCTGCCAGGGTCCTACTCGAGTGTAGGCTGAACTCCTGACAGCAACATGGTGGGTGGGCATTTTTCTGACCATACTAGGCAGCCGCTAACTTATCATAGCTGTGCACTTCATGTAGGCTTTCCAAACTGTTTGTTGCCCCAAGTGCTTTTTTTGTGAGAATGCAAAAGCTGTGTTGTCCTCCTTGCAATACCATTCACAAGAAACAGCATGTGAGGGGCTTAAAGGTGACTTGAACCCAGTGCTGGCTTTACGTATAAGCTACGCAAGCTATAGCTTAGGGCCCCATTGTCTTGGGGACCACCAAAAAATTTAAAGGAAAAAACCCTATTATATGTACATTTCCAAAATACAAGATAAAAAACAAATAAAATAAAACCTACATACAGCAACAGTGTTTTGTGTTGTGTAGGCTCCTATGATGTAAGTAATGGGGGGGGGGCCCTGCTAGCCTGCTCCCTAAAATATCACTGGTTTGCTCATTTCTATATACAGTGGTACTTTGGTTCTCAAACTTGATCCTATTTGTTATGTGCAAATGGCTTTAGATACCTATTAGGTCCATAAATTACAGTGGTACCTCGTGTTACGGATGGGATCCGTTCCGGAGGCCCGTCCGTAATGTGAAATGCCCACAACTCAAAGTGCTGCGTCTGCGCAGGCACACAGCGCGATTTGGCGCTTCTGCACATTCGCGGAGCATGATTTAGTCCTTCTGCGCATGTGCGATCGGCGAAACCCAGAAGTAAACTGTTCCACTACTTCCGGGTTGCTGTGGGACGTAACGCAAAAAGACGCAACATGAAGCGGATGCAACACGAGGTATGACTGTACCATATAGCATATATTCATCACAAAATAGAGCGACAATTTGTTGTTGACAAAGGACAGCTGGACATATAAAGGGCCCCATTACCTTCAGTAGCTTAAAGGTAAAGGTAAAGGTACCCCTGCCCGTACGGGCCAGTCGTGTCCGACTCTAGGGTTGTGCGCCCATCTCACTTAAGAGGCCGGGAGCCAGCGCTGTCCGGAGACACTTCCGGGTCACGTGGCCAGCGTGACGAAGCTGCTCTGGCGAGCCGGCACCAGCGCAGCACACGGAAACGCCGTTTACCTTCCCGCTATAAAGCGGTACTGTCACGGGAATAGGGGTTGCTTGTGTGTAACCTTCTAGCGGTTCCAAACTGCTTAGGATTCTGGTGTGTCTTCCCTGACTGAGTAGCTTGGGTGCTGCTGCTGCTCAGTCGCTCGACGAATCCGTGAGTGG
>JAXCMG010000113.1:1387217-1406537 GCA_034642415.1 Podarcis siculus
CGGGAAGGACCGCCTCTCTCCTCTGCTCCGATGTCAGTTCCCTGACAGGTACCTATTTATCTACTTGCACTTAGGGGTGCTTTCAAACTGCTAGGTGGGCAGTAGCTGGGACCGAACGATGGGAGCTCACCCCGCCGTGGGGATTCAAACCGCCGACCATGCGATCGGCAAGCCCTAGGCGCTGAGGTTTTACCCACAGCGCCACCCGCGTCCCTCTTCAGTAGCTTAGGGCCTCATCAAACCTAAATCCGGCCCTGCTTGAACCTCAAGGATGAAAGTACACTGAGTTGTATCTACGCTACAAACTGGTGTCAACATGGGGCTTGAAAGATCTATGCATAACATCCACCCATAGTATCGTTGCTACAGGAAACATAGGTGTCCCTCATCAGATAATGTCAGTGTAAAGGTAAAGGGTAAAGGGACCCCTGACCATTAGGTCCAGTCGTGACCAACTCTGGGGTTGCGGCGCTCATCTCGCTTTATTGGCCGAGGAAGCCGGCGTACAGCTTCTGGGTCATGTGGCCAGCATGACTAAGCCGCTTCTGGCGAACCAGAGCTGCGCACGGAAACGCCGTTTACCTTCCCGCTGGAGCGGTACCTATTTATCTACTTGCACTTTGGCATGCTTTCGAACTGCTAGGTTGGCAGGAGCAGGGACCAAGCAAAGGGAGCTCACCCCATTGCGGGGATTCGAACCGCCAACCTTCTGATCGGCAAGTCCTAGGCTCTGTGGTTTAACCCACAGCGCCACCCGCATCCCTAATGTCAGTGTATCCCACTGTAATTCATGTTTCAGCATAAAGTGTAGAGCTACTTTTTGTGGTTAAGAAAGTCAGGCAGCCTACCAGCTATTGTGATGTGCTTGATTCCTTTTCATCTTAGGGGAGGAGGGTCAGAAACTTTAAAACTGCCGTTTTAGTGTATGGGCAATCTATCTGGAAGATCAATTGTACTTTGAGGAGTTCGTGAACTTCCTGCCTCTGTTCCTTCAGTTCTTTGATGGCATGAAGAACAGCCTTTAATGCCCTAATTGGTTGGAAGGGATAGTGCTGGGCACCTTCTTTGATGTTGGGCATTGTTTTGAGAAAGTGAGGCATTGGGAGGGGGTAGCTAATGAATAATCTGCATGTAACCAGTAATAATAATAATAACAATAATAATTTATTTTTTATACCCCGCCCATCTGGCTGGGCTTCCCCAGCCACTCTGGGTGGCTTCCAATAAAACACTAAAATACAATAACCTATTAAACATTAAAAGCTTCCCTAAACAGTAATGAGTGATCTGCACTTAGCCAGTCGGGCAAGCCACACAAGCTAGCTAGCTATAAATCAGATGATTTTGGGCAGAGTTTTTAGAGAGAAGCTCATGAATGGCGGCCGTGTAAACTGAGGCTACCTGGGGGAGTCACTTCACCGCTTCTTGAGAGCTTCTTGAGATTGAAGTGCTTGCTTGGTTTTCGAACAGCTTAGTTCTCGAATGTCTTCGCTCCCGAACGCCACAAACCTGGGAGTGAGTGTTCCAGTTTGCAAACCATTTTTGGAAGCCGAACATCCAACGGGGCTTCTGATTGGCTGCAGGAGCTTCAGATGCCATGCTTTGGTTTTCGAACATTTTGGAAGTCGAACGGACTTCTGGAACGGATTCCGTTCGACTTCCAAGGTACGACTGTATATTGCTTGCTGTTTAGAATAAAATCTTTAATCTTCTCACTCACTTGTGTTTTATATGACTTCTGAGTCTCATTTTAAAAGAACCACCTTCATTTGGCAAGACAACAATGGGAGATGCACGAGGCAAAGTACCTTGTCCTGAGAAAAAGAGCGTTGAAAAGGTCGTTGAGAACAATGCAGTCGAGTTTGGGCTTCTTCAGTTGCACACACAGCTCGTGTGCCCGGTAACCTGAAAAGAAAGCAATGCATAAAATTGCCACTCTTTCGATCCCAAAAGTCGTATTTGGGAGCCGGCCAGCTGACTTACCAAGCTGGACAGCTAAAGGCAAGTTCCCCAAGCAGAGCTTCATGTAGGCTAGTGAGGTTGCCAGCTTAGCTATGATTAAGAGCTCTTCTCCAACAACTCGAAGGTGCGCGCTACGTTGTATCGCCATTAACTCATATTTCATCCATTCATGCTGGTAGCCCATCAGCTGACAGCAGAGTGAGAATTCCATGTAGGAGGAGATTATCTATGGCGATGCAAACAATAAGACAAGTGAACTTTGTCGCCTATTGAGAGCTCTCGATCAGACAGCACTCAAAATGGATTTAAGGAAGCATCTTGACAGATCAGAAACCCTCTGAATTGATGCTGTTCTTCCCTTGATAACAATAACTATACAGTGGTACCTCGCAAGACGAATGCCTCGCAAGACGAAAAACTCACAAGACGAAAGAATTTTCCATTTTTTGAGTCATTCCACAAGACGAATTTCCCTATGGGCTTGCTTCGCAAGACGAAAACGTCTTGCGAGTTCTTGCGAGTTTGTTTCCTTTTTCTTAAAGCCGCTAAGCCGCTAATAGCCGCTAAGCCATTAATAGCCGCTAAGCCGCTAAGCCGTTAATAGCCGTGCTTCGCAAGACGAAAAATCCGCAAGACGAAGAAACTCACAGAACGAATTAATTTCGTCTTGCGAGGCACCACTGTAACTGTAATTTTCAATAAGGCTATGATTTATGTTTGTCTGTTTTGTGTGTTCGTTTGTTTATAATATTGTGAAAACTAATAAAATTTTTGGGAAGATGCTGTTCTTCCTTTGACCCTTTTCATTTTTTAAAATTTTTGTTATTAAAATAATTCAACATTAATACATACATGTTACGAATATACAAACATACATTTCGTACAATCCTTAAGAACATTCATACATACCCCCACTCAATCCCACAAAAACTTCCTTTTCCCACCACCGTCCCTCACCCCTCACCCCACCCTTGTGATAAACTTCCAATCTACTCAATTGCAATTTCTTTCCACTTCTATTACTTTCTTTCACATACTTTTAAACCAATTTTCTACTTCTTTTTCTGTTACACATTGTTATCCATCTTATTTAGTATTTCCGTATTTATAACAGGACTTGTTTATTCTAATAGGAGTTCTGATTTTCCGATATAATTTTGCAAGTATCCTTTAAACACCTTCCAGTCCTTGTCTATCTTCTCTTTTGAGATCCTTCCAATTTCTCCCATTGTTTTGGATATATTGCAATACTGCAATAATTTGGCAAGCCACTCTGTTTTTGTCGGTATAATACCACTTTTCCAATTTTTCGCAATCAATAGCCTTGCGGCTACTGTTGCGTATAAATATAATGTCTTGTCTTCTTCCTTTAGACTTCCTGGTACTAGGGGAATAGGACCCTTTTCATTCTGACTTCCACCCCAGTGAGAGGGCCAAGGGGGGAGTCAGTGACTCTGGTGGGTGGGTAACATTTGTCTGGAGATGACCCAAGTTTAGGGTCCTGTGCACACCCTGCCCAGGAAGGACAAAGGGCCAGTGAAAAACATGAATCTCAGGGAGCTCCTGAGGCGCACTAATGCAAACACATACACACATGCTTCTGGTGGCTGGGCAGCTGGTGCGCCTCCCTGGACTTGTTCTCTGAGCTGGACTGTTGGTAAGGTAAAGGACCCCTGGACGGTTAAGTCCAGTCAAAGGCAACTATGGGGTTGCGGCGCTCATCTCGCTTTCAGGCCAAGGGAGCTGGCGTTTGTTCACAGCTTGGTCATGTGGCCAGGAGGACTAAACCTTCTGGCACAACAGGAGACCATGACAGAAACCAGAGTGCAACAGAAACGCCGTCTACCTTCCCACCGCAGCTGTACCTATTTATCTACTTGCACTGGCGTGCTTTCGAACTGCTAGGTTGGCAGGAGCTGGGACAGAGCAATGGGAGCTTACCCCGTCACAGGGATTCGAACCGCTGACCTTCGGATCAGCAAGCCCAAGAGGCTCAGTGGTTTAGCGCCAGCCGTGCCAGGACTGTTGGAGCAATGGATGGCAATGTCTACACTCCAAAATCCAGTACCCTCGTCTGACGGTGTAGCACAGACCCCTCCCCCATCTTCCAGCTCTGGCACAAAATCCCATAAATCTCTACCCCCTTCCCCCGCATCGCCCCCCCCAGCTAATCCTGCCACTTCTCAGAGCCCTGCTATTCCCTGACATTTATAGGTGATAAGCCTACTTCTGAATGATGTGGTCAGTGTGACCTTTTGCTTTGCTTTTGGAGAAATATAGAGCTAGGTGTGTCCTTTTTGGGGTCTCTAATTGTCACTGTGGGTTAAACCACAGAGCCTAGGACTTGCCGATCAGAAGGTTGGCGGTTCGAATCCCCGCGACGGGGTGAGCTCCCGTTACTAGGTCCCAGCTCCTGCCAACCTAGCAGTTCGAAAGCATGTCAGAGTGCAAGTAGATAAATAGGTACCACTCCAGCGGGAAGGTAACCGGCGTTTCTGTGCGCTGCTCTGGTTCGCCAGAAGCGGCTTAGTCATGCTGGCCACATGAGCCGGAAGCTGAACGCCGGCTCCCTCGGCCAATAAAGCGAGATGAGCGCCGCAACCCCAGAGTCGGTCACGACTGGACCTAATGGTCAGGGGTCCTTTTACCTTTACCTAATCGTCCAGGGGGCTTTCCCCTCTTTTAGACAGCTTAGATTTCGCTGTGATGGTCCTTACTTCCATATCAACCAGGTTAGATCATTGCAATGCCATCTAAAGAGAACTGCCAATGAAGATGATTTGGAAGATGCAGTCGGTGCCAAGTGCTGCTGCACACCTCACAGGCAAATTTTCCCGTGAAGGAGCAGCCGGCAAAAAGTTGAGAGCAAAAGCTTTCTGTACCTGGGACTCGTCTTGAGATTCCTCTGCACAGTTCACATTCATGAGAGCTGCTAAGCGGGAGAACTTTTTGCTGCTGCTGGCAAGATCCAGGCTGAAGAGCTGCCACAGCAGGGAAAGGCAATGTCCTTGCTGGTACAGAAAAGCTAGTTTCTTCTCCCTGCTATAAAAGATACCATAGGAGTGCAGGGGATCAGAAAGCCTCAGGCTACCCGCTCTCCTCACAATCCCCCTTCCTATCTTTGAGATAATCCAGGAAGTTCCAATTTACTGGTGCAATAAGACCGCTTACCGTATTTTTTGCTCTATAAGACTCACTTTTTTCCCTCCTAAAAAGTAAGGGGAAATGTGTGTGCGTATTATGGAGCGAATGCAGGCTGCACAGCTATCACAGAAGCCAGAACAGCAAGAGGGATCGCTGCTTCCACTGCACAGCGATCCCTCTTGCTGTTCTGGCTTCTGAGATTCAGAATATTTTTTTTCTTGTTTTCCTCCTCCAAAAACTAGGTGCGTCTTGTGGTCTGGTGCGTCTTATAGAGCGAAAAATACGGTACCCCTTTTGGTTGCAGGGCGGCAGAGACTCACCTGGGGCCCCAATGAGTGAGGCATGGCCTCAGTGCCCCTTCTGGATGGCCGTAAGGTTACCAGACATTCCCGTTTCCTGGGGACAGTCCCCAGATTTACAAATCAGCCCCCATACAAAATCCATTGAAGTTGAAAAGTGTCCCTGGATTCATTGGAAAAAATCTGGTAACCTTACTCCACCACCTATCAGGAGACGGATCCTAGCCTGCACCCCACTTTGGCGAATGGGGATGCAGGCTCGGACATGGGCTGTGCCAGGGGGCGGAGCTGCGGAGCAGGAAGGATTCCCTTGGGTCCGCCCCTGGCCATTTTAATAGCTCTCACCCAAGGCCCTGCCTACTTTCCTTCATTGGGTTCCCCTGCCTGCCCACCCTCGTTTTAAGGTATTAGTCAAGGACCTTGCTGTGGCTACAGCGGTCACCGCTTTATGGGGCCGGGTAGGAATTTGTCTGATCGCTGAAGAATTGATCACTGAAGAATTGATACTTTTGAATTCTGGTGCTGGAGGAGACTCTTGAGAGTCCCATGGACTGCAAGAAGATCAAACCTCTCCATTCTGAAGGAAATCAGCCCTGAGTGCTCACTGGAAGGACAGATCCTGAAGCTGAGGCTCCAATACTTTGGCCACCTCATGAGAAGAGAAGAGTCCCTGGAAAAGACCCTGATGTTGGGAAAGATGGAGGGCACAAGGAGAAGGGGACGACAGAGGATGAGATGGTTGGACAGTGTTCTCGAAGCTACCAGCATGAGTTTGACCAAACTGTGGGAGGCAGTGGAAGACAGGAGGGCCTGGCATGCTCTGGTCCATGGGGTCACAAAGAGTTGGACACGACTAAACAATAGCAACAACAACAGGAATTTGTCCACTGGGCTAATTGGCTCTGACCCAGTGGTTTTGCCTACCTCATAGCAACCGTCACAACTGATTGGGCATTGGGGCAATCCTTTGTTTTGGATGGAGGGGAGATTGTAGTCTCCGCCCGCCCCTCCAAATGCAGGGGTATCCCATTAAGGTGAGTGGACATGTTCACCTGCCCAGGCGAGGCTAGGGCCAAAGGCACACCCCCAGATGGCGGTCCTTCTGGGGGTCACCCTATTTGGAACCCCCACCTAGATTGACCTATGTGTCATAGCCGATGGGACAGGTTGGAGTTACAAGGCAGCAAGCTGACCTGTCTTGCACCAGGTGATGTGGGAACACAAACATAGGTGCAGATGCAGAGAAAAATGTACAGTGGTACCCCCGGTTGCTGATGAGATCTGTTCCGGAGCTCCCAGAGGGACCGCTTCTGCGCATGCGCGCGGCATGGTAGAGCACTTCTGCGCATGCACATGCGGTGAAACACTTCCAGGTTTGCCGCTTTTGCAACCCAAAGTTTACGTTACCCGAGGGTAGCATAATCCGAGGAGCTACTGTATTTCTCATCCTCTCTAAGAAGATCAGGAACAATTGTCCATCCTATGCACAGTGACTGGGATAAAATCCAACCCAACACCTTACTCTAAGGTAGGTCTCAGCTAAGTATATTATGAGAAAAGTTTATGGCCCAAACAGCAGTTGAAGAGAACAATATGCTGCCTGGAAGGGGACAGAGTTGGAACAATTCCTCAGCTTGAGAAGCTTCCTACTAGAGGCTTGACAGGCACCCAACTGTAGGTTACTTGAGATCTCAGCGGTGGACCTGTTGATCCACAATATCCCTTTCAGTTCTATAACTCAGCAGCTCATCCACTCCACCTTCTAAAAACAATTTGCCAGAATCACCTTACCCACTGGACATTTGCCAAGGAACCTGCTTCTTCTGATGAGACAAGTGTTTGGAAGTTTCCACCATGGACTTGAAAAAGGCTCCTATAATGGTCATTGGGAAGCTTCTCTTCAATAAACGCAAAGCCTTCTTCACCAGTTTTTTTGCCAAATTGATTTGACCCATGTTGTAAGAGACCTACAGAGACGTGCGGGAGACAACAATGCAATGGTTATTGGCGAGTTCTTTAGTATCAGCTGAAAACTTCGCTTCTCGCAGTGAGATAATCAGCAGAAGGCCCTCGGAGCTGGACCTCAGTGTCCGGGCTAAACAATGTGGGTGGGGATGCTTCTTCAGGCATACTGGGCTGAGGCCATTTAGGGCTTTAAAGGTCAGCACCAGCACTCTGAACTGTGCTCAGAAACGTACTGGGAGCCATTGTAGGTCTTTCAGGACCAGTGTTATATAGTCCTGGCGGTTGCTCCCAGTCACCTGTCTAGCTGCCACATTCTGGATTAGTTGTAGTTTCCGGATCACCTTCAAAGGTAGCCCCACGTAGAGCGCATTGCAGTAGTCCAAGCGGGAGATAACCAGAGCATGTGTACCAGATGGAGCTGGTAGACAGCAGCCCCAGACACAGAATTAACCTGCACCTCCATGGACAGCTGAGTCCAAAATGACTCCCAGGCTGCGCACCTGGTCTTTCCTGGGCATGGTTACCCTGTTCAGGACCAGGGAGTCCCCCCACACCCACCTGCCCCCTATCCCCCCAAAACAGAACTTCTGTCTTGTCAGTATTCAACCTCAATCTGATAGCTGCCATCCATCCTCCAACCGCTTCCAGAAACCCACACAGGACCTTGACTGCCTTCACTGGCCTCCCCCGGAATCCCGGACACCTTGTTTAACGCATGGACCTGCAAGAGAGCCTCTTGGGCACATCTTCTCGTGGGGGTGGGTTGATATGGGGCAAGGAGTATTGCATTTGTGCAGCAAGACTCCAACGGAAATAATGTTTGGTCATCATCATCCATGTTGCCTACGCAGCGATTGCGAGTATGTGCCTACAAGAGGGGCTGCTGCAAGAAGCCGAGTGAAATTGCTCATAAAAGTGAACACCGCTACTTAATGTTTGCAAAGAAAATCGTGGGGTGTGCACCAGCTCTGCTCACCACACAGCAGCAACGACTTCTGTAGGAATAGCCACTTTTCCCAGAGGGGGTGAAAAAAAGAAGGAAGTTACTCAAGGGGTGGGAGATGAAGGTTATCCCAGTATGGAATGCCCAAGAGATGGGTTACCCTCAACCACACCATGAGGGGTAGATCAGTTGGTGGAGCACAAGACTCTTAATGTCTGTGTCGTGGGTTTGAGCCCTGCATTGGACAAAATATTCCTGCACTGCAGAGAGTTGGACTAGATGGTCCTCATGGCCCCAGAGCCGTCTTTCCCATAGGGCTTAGTGGTCTGTTGCGCCAGGGCGCCGGCCTCTCAGGGGCGCCCCAGTGAGTGGGGGAGCTGTGTGGCTTTGCCAGTGGCCTCCCCTTTCCCTGCACACCCGCCAGCTGCGCCTTGCCAACCATATGGCTGGCGGACGTGCAGCTTGCCTCCCAAGCCTCCATGGGAGGAGAGTGATCCCTGCAGAGGCTTAGGATGGAAGCTGAGCCCTGCCAACTATATGGCTGGCTGGCGTGCAGCTTCCTTCCGAAGCCTCCCTCCCTCCCTCACCCCACACCCCAGGCTCCCCTGCGGGAAGGCAGCATCTACCTCCCTCAACCCACACCCCCAGTCTTCCCTCCGTGAAAGTAGCAAGATGAACATTTGGGGGCGCTGGGCAGATCTTTGCACCCCGGCACCACATATGCTATAGACGGCTCTGCATGGCCCCTTGCAATTCTACAATTCTATGATTCTATTATCTGATTTTGCCATTGCAGGGTCTTTTCCTTGCCTCCATGTGAATTAGTGGCTCCATTAGTTCCTATGTGGGGGGGGGGCTGGAGAAACAGCTTGTGGGAGGAGCAAAAAGGTTAAGCCACCCTCTCTGGTCACCCACAGGCCGGTGGCTTTCTGTCCATACTGTCCAGTATTAACCAACTTGATTTTTAAGAATTGAGAAGGTTGCCATTTTGAAAACCCTTCACTGCTTAATGAATAGTAATTTCAATTTTAGCAAATAACTTGAGTGGAATTAGCATCTCGGCCTGCAGAAGACGTCTGACAGAGCAACTGGGTAGGAAATGATGGATGGATTTAAAAATAGAAATGTGGGGAAATGGGGTCATACTTGAGAAGAAAGGGAAGCCCCATAGCTCTAGCCCTCAGGCCATCTCTATGGGCATGTGTGCACCAAGTGATAAGGTGCACATTGTTCGTTCTGCACGCAAACCAACCATTAAAAACTAATAGAATAGAATTAAGGGTGTGTTTGTGCATGTGTGTAAGATCTATTAAAGCCATACAAATAAATGCAATTTAGAAAGCATAGCGTCAGCCCCCTCATTAAAAGCAGTCAGCTCCCAAAAGACTGTTGGAAGAAGGAGGTCTTCGCCGGCTGGTGATGCGACAACAAGGAAGGAACAAGTCGGGCATCTCTAGGGAGGGAGTTCAAGAGTCTGGGAGTAGCCACCGAGAGGGCCCCCACCCCAGGGTGCTTGTGAGGGTGGCAGGACCAAGAGACAGGTCTCCCCTGAAGATCGCATTGCTCAGGGAGGTTCCTATGAAGGAATACAGTCTTCAAGAAAGCCTGGACCCAATCCATGTAGGGCTTCGAAATTTCCACCCTCCCCGTATCAACCAAATCCAGCAGGTCCTCTTACCTCTCCCTTGAGGCTGTGCAGTACTGACTCCTCAAACAAGCTAATGTTTCTTTGCTTGGGACTCACAGATTTCAGCATGAGCTCTGCTGTGTTCAGATACGTAAAAGCCTCAAAGAAGAACAACACAGAACAGAATATTTACTTCATTGGTCCCTGTTTACTCCCATCCCTTGCCCATTTTCCGGTGCATCTGGGGTTGAGCTCAGCGTGCACACTCTCCATTCATCAGAGGAGTACGGGGAAATGGGCGAGGGGACAAGATTTCCTCTTTGCCTTTCTGACAAGTCCGCTCACCCCTCTTAGTGCATTGCGGGACGGCAGAGGCTTCAAAGAGGGAACTTCAGGGCCCTTCCTGATAGGGGGTGGGAGCATAAGCCCCCGTCGCCTATCGGAAACCAGATCCTAGCCTGCATCCTGCTTTGGCAAATGGGGCTGAAGGCTGAGATTTGGGCTGTGCCAGGGGGCAGAGCCGATGGAGCAAGTGGGCTTCCCTCGGGTCTGCTCCTTGCCCATTTAAGCAGCCCACACCTGGGGCACTACCTGTTTGTTCCTTCGCCAGGTTCCCCCACCAACCCAACCACCATCGGTTTAAGCTGATAGCCAATGATTCTGCTGTGGTTACAGCCATTGCCACTTTATAGGGCCGGGTAGGAATTTGCCCACTGAGCTAATTGGCTTTGACCCGGTGGTTTTGCCTAGCAATTGTCACAACTGATTGGGCATTGGGGCAATCCTTTGTTTTGGATGGAGGGGTGGTTGTAGTCTCCGCCTGCCCCTCCAGACACTGGGGTATCCCGTTACAGGGATCTGGGGGGAGTGGCCATGTCCACGTGCCCTGGGGGGGCCCAGGGCCAAAGGCACTCCCCCAGACGGCAGTCCCTGCAGGGGTCACCCTATTGGATGTCTTACGAACCCCCGCCTGGATTGACCACGGTGAGCGGACCAGAAGTACTGTATTTTTCGCTCCATAAGACGCACCTGACCATAAGACCCACCTAGTTTTTAGAGGAGGAAAACAAGAAAAAAAATATTCTGAACGAAACAGTGGATGCATGATTTTTGTGGTTCATGCTGTGGCCACAGACATGATATGTGATTTGACAGTGAGTTTCTCTCCTCATTGCTTGCTTTAGTAGTCCTGTCTCCTCTCTTTGCAAGTTCGCTGTCTTTACCTCCCCCCTCCTGGGCAGCCTCCTTTATCGCCAGTCCTTTATCTCCCTCCCGATTGCTTGCTGATCAGCTGCTCAGCGGCTTTGTTTCAACACCCCCTTCCCTCTTTCTAAAAAAAAAAAAAAAGCACGATCTGCTTTTTGCCCCTGGGCAATTCGGCTCCAGGGACCATGCATTCGCTCCATAAGATGCACAGACATTTCCCCTTACTTTTTAGGAGGAAAAAAGTGTCTTATGGAGCAAAAAATACGGTATTTAGATTGCCCCATGCCCATGCCAAAACTCTTTCACCTGTATTCAATAATGTTGTGGCCTGTTTTGACCCAAAACCAGTCTTACTGGACTCTTATTTATATGGGTTGGGGTATGGGGAGCCCAGTGTCTGGTCCTGCAAAGCTCGAATAGTTGCCCAAGCCCAAGCCATTTTTGTCCATTGACAAAACTGACCCTCTCACCCGCTCAACCAACAGAAGAAAGGGAGCAAACTCACCGAGCAGGGGAAACTAGCCTGCAGTAGAGTAAAATAAAACTAGCAACGGTTCTGTTCCCCACGTGGAACTACAAATAAGAGGACAAACTTCTACCATACACAGTTTTGCCCTACCACTATCTTGCGGCTTGGACTTTCACAAAACTTGACACATGCAATGTTGTGCTCGTTTAGGGTATCCTCTGACTGTGGAGAAGGAGAGAGGGATGAAGGACATGGGCAGCTGGAGTGGGGAAGATTGAGTAGGTCTTACTCACCATATAATTGTTGGAAAGGTGGACATAACCGCATGCAGACTCCAACAAGTAATAAAAGGCCCGAGGGGTATCTTCCACAGCCACGCAGTGTTGAGACAAAGGTATGATGATGTACTCCACAATCTCTTCACATTCACAGGAGCTCAGGTTCTTGATTCTTTTCTTGCCCATCTCAGTAAGCATGATGATTTCATCCATCCTCTCTAAAAACTTCATTTCTATATCTTCCGCTCTGACCAAATGGGGACAGTGGGAGGGGGGGGGGGAATCTCAGCAACTTCTAACATATGCTTGGCTCCTCAACCCAGGACAGAAGGACTTAAGGCTTGTCCACCCTTACCTTTGCTACACATTTCTGATATTTAGAATATACTGGACCCCATTACGTTTGTTTAAAAAAGGACTACCTAAGGCAGTCTGTTTTGGGGGCCTAATCCAGCCCGCTGGTCGGTATAATCTGGCCCCTGTGGCAGTTTATTTCCTGGGGTAAGATCCTTAAAAAAAAAACCCTCCACAACTTCAACCCTAAAAGAAGCTCAACAACCCCAATCTAAAAGAAAATTTTGTGGTAAAATCATAAAACAGCTCAACAACTTCAATCCTTAAAAAAAGGTCCACAACCTTGGTTGGCCCTTTGATCGGCCCTCACGGCCCTTCACTTCATCAAATCTGGCCCTCTTTGAAAAAAGTTTGGACACCACTGATCTAAGGTATCTAACCATTGGAGATGCAATAGGGACAATGCTTCTCTAAAATATATGTCTTTTCATTGTCCTATATGGAAAGATTTTTGGCAGAAGGTAACTGAAACCATCAACAGAAGTGTACGGAACAACCTTACCTTTACAGAGCAAAATATCCTTTGGAATTATATGCCCAGCACATGGAACCGTACAAAAGGACAATGTGAGTGGACTCTCTGTGCCCTTACCACAGCAAAAAGACTGATGCTGATGAATTGGAAAAATAAAAGTGCAGCTCCCCTTCTACGATTGAAGACTTATACAAACTCGCAATGTATGAACAACTTGCATATAAATGCAGACTTGCCAAGGACAAATTCAATGATATTCGGAATCCACTTGTCATGGACACGACAGAAAATCGTGAAGAGTAGCCGGAGCTAGAAAGCAGGCAGGCAGAGGAAGGACAGGAGACTGACAGATTTCTCAGGCAGCGAGAGACAGGGGGCAAATGCCTCCCCTTTCTGAAGCCGTTAGGAATGCTGCTTATCAGCAGAGCGAAAGCGGACTGGATGAGAGCCAGCTCTCTGAAGAATCTCAGTCTCTCACGGCACAAGGGGGGAAGAGGAATTCCTCACCCAAAGGGGAGTTTGTTGAACCTGTCAGTCCAAAAACTAGGCAAATGGAAAGGGTCAAAGACAGAAGGAAAACCAATAAACGTAAGGGGAGAAAGTTCAGGATATTCTGCGGTAGCCGGAAGTATTCTTCAGAAGGCTCAACTTGATTGTGATTTATGGACGCTCTGAGAGAGAGCGGCCAGAGGCTAATTGCTTGTATGCAATAAATCTTCTGTAAATTACCGCTCGTGTTGTTTTCTGAAGCCGGCAGCTGGCCAGCTCCTGACACCACTCTTACAAATACTGTAATAGGTTGAAATCTGGTGCAGTACAATAATAACTTTGTAAAGTATACAGTTTTGGGGGGGGTTCCCCTGCCCCTTTTATTTTCCCTTCTACACAGATGCTGTTCACCCCCTCTTTTATTTACATCACATTGCGTTTAGTTGTACTTTTTGAACTTTTTGAAAATTAAACAAATAAATACAACCTTTGCTCCTCATTTCTAGGCACAAGTCCAGGCTTTTCAGGTCCAGGTCCGAGACTCCTTTTTATTTTTATTTTTTTGCCCCAGTGCTTTCCCCATGAAAATCAGCTCTTTACGACTAAATTGGAGCAAACGGCAATCCGTGGAAAATCCAAGTTGCTGTTTCCTCCAGTTAAAAGAATCTCATGAAAATTCATCACCCTTCATGCACAAATTTTTCCTAATCAACATTCTTATTTGCACTTTTGCCTAATATATACATTTCTGTATGATATTTGCACTAATATAGCCAGCTCCTTCAACCGTTCCTCATAAGGCTTAGTTTCCAGACCTGTGATCATCTTAGCAGCCCTCCTCTGCACATCCCAGCTGGTCAATGTCCTTCTTAAACTGTGATGCCCAGAATTGGACACAGGACTCCCAAGTGTGGCCTGACCAAGGCAGAAGAACACTATTACTTCCCTTGATCTGGACACTAGACTTCTGTTGATGCAGCCTAGAATAGCATTAGCTTTTTTGCTGCTGCATCACACTGTTGACTCATTTTAAGCTTGTGGTCCACCAAGACCCCTAGATCCTTTTCACATGTACCGCTAGTAAGCCAGGTGTCCCCCATCCTATATTTGTGCATCTGGTCCTTCCTGTCTTAAGTTCAGAATCTGACATTTGTCCCTACTGAAATTCGTTGTGGCCCAGTTCTCTAGTCTAGGGGTAGGCAATCTAAGTCCCGGGGGCCAGATCCGGCCCAATTGCCTTCTCAATCCAGCCGGCAGATGGTCTGGGAATCAGTGTGTTTTTACATGAGTACAATGTGTCCTTTTATTTAAAATGCATCTCTGGGTTATTTGTGGGGCATAGAAATTCGTTCATATTTTTTCCCAAAAAATATAGTCTGGCCCACCACATGGTCTGAGTGACAGTGGACTGGCCCATGGCTGAAAAAGGTTGCTGACCCCTGTTCTAGTCTGTTAAAGTCCTTTTGAATCCAGATTGTGTCTCCTGCGCCATTAGCTACCCCTCCCAGTTGGGTGTCATCTGCCAATTCGATGACCGTCCCCACAATTCCTTCATCCAAGTCATTTATAAAGGCGTTGAAAAAACAATGGGCCCAGGATAAAACCCTGTGACACCCCAATCCACACAACTGCTTTGGAGCAGAGCAGGAAGTTAATTAACTGTCCCAGATACAAAGAAAACGAGAAATAGCCTGAGAAATGGGGCTATCAGGGAAACCATGAAGAAACAGGGTGTGAGGTGGGGGCGGGGAGATGAGGAGAGGAAAAAGTGAAAAAGTACGGAACTATCAGGGAAGCTAGAGCATGCTAGGAAAGGGAGAGAGGGAAGGAAAGGTGGCAGTGGGGTTCAAAAGAAACCTGTGGAGAGGGAAGTATATTTTGGGGTTATGAAGAATAAAGATGATTAATAGAGAATGACTTTAAAAGAAAACATGGGATTGAAAAGTCGACAACATATTTTACTATATTGTGACTGAACCATATTTTGAGTCAAAATATAAAACTGGTAAAGGTAAAGGGACCCCTGACCATTAGGTCCAGTTGTGGCCGACTCTGGGGTTGCGGCGCTCATCTCGCTTTAATGGCCGAGGGAGCCAGCGTACAGCTTCCGGGTCATGTGGCCAGCATGACTAAGCCGCTTCTGGCAAACCAGAGCATCGCATGGAAACGCCATATACCTTCCCGCCAGAGCGGTACCTATTTATCTACTTGCACTTTGAGGTGCTTTTGAACTGCTAGGTTGGCAGGAGCTGGGACCGAGCAATGGGAGCTCACCCCGTCGCGGGGATTCGAACCGCCGACCTTCTGATCGGCAAGCCCTAGGCTCTGTGGTTTAGACCACAGCGCCACCTGCGTCCCTATAAAACTGGACCTCAAAGCAATTTCAGTTGAAAAGAGCTAAGTCCCCAATTTTAACCTCTAAGGAAGCTCACTGTGCCATATTTATCATGACATAATCATATCATGAGTTTCCCCATTTCTGCTGCACGTAATTACAACTTGGGGTGGGGGGACAGGGAGTAGCAATGTCACATCAAGTGAGGAGTTGCACCAAATTACGGGAAGCAGACTGCCCTGTGTCTCCCAGATCTTTAGTTCTGCCCTACGCTGGTGGCACTGTGGGTTAAACCACAGAGCCTAGGTCTTGCCGATCAGAAGGTTGGCGGTTTGAATCCCCACAACGGGGTGAGCTCCCGTTGCTGGGTCCCAGCTCCTGCCCACCTAGCAGTTCTAAAGCACGTCAAAGTGCAAGTAGATAAATAGGTACCACTCCGTCGGGAAGGTAAACGGCGTTTCCGTGCGCTGCTCTGGTTCGCCAGAAGCGGCTTAGTCATGCTGGCCACATGACCCGGGAGCTGTACGCTAGCTCCCTCGGCCAAAAAAGTGAGATGAGCGCCGCAACCCCAGAGTCGTCCGCAACTGGACCTAACGGTCAGGGGTACCTTTACCCTTTAAACTACTTTGTACTCTTTGGAGAAAGGGTGGTGAAATGCAGTCAAGAAAAATGAACACTGAATCTGCCAAGATACATCGGATATGGATTCACGGATGGCAAAAAGCCCTGCCTGTAAGCTCTCTATTTTCTGACTCTTAGTAGACAACCCCTGGTAGTCTTCTGATAGTGACAACTATCAGTGGGCTTCTTATTTAATCCCCTACATTATCTCTAAGCTAAGGGTTCTCAGGTGAACAGAGCTGAAAAAGACCCCCAGTTGATCAGCCGGATATACAGTGGTACCTCGGGTTAAGTACTTAAATTGTTCCGGAGGTCCATACTTAACATGAAACTGTTCTTAACCTGAAGCACCACTTTAGCTAATGAGGCCTCCTGCTGCTGCCATGCCACCGGAGCACGATTTCTGTTCTCATCCTGAAGCAAAGTTCTTAACCTGAAGCACTATTTCTGGGTTAGTGGAGTCTGTAACCTGAAGTGTATGTAACCTGAAGCGTATGTAACCCGAGGTACCACTGTAATAACAAATACCAGCCAACGTTTTTAGTACTGGGTAAGATGAACTATTACTCTGATTTCATATAAGAGAGATCTTTAGACCCTTAAAGTACCCCAGTCATAGCAGAATGCCAAAGAATATAGAAGTTCTTTTCATCAAACCTAAAGGACTCTTGCAAGCTGGGTCTCCCCTGAAGCTCTTCTAGAAAAGGAAGGGAAGAATGATAAATGCATTGCTGCAGACATTATGGTTTCTTGTTAAGTAAGAAAAGGAATGGAATTCATAGGTATAAATGAGACTAAACCAAGCACTCATTTGTGTGTGTGTGTGTGTGTGTGTGTGTGTGTGTGTGTGTAAACATGGAAGCATCATATGGAGATTTTTTTGAGCCTACCTTTGCTAAGATTGCGTCTTGCGATTCTATTTTCCTTCCAGGTATCAGAAACAAGAATTTCTGAGGGAGGAAAAGAAAGCAAAGGAAGATGCATCTGATACGATTCCATCATTCAAGAAAGCGGTTAATTGTGTACATCTGGGGTTTCGGTGAAATCCGTTTACCGTTACTTGATCCTAGAAAACGGTCTGAAGCACACTGTTTAATGCTGGATAGGTATACTGTAAAGCAAACAAAATTCAAGAATAAGTCCAGTGTTAAGCCTACTAGCATCTCTCAGTACCTGCAATAACACCACTGTTTCTTGGTTATGGGACACTGGTTTTCAATCAGTTTATTGTGCATAACCAGAGGCCGCTACAATGCATTGCAGAGGGTAAGGCAAGGCTTCCCTCTGAAATCACATGATATACCCTATAAAAAGTTTACAGCATAAAACTTTAAAAGTAACATATCCAGAACGGAGCTTCTTGGGTGCCAGAGCAAATTTGGCTACCAGGTGCGTAATCTGTAGGTCTTTATCAGCTAGGAGCTCAAGCAATCCCCTCCTGAGAGACAGTCAGTCAGTCAGTTTTATTGCACATAGCCAAAGGCTGCCGCAATGTACACAGAATTATTTGACAATTAAAAGAAAATATACTGAATTGACACAAAAGACTTAAGACATTTATATTATCAAAACATTACGTACTCTAAACAGAGCTATAAAAGTACCCCAATGTACAAATCAAGACATTGAACAATAGAATTCATAAGCTAAAATCATCACATGGCCACTAATGTTAAAAACAATGTCAATTAATACAGTGTGCAATTTCTACTCAGAGTCTGGTGACAGAGATAGAGCATAGCCTGAAGTAGATAGATAGGATCAAATAAATCCATCTCCTTTACAGCTAATGGCTACCTTAGCTATATAATTTGCTCTAATTTTCCTAGCAGCAGTTGCAAAAAGTTCTACACGCCAGGTCACATACTTATCTGTGTCTGCGGGGAGATATAAAATCATGTCAGAGGGGTTCTGGCCAGGGGACCTTGTCATTATAGGTACTAAAAATCTTTTTCTTGCATCATTATATAAGGGACAGTGCAAGATATAATGCATAAGGTCCTCTACTTCAGAACATCCCCTGATGCAAACACATTCGTTTTTTGGTACGCCTCTGTGTCTCCCATCTCTATAAGCAGAGCTTATTGTATTTAGTCGTAGCACTGTAAAAGCTTTCCAAAGTTGTGCAAAAGTCAAGAGAGACAGTGAAGAACAGGGGATAAAAAAATTTCTCTGGGGATTCAATATAAGGGGCAAAGCAGCACACCCTTAACCTGATTGCATCCATAAATGCACTTGCATTCCATATGGGCAATTCCGAGGTACCGTATTTTTCGCCCTACAGGACGCACCGTCCCATAAGGTGCACCTAGTTTTTTGGGGGGGAAATAAAGGGGGGGAAAATATTTTTCCCCCAGGCACGTGGCTGGGGCGGGGGAAGCCTGAGCTTCCCCCGACCCCAGCCCCCAGAACAGGCAGCTCTCTGCAAGCCATGGGAGCCCAGCGCCGGCTCCCGCTGCTTGCGGAAAGGTGTGCGAAGCCTGGAGAGCGAGAGGGGTCGGTGCACACCGACCCCTCTCGCTCTCCAGGCTTCAGCGAAAGCCTGCATTCGCCCCATAGGACGCACACACATTTCCCCTTCATTTTTGGAGGGGGGAAAGTGCATCTTATAGGGCGAAAAATACGGTATTTCCCCTCTAAATATACTAAGGGCATCTGTTGGAACCTTAGCTCAACAAACGTCCTACACAGCTGCAGGAAGTCAGTGTCTCAAGGTAATGAAGGTTTAAGTGGTTGATCTTTATTTGGGGGTACCAAACAGAATAACGGGCAGCCATAATGAATGCTCTATCTTGGTGGGCATCCTGATCAAAGATCCAATTTCGCATGGACTGAGGGCTAACTCAGGGCTAAGCCAAGTTACAGGGAAGCAGGCAGAGGGCCTTCTCGGTAGTGGCACCCGCCCTGTGGAACGCCCTCCCACCAGATGTCAAAGGGAAAAACAACTACCTGACTTTTAGAAGACATCTGAAGGTAGCCCTGTTTAGGGAAGCTTTTAATGTTTGATGGATTACTGTATTTTAATATTTTGTTGGAAGCCACCCAGAGTGGCTGGGGAAGCCAGCCAGATGGGCAGGATATAAATAATAAATTCTTCTTCTTCTTCTTCTTCTTCTTCTTCTTCTTCTTCTTCTTCTTCTTCTTCTTCTTCTT
>JAXCMG010000113.1:1406547-1461776 GCA_034642415.1 Podarcis siculus
TTCTTCTTCTTCTTCTTCTTCTTCTTCTTCTTCTTCTTCTTCTTCTTATTACTACTACTACTATTACTATTTCTCCATTTGGAGATTATAAGCCCTAAGCTTATCATGACACTCTTGTGCCCAGCCACCTGCCCTTAGTTGCTCTGTCCAGCATGGTCATCTGAGACATTTAGTCTGTACCAGTATGAAAATTGTTGAAAAATATGTTGAAAATTCTCAAGTTGCTCAGCAAAGGGACCAAGAATCTTGGACTCTTCTCCGCAAGGGAGAGATTCAAAATAGTGACATTACTATACTTAACAGGTTGTGTGAGCCCACTGTTTAAGATCAGTTATCTTTTACGTTCCCATCACCCTGCATTCCATCTGCAATAATTTTAAGGTCTCAAATATAGAATAAATATTCATAGATGCACACATATCTAAATATATGAACCATGTGCCTGAAATTGCGGGAGAGCAGTCCTGAAGCCATTTTGTCTCTCCCAATGACCTCAAATATTCCTCAAATAAGGGGGGCAAATGTGGAAAGCCTTCCCATTGTCTTTTCGCTTGCAAATCCTGTCATAAGGGCGTATTTGTGTATGAATAAGGTGAGCCTGTGACCTGGATTTAGGAGCTAAAGTATTAACCATCACCAAAGAATGGCCAGGCTGCCCAGGTAATGCAACCAGCAACCTTTATCAGGTATCTTGGCAGACAGGATTTCTGCTGTAGAGTGACTCCTATACTGTATGTATGATTACTTGGGGTGGTCTTTGGCTAAGGGGGTTGGGCAATGTCCAAAGTCTTTAAAGGTCCCTGCACACTTTTGTTCAGGGTCTCTCCCTCCTTGCAAGGAGGGGAGGGAACTCTCTTGCAACAGAACCATAGCTGTCAACCTTCCCTTTTTTTGCGGGAAATTCCCTTATTCCAGTGCCGTTTCCTGCTTCTTCCCGCTGCTATCCCGGATTGTTAGATATTCCGTAGACTGTCCCCGGAACAGGTGAGGCTGCTGACCCCTTATTTTCAAGGCTGATGATCCCTTATTTTCAAATCTGAAAGTTGACAGCTATGAACAGAACAACTTTCCACCAGATCCTGCCTCCATCCATTCTTCTCTGACTGATCATGGTCTTAGGGGACTCAGAGCCCCATGGGGAGTTGGGCAGCAAAAGCCAAACCCCAGATTTCTACATCATGCAATCCCATTCGCCCTCCAATCAATATAAAACTTCCAGAAGGAGTTTTACCTGTTTCTGATGTTGGAGAAGATCTTGCAATGCTGCCTGAAGATTGGAACGGAACAAACATTGAGGCATCTTCATTCAGACCTGCAGTTAAAGGGAGACAGGAGCTGATGTGAACATTTCTTGCATTTGTATTTAGCACCAGTACAAACTCTGGGCTGCACTACAGAGGGATGGAGAACCTTTTGCTCCTTGGGTGACCATGTCCCCATGAGGGGGCTGCATACCGGTGGTGGGTGAAGCAGGGCCACAGCACAAAGCTGGTGGACCCAAAGCACAGATAATAGTCATATATCTCACACAGCACATAGATATGTTTAACATATTAAAGGTAAAGGGACCCCTGACCATTAGGTCCAGTCGTGGCCAACTCTGGAGTTGTGGCGCTCATCTCGCCTTACTGGCCAAGGGAGCTGGCATACAGCTTCCGGGTCATGTGGCCAGCATGACTAAGCCGCTTCTGGCAAACCAGAGCAGCGCACGGAAATGCCATTTACGTTCCCGCCGGAGTGGTACCTATTTATCTACTTGCACTTTGACGTGCTTTCGAACTGCTAGGTTGGCAGGAGCAGGGACCGAGCAACGGGAGCTCACCCCGTCACGGGGATTCGAACCGCCAACCTTCTGATTGGCAAGTCCTAGGCTCTGTGGTTTAACCCACAGCACCACCTGCGTCCCTTATGTGTATATATAGCTCACAATAAACCTGGAACTCTGAGCATTTCTGCTAAAGCGCCGCGGAGAATTCACGACAGAGTTTCCGTCTGTTACAGATTACTTCCTGCCCTCTGGGCTCTCTGCAAAGTGACGACGCTCGCACCCAAACACTCCCATCCTTCAAGCATCACCAGAGTTTCGCACCTGCTAAGGCCATGGCTTTTACCTCCTTGATCTGTTTGCTCCAGTTTTTTCAGCGTTACGGAAACGATGATGGAGGCGGCCTCGTTCAGGATGCTCTCCTTGCTTCTGGTGGCTTTCGTTCCCTGCGGGTCTATGTTGTGCAGCATGCCGTCCACGGCGTAGCGGTGGAAGGGAATGAAGTCTCCTCCTCCGCAGCACAGGCATCGGTGAGCCTGGCTCTCCAGGTAGCTGGCGCATTTGAGATGCAGGGCTCTTTTCTGGCTCTTAAGCCACAACTCGTAGGCTGCTTCTTGCAGGAGGGGTGTGCAAAATCCCATCACCTTACACTGCATCACGGACTCCTCTTGCTTCAGCCTGTTGGCAACCACCATTCCAAGATCTGAAAGCCAAGGCGGGGTTTGCTCTCAGCTCTATTATTATTATTATTATTATTATTATTATTATTATTATTATTTTGAATACTGTATTTTTCTCTCTATAAGACACACCAGACCACAAGATGCACCAAGTTTTGGGAGGAGGAAAACAAGAAAAAAAATATTCTGAATCTCAGAAGCCAGAACAGCAAGAGGGATCGCTGCGCAGTGAAAGCAGCAATCCCTCTTGCTGTTCTGGCTTCTGGGATAGCTGCGCAGCCTGCATTCTCTCCATAAGGCGCACACACATTTCCCCTTACTTTTTAGGAGGGAAAAGGTGAGTCTTATAGAGCAAAAAATACGGTATTTTATTAGTTGAATATAAGAACAACATATAATCAAATACAGTGGTACCTCAGGTTACATACGCTTCAGGTTACAGACTCCGCTAACCCAGAAATAGTGCTTCAGGTTAAGAACTTTGCTTCAGGATGAGAACAGAAATCGTGCTGTGGCGGCGCGGCAGCAGCAGGAGGCCCCATTAGCTAAAGTGGTGCTTCAGGTTAAGAACAGTTTCAGGTTAAGAACAGACCTCCGGAACGAATTAAGTACTTAACCCGAGGTACCACTGTACAGTCATACCTCATGTTATGTCCGCTTCATGTTACGTTCTTTCAGGTTACGTTCCGTGGCGACCCGGAAGTACCGGAAAGGGTTACTTCCAGGTTTCGCCACTCGCGCATGCGCAGACACGCAAAATGATGTCACGTGCATGCACAGGCGCGGCAAATTGCGACCCATGCACGTGCAGATGCAGGTTGCGTTCTGCTCATGTTGCGAAAGGGACTCCGGAACGGATCCCGTTTGCAACCAGAGGTACCACTGTATTATTATTATTATTTTGAATATTTTATTAGTTGAATAGAAGAACAACATATAATCAAATACAAGCAATCAAATGCAGTTTCCCCCCCCCCAACCACCCCTCTCCCAAAACAGTCCAGGTAATTACATTAGTAATATAATCAAAGAAAAAATTATTTCTACAGTTGCTGGTTTAAAAAATACCATTCCACATGCTCCCACGTGTCTTAGGTGGTTTAAATGCAAGCTCTTTCTTTGATGCATATGTAATAAAGGAGGACCACGTTATGTAAAAGTTATGTAGTTTCTCATGTTGCTTTCTTTCACGTACCCTTTCTGTTAACTTTTCCATCAAAATTAATTTTAATATTATTATAACATCTTTATTGAAAGTTCAAAGGTACATAATTATATGTGCACTAAACATTGTGAGACGTAAATAAAAGACAGGAAAAGAGAAACAGAACCCATGTAGAAGAGGAAATAAAGGCGGGAGTTGAAAAAACCCCAAAACTGTATATTTTACAAAGTTATTATTGTACTTTACCAGATCTTAACCTATTACAGTACAGTGGTACCTCGCAGGACGAATGCCTCGCAAGACAAAAAACTCAGAAGACGAAAGAGTTTTCCGTTTTTTGAGTCGCTTCGCAAGACGAATTTCCCTATGGGCTTGCTGCGCAAGTCGAAAACGTCTTGCGAGTTCTTGCGAGTTCGTTTCCTTTTTCTTAAAGCCGCTAAGTTAATAGCGAGTTTGTTTCCTTTTTCTTAATTGCGAGTTTGTTTCCTTTTTCTTAAAGCCGCTTTTTCTTAAAGCCGCTAAGTACTGTTAATAGCCGTTAATAGCCGTGCTTCGCAAGACGAAAAATCCGCAAGACGAAGAAACTCGCAGAACGGATTAATTTCGTCTTGCGAGGCACCACTGTATTCGTAAGAATGGATTCCAAATATCATTGAATTTGTCCATGGCAAGTCTGCGTTTATATGCAAGTTGTTCATATGTTGCGAGTTTGTTTAAGTCTTCAATCCAATCGTAGAAGGGAGTCGCACTTTTATTTTCCCCATTCATCAGTATCAGTCTTTTTGCCCGTGGTAAGAGCATGGAGAGTCCACTTGTATTGTCCTTTCGTAAGGTTCCATGTGCTCTCAGCTCTTATCAAAGCACATAATCCCTCCCACACAAAAATGGCCGCGGCTAGAATTTCAATGGTTCTTAAACAGTAAAAGGTAAAGGGATCCCTGACCGTTAGGTCCAGTCACAGACGACTCTGGGGTTGCGGCGCTTATCTCGCTTTACTGGCCGAGGAAGCCGGCGTACAGTTTCTGGGTCATGTGGCCAGCATGACTAAGCCGCTTCTGGAGAACCAGAGCAGAGCACGAAAACACCATTTACCTTCCCGCCGGAGTGGTACCTATTTACCGTATTTTTCGCTCTATAGGACACACTTTTCCCCTCCAAAAATTAAGGGGAAATGTGTGTGCGTCCTATAGAGCGAATACAGGCTCCTTGGCTTCAGCAATAGCAACGCGAAGCCTCTGAAGCGCAGAGGGAGCGCTCCCTCCGCGCTCCGGAGGCTTCGCGTTGCTTTCGCGTTGTTTTAGAGGGGGAGAACAAGAAAAAAAATTCTCCCCCTCTCTGCTCAGCGCCCCTTCAGTGAAGCGGCAGGAGAAACAGAGCCCCTTCCATTTCTCCTCCCGCTTGGCTGAAGGGGCGCCGCGTAGCTCTCCCTCTCTGCTGAAGCCAGGAGAACCTGAAGCCTTCGGAGTGCAGTGCGAGTTCCCGCTGCTCTCCGGAGGCTTCAGGTTCCTTTTGCTGAAGCCAGGAGAGTCTATCCCTGAAGCCTGGAGACCGACCCCTCTCGTTCTCCAGGCTTCAGCGAAAGCAACGCAAAGCCTCCGGAGCGCGGAGGGAGCGCTCCCTCTGCACTTCGGAGGCTTCGCGATGCTATCGCTGAAGCCAAGGAGCCTGCATTCGCTCCATAAGACGCACACACATTTCCCCTTAATTTTGGGAGGGGGAAAGTACGTCCTATAGAGCGAAAAATACAGTACATATACATTACCAGTTCGACATGAAATGCACATATAGAAACACCCAAGATCTTGTGAAATCACCCTTTTCCTTTTGAGTAACCAACTTGGAATATTCTGAAAAGCATCAGTTTCCTAGGAATGTGCTTACCGGACTCTTGTCCCATTGATTTCACAGCTTTGGGGGAGAAGCAGAGCTCATTAGAAAGTTCATCCTGAATTTGGTTGGTGTTCATTTCTTTCCTTTCCCCAAAACACTTGAAGATGTGAGATTCCACCAGGGCTGCCAAGGTCTGGTTCATCTTCATCTTGGTCCATTCAGGGAGGATGTGAAACAGCAACTCTGTAGAGAAGGTCACACCAATAATAGCTGCACATTTCACCACCATCTGCTCAGAAGGGTTCATGTTGTCCAACTCAGCCAGAGCAATCCCTAGACAGGGGGAAGAAATTAAGTCATGAAGTGAGAAAACAGGCCAACATTAAAAATGCCGCCAAAGGATGAATAGCACAATCAAATGTCAGCTTTATCAGAGAGGATAGCTGGATATTCTGTCTAAAATCCTTGACTTCTATAATTTGTACAAAGATACTCAGCTGGCTAAAAACCCCTCTCAGGGAATTTCCTCCATATGTGGTGGACCTGTTCTAAAGTGAAAGCCTTCTGGGACACAATATATAACAAACTGAAAAAGGTTTTAAAATATAACTTTAATAAAAAGCCAAACACGTCCCATGCTGTACATACTTCAGGAGGAAGGATTTCACAGAGACGGGCCCAATGCCTCACCTTTTAATGTCGGAGGGAGCATTATGTTGTGCATCTTCACGTTCTGTGTGATGGTGCAAATGTATGAATCCGACTCACTGGAGGTCCTGGAGGTTTGAGTCTTGAGAGCAGTAACAGCTGCATGGAGAAAGAACAACGAGATAACAGGGTTTAAATACTGTGTTTTCAAGGGTTTGGGGAACAAATATCACAACTGGAGAGAGACCTGTTGGAATGTAATGTAAAAGTGCTGTCTAAAATGTGTAAAATATTATTGGAATGGGGGACAAAGGATGAGCAAGTAAAATCCTCAATGAAACATTGGGCAATAGATATTGGTCATAATATAGACATGGAAGTGTGGGAACGATTGTGGAATAGGGATATAAAATTTACAGCATATTATAATCAGAGAGAAAATGATATGAAAATGATATACCGATGGTACCTAACACCAAGTAAATTGTCAAAAATGTATAAATCTCAATCAAATAAGTGTTGGAAATGTAAAGAGAAAGAAGGTTCTTTTTATCATATGGGGTGGTCTTGTAGTAAGGTTAAAGCTTACCAGGAAATGATATATAATGAATTGAAAAGGATGTTTAAAATAACGTTTGTAAAAAAACCCAGAAGCTTCTCTATTGGGAATTATAGGGACAGAACGACCGTACCTAAACTGTATAGAAACTTATTCATGTATGAGACTACAGCAGCAAGAATGTTACTCTCCCAGAAATGGAAAGAAGCAGAAGTCCCAGCAAAGGAAGAATGGATATAAAGGAAGAATGGATATAAAAGCTTAGTCACGACTAAGCAGGATAATAATAATAATAATAATAATAATAATAATAATAATTTTATTATTTATACCCCGCCCATCTGGCTGGGTTTCCCCAGTCACTCTGGGTGGCTCCCAACAGAATATTAAAAACACGATAAAACATCAAACGTTAAAAATTTCCCTAAAATGGGAAGCTAGACCGGACTTCCGGTTGGCCGCGTGATTAATGGTGGACGGGAGTTCTTTCGGTTGAAAGAACCCCAGCGCTTTGAAGATTGGGGTGACCGGGAGAGCGTCACGGAACCCCGAAAAAACATCAGATTGAGCATTCTGAGGACCTGGTGTTTCTGCAGGTACCCCTTGCGACTCCCCTGCTCCCCAGTAAGCAGTGACTCCTCTTGCATTTCCCTGCAAAATCTGCTGGTCTGCGTCTTGTTGCGCGGCTGGCTCCTGCTGCCGTTGCAGGCCAGCTGTGTGTCACTGAGCCTTTCCTAAAGGAGATGTTAGGATGCTGCCAAAATGGGAGAGCCATCACTAGCACCGAGCGCCGGTCATTCTACAGGAGAATTGGCACAGAAATCTATTGCAGTTAATAAGCGGCCGCTTACTGAAAAGGTTGTCCCATTCGTCTTCTCTCTCTTCGTCTTCCTCTAGCATGTGGAACTGAAGGACGTTGTTTAAGTGGAGGTTCCGCAGGAGTTCCTCGCAGTACAGTGGGTTCCCGTGGCTTCTTTGTATTAAGAACCTGGGGGCAGAGAGTCACGAGTAATAGGATAACGTTACCAGATTTTTTTTCAGTGAACCCGGGGACACTTTAATTATTATTTTTTTAATTTGCATTTTATTTATTTGTTAACATTCTTATATTACATCAGTAAATGTTGTCATATTACATTACAGGACTTACTATAATATAATTTCCAACATGTATACAAAAATTATATACAAATTTTATATACCTAGAAAGAAAATGAAACAAAAAAGAAAGAACAAAGAGAAAAAACAAAAACAGTTTCCCCCCAAAATCATATACATACCAACACACTAGACTTCCTGTCTTTCCCGTTGTATATTTTTTTTTACAAATGAATGTACTCTTATTATTGTATATTTCTTTACATATTATCTAATACATTCCTATATCAATATGTGCTCTTAGTCTCAGGTTACATACGCTTCAGGTTACATACGCTTCAGGTTACAGACTCCGCTAACCCAGAAATAGTGCTTCAGGTTAAGAACTTTGCTTCAGGATGAGAACAGAAATCGTGCTTTAGCTGCACGGCGGCAGCAGGAGGCCCCATTAGCTAAAGTGGTGCTTCAGTTTAAGAACAGTTTTAGGTTAAGAACGGACCTCCAGAACGAATTAAGTACTTAACTCAAGGTACCACTGTAGTGATGTATGGAAGCGAGAGCTGGACCATAAAGAAGGCTGATCGCCAAAGAATTGATGCTTTTGAATTATGGTGCTGGAGGAGCCTCTTGAGAGTCCCATGAACTGCAAGAAGGTCAAACCTCTCCATTCTTAAGGAAATCAGCCCTGAGTGCTCACTGGAAGGACAGATTGTAAAGCTGAGACTCCAATACTTTGGCCACCTCATGAGAAGAAAAGACTCCCTGGAAAAGATCCTGATGTTGGGAAAGATGGAGGGCACAAGGAGAAGGGGATGGCAGAGGACGAGGTGGTGGGACAGTGTTCTCGAAGCAACCAACATGAGTTTGACCAAACTGCGGGAGGCAGTGGAAGACAGGAGTGCCTGGCGTGCTCTGGTCCAGGGGGTCACAAAGAGTCGGACACAACTAAACGACTAAACATCAACAACAAAATGGTTCAAGAGAAAATTTTAAAAGACCCACTGGACTAGCACTTCCCACTTACGTCTCAAGCTCCCTGGCAATGCTGACCACCCCAAGATCTTGGCAGGCCTTCTGAACGATGACTGAAGGGGTCAACTCCCTTAGCTGAACGTAGGTGGTGTCTTCGCTGCTCATGAGCCGAGCTGCGGCAGCGCAAGGCAGTCTCCCCTTGCGGGGCGATGGAGACAATGACATGACCACAAAGATGCCGATATCGCTTAGCAAGTTCTCCAGGAAGTCCCACGAGGCCGGGTCCATGAACTGAGCTTCATCAATGACAAAAATGAGAACTTCTTTCATCACTGCCTAAAATGACAACAAACCCCACAAAAAATGAAGTGATAACTCCTGCAGGGAGCTGTACTTTTTAACTCTTCCCTGGGTTACCAGGAGCTTTTATCTTAGATGGTTCGTGTCTGGTGCACATTTTAAATTGTTTCATTATTTCTTTACACTGCCTGGAAGGCATTATAAAGGTAAAGGTAAAGGGACCCCTGACCATTAGGTCCAGTCGTGGCCGACTCTGGGGTTGCGGTGCTCATCTCGCTTTACTGTCTGAGGGAGCCTTCCCGCGAGAGCGGTACCTATTTATCTACTTGCACTTTGACGTGCTTTCGAACTGCTAGGTTGGCAGGATCAGGGACCGAGCAAAGGTTGCTCACCCCGTTGCAGGGATTCGAACCGCCGACCTTCTGATCGGCAAGTCCTAGGCTCTGTGATTTAACCCACAGTGCCACCCGCATTATAGAAGAGTTCTAATAAATAAATTCACAGTTTAGCCTTTGATTTAGTCACTACATATATTTGTTGTTGTTGTTGTTCTTATTTTATTACTTATCGAATTTATAGCCCACTCTTCCAAAGAATGTACCTAGAGGCAGAAAACTGAATTTCCTTAATCCAGTCTGCATGATGCTGCTGCCGGTTTTTTAAAAAGCAACTGCAACATTTTCAAAACCACCCTGCAAAACTAAACAAAATCTCTCCCCCCCCCCCCCCGCCCCGGGCTCCTTACGGTTGAAACCATGACCAAAGCAATTTCCACACCATGATTAAAACGTGTGTGACTGTTAAGAGAGAATTACATGAAAATGATGTATAGATGGTATATTACACCAGTGAAAATGGCTAAGATGTTTAGGAAAGAAAATAATAGATGCTGGAGATGTAAGGAAAAGGAAGGAACTTTTTATCATATGTGGTGGGAATGGAATGTAAAAGTATTAAAAAATATTTGGAAATGATATATAATGAATTGAAAAAAAAATGTTTAAAATGAATTTTGTTATACATCCTGAAGCCTTCTTGTTGGAACAAAAAAAAATTTCCTTCCAGTAGCACCTTAAAGACCAACTAAGTTAGTTCTTGGTATGAGCTTTCGTGTGCATGCACACTTCTTCAGATACACATGTACACGAAAGCTCATACCAAGAACTAACTTAGTTGGTCTTTAAGGTGCTACTGGAAGGAAAAAACAAATTGTTTTGACTATGGCAGACCAACACGGCTACCTATCTGTAACCTTCTTGTTGGGTATTTCAAATCAAGAGCTGCCAAAAGAAAAATGGACACTGTTTATGTATGCCACAACAGCGGCTAGAATCTTAATTGTACAACATTGGAAGACAGAAGAGATACCATCAAAGGAACAATGGCAAGAAAAACTAATGAACTATGCAGAATTGGCAAAGCTAACAGATAAACTATAAGAGAAGGACAAAAAGGACTTTAAAAGAGTCTAGGAACCATTTACAGTCTATTTGCAGAAACAACAAAACGGACTGGATTCATTGGCAGGTTTTGAATAAACGTTCACAACTTTATTACAGTAACATATAATTTAGAGAAATGATAAGGGAAGTTACTTTTATATAAAAAATGCAGGAGACAATAAATAAAATCAGACAGAAGAGGGGGAGTTGAGGGAAGTTCAGGGGGAAGGGAGGGAGAATAAATGTATATAATATGATTGAGATTTGTATTTTTATTTGTTATAAAATTCAATAAATATTTTTTTTAAAAAAATTGTGTGACTGTCAGGGGTGAGATAAAGATTGTATTGAGAATCGGATCCATGTCATAGGGACCCAGTTGATCAGCCATGTTTCAGTGGTTAGGATCTATGGGTTTGCCTAGAGATAGATTCCCATATACCATGATCTGGTTCTACAGAATCAGCTTCAAACCAGAAAGATTAAGGCATCAACTGAATGCAAATGGTTCTGAGGTTGTTGTGGGGAGGTAAATGTGATAGAGATCAGTGGGTCAGTCTTTCCTTTTTATATATAATTTTATATATATTTTTTATTAAATTTTCTATTTTACAATTTCAAATACTCATTTTACATCCTTAAGATATCACTGACTTCCCTTCTTCTCTTTCCATGGTTCATTTCACATATCATAGAATCCCTGCATATTTTACAAAAACTAAACCATTCAGTATTCTGTTATTACATCCATCAAAACTTGTTCACACCGTTGAATTTATCTTAATGCTGCCAGCGTTTTCAGCTGTTCACAATTATTTCCCATATATTCAATAAACATTTTCCAATCTTCTTTAAACGTATGTTCTTCTTGTTCTCTTATTCTATATGTTAAGTCCGCAAGTTGTGCATAGTCTGTCAACTTAAGTTGCCACTCTTCTTTGGTTGGGACCTCAGGCTTTCCTGAACTTGGGTCGCCAGGTGTTTTGGGACTACAACTCCCATCATCCCTAGCTAGCAGGACCAGTGGTCAGGGATGATGGGAATTGTAGTCCCAAAACAGCTGGAGACCCAAGTTGGGGAAACCCTGCAATGGGTGTTAGCCATACTTGAAGCAGACCCAATGAAATCAATGGACATACTTAGGTCCTTGATTTCATTGAGCCTACTCTGAGTAGGACCTAGTTGTATATCACCCAGCCAGTTTATTGGGAGCTGCCAAGAACATAATAACTACTGCCCACCTTGCAGTACTGCGTGATGAAAAGTATCACTTACATTCTTTAGAATATTGACGAGAATGTTCTCCAGCTTTTCATTCTTCGCTTCATTACTCATTTTGGAAACCTCTTCTGATGTGGGGAACTGACCAGAGAAACCAAACAAAGAAATCACACAGTGCGTTTGTTAGCAACAGAAAGCTCTACACTCCTTGTCAGAAGTGAATATGGTAAGAAGCAACCTCAAATCCATTTGAAACCTCAAAGAAATGGTTTCTCACCCTGTGAGCTTGGGTCTCAGCCAGACTGATAAGGAAAAAGTGTTTTATATGAGTTCTATATGCATTATAAAGGTCCAGTCGTGGCCGACTCTGGGGTTGCGGCGCTCATCTCGCTTTATTGGCCAAGGAAGCCGGCGTACAGCTTCCGGGTCATGTGGCCAGCATGACTAAGCCGCTTCTGGCGAACCAGAGCAGCGCATGGAAATGCCGTTTACCTTCTCGCCAGAGTGGTACCTATTTATCTACTTGCACTTTGACGTGCTTTCGAACTGCTAGGTTGGCAGGAGCTGGGACCGAGCAGCAGGAGCTCCCCCTTCACGGGCATTCGAACCGCCGACCTTCTGATCGGCAAGCCCTAGGCTCTGTGGTTTAACCCACAGCGCCACCCGCATCCCTCTATATACATTATAGGTAAAGGTAAAAGACCCCTAGAAGGTTAAGTCCAGTCAAAGGTGACTATGGGGTTGCGGCGCTCATCTCACTTTCAGGCCGAGGGAGCCAGCGTTTGTCCACAGACAGCCTTCCGGGTCATGTGGCCAGCATGACTTAACTGCTTCTGGCGCAAAGGAACACCGTGACGGAAACCAGAGCACACAGAAACGCCATTTACCGTTTTTGGGATGCTGGCAGCGCTGTGGTCTAAACTGCTGAACCTCTTGGGTTTGCTGATCAGAAGGTCAGCGGTTCGAATCCATGCAACAGGGTGAGCTCCCGTTTCTCTGTCCCAGCTCCTGCCAACCTACCAGTTCAAAAGCACGCCAGTGCAAGTAGATAAATAGGTACCACTCCGGCGGGAAGGTAAATGGCCTAGGATCTCTGTTTCAATGGGCATCTGTCCTGGATGCTTTAGCTGAGATGCCTGAAATGCTGAGGGCTGGACTATTCAGGGCTCTTTTATTTTGCGTAACTACGGTCAGCAACGAGGAAGAAAACATTGGTGGGAGTGTCAAATTCATTTAGCCGCCACAATAGGAGTGTTTTTCACTTCTTCATTGCCTTCTGTAGTGTATTAGTGCTACTGGTTTGCCACCCCAGAAACTGCCTGAAGTGCCATCTGCCCTCTCCATTTAAAACAACACCATACAATTTTAACAAGTCATGGCTTCCCCCAGAGTATCCTGTGAAATGTAGTTTAAGGGTTCTTATGAGAGATGTTAGGGGACATCTCCCATTCCCCTCAAAGAGATATAATTTCCAGAGTTTCCTAAGAAAAACAGGGAATCTTCTGGAAACCAACATGGTTGCAGCTTTTTTTTACACTATATCAATGTATTTTATATTAGTTTGTGCTATCGGAATACGTAAAACAAACAAACAAACTGTTATGAACTAACCTTGGATCCTAGAACAATAGGCAAATAGGATCCTAGAATGCAACAACTGATTGGCCTGCAGGAAAAGACCAATCAGGCTCCAGGAGGGAAGCAGAATCAGCCAATCAGACGGGACTCATTGTGTAAATAATGGATATAAAAGCCTGAGGTTTGGGGGGAAATTCAATCACTGTTTTACAAGCTGAAATAAAGAGCATGAAATCACTACAGGACTCTGAGTATATTTCACAAACCAACCACCAAGCACCAGGAAAATGAATTCAGAAGAGATAAAGGTCTTGCCTGCTTGCATCTTTACCTTAACATGATAGAGATTGTTGAGAAGGCAGAAATACTCTTCCTTAACTACCCCTCGGATTCTGGTCACAAGGATATACTGTCTTGCATCGTAGGTCTTGCAAGTATCAATCCCCAGAAACATAGCCATGAGGGTCCGGATGACAAAGAAGTTCTGCCACACATTGATCTTTGTGAGCTCCACCGCCACAACCCTGCTTGGTGACAAGAACTATTAGTGAAAAGATTTCACTACCTCTTCCACGACCGATGGAGAAACATTTGCTGCTGGGTGGGGGAAGATCAGACCCTTGAACTGGGTGGTTAGCCTCCTCTGCCTGAACGTACAAGGGCACAGGTGGCTGTTGCCCAGCAGAAAGTAACAGCTGGGAAGGGCTTCTGGAACGGATCCTGTTGGGAAACTGTGTACGTGCAGCTACTCACACAGAGTCAATTAAGGTTTGGCAGACAGCCACAAGGCAATCTGAAGGAGTAAGTCTGCCTGGTGATAACAGAGGCATGGAGACAGCTCCCTGATTGGTCAAGCTCTTTCAAGGGAGTGATAATTAGAAGAGTTTGGATTTGATATCCCGCTTGATCACTACCCGAAGGAGTCTCAAAGCGGCTAACATTCTCCTTTCCCTTCCTCCCCCACCACAAACACTCTGTGAGGTGAGTGGGGCTGAGAGACTTCAGAGAAGTGTGACTGGCCCAAGGTCACCCAGCAGCTGCATGTGGAGGAGCGGAGACGCGAACCCAGTTCACCAGATTACGAGTCCACCGCTCTTAACCACTACATCACACTGGCTCTCAATTAATTTATGGCCTACTAACTGGAATGTGTTAGTTCAGTAGTTCAGTATTCAGAGGTTCAGAGTTCTGTGTGTCAGTGCAGGAGTTGTGAGTCGTGTCAGAGAGAGCTAGCAAAAGATCCGTGTTCTGTTCCTGTAAATAGTCCACTGTATATAATAAACACCTAACTACAAGTTCCTGGTTCCTGCTTCGTCTATCCTGTCTGAAGCCAAGTCGCCAATTGCTTCCGTGGATTCTGCGTTGACTCTGCTAGGTCTGGCTAAGGTCCTGCAACTAGTCAGAAAGTTGTGAAACACCAACTAGGTTTTACCAATAGATCCTGCTTACATGGGGGACAGGGAAGTGTTTCTGGAGTTAAAGACTCTTGCTGCCCAGCCCTGAGTCAAGAGAGTTTGGAATACACAGCAAAGTACGGTTAAAAGCATTAACCTGTGTCCTGTGTCTTGTCCCAAGTAGGCAATCTCAGCCAAAAGCTGGCTTTTACCATATCCCATGAGGCCTTCGTAGATGATAATGCGGCTTTTTCTGTCGGCTTTAAAATCACTCAGCAAGTTTTCAAAGAGGTCCGTCTCCTTCTTGCGGCCTAGGGGAAACAAATAAAGGAAGTGGGATGTCTTCAAAAGAAGAAGCCTCAAACAAATATTCACGAAATTGTTCATATTTTGAATTCAAAACTTACATTTGCTTTCTGAATGCAAAAAGCCTCCACCGGTGCTAACATTTCAGTGCTATCCTACACCTGAGTTTTGGAGTGCTTATTTGTTTTTGTTTGTTTGTTAAACCCATAACCCACTTCTTACGTGCTGTTAGCTGCAAGTCTATGCTTTAAGAAGCTTGTGTTGGGAAGGACCCAGGAATCGAGAAAGGAGGTGGGAGGATGGAGAGCAGAGAGGCAGAGAAAAATATTCTGAGGATGTGGCAGGATATTATGAAGTGTGTTCTTTATGGACCATTTCCTGGTTTTTGCTGACGACGCACTATTTCTACATGCTATCCCCAGATCGAAAGCCCCACGTAAGATGCGAACATAGTGTATATAAATAAATGCTGCCAGATTTTAAAAATAAGCCGTTTTACATGAAAGACATAATCAAGTCTAGGCTTAAGCATGTGGCAGCCCCATTGCTCTCAGAGGGAGAGTTAAGCCTAGTGGGGTTTCAAAATCTTTTAACTCTCACTTGATTAAGATGTCACTGGTCTGGTCTGGTCTGGTTTTGTTGTTTTGTTTTGTTTTGTTTTGGGCCAGCAGGGGGATACTGTAGATAGTTATGCAAATGAAGGATCGAAAGTGACATTCAGTGATTGGATAGTTTGTATGCAAATGAAGGATCGAAAGTGACGTTCAGTGATTGCATAGTTTTAGAAAGTTGCTACAGTTACGTTGTTCTGGAGCTCTATATAAGCAGGCTGACTGAGCCCTTCAGTTCTGTTCTGGCCTCTGAATGCTGTTTGAAGAATCGCTGTGTCGTCTGATATGTTCACCCACAACTTAAGTTTTGTTTTGTTTTGTTTTGTTTCTACAGGTTAGCATGGCTCCCTCTCTGAAATCTGGCTGGATTGTATTCCTGGTACTTAATGATATCATTTGATCCTCTAGGGCAGTGATGGCCAAACTTGGCCCTCCAGCTGTTTTGGGACTACAATTCCCATCATCCCTGACCACTGGTCCTGTTTTGCTTAACGGTTGCCATCAATTTGATTTTAATTAATTTTTATAAGGAAATGTTTTTAGAATGTTGGATTATTTTATTGTTGTTAGCCGCCCTAAGCCTGGCTTTGGCTGGGGAGGGCGGGATACAAATAAAATGTATTATTATTATTAATTTATTATTAGTCCCAAAACAGCTGGAGGGCCAAGTTTGGCCATCACTGCCCTAGGGCATTGCAGCTTTTGAAAGTTCCCCTCTTAAGATTCCTTTTGGGGAGGAGGGAGGGTGGGGGTTATGGCTGCAAACCTTGCCCCCACCCCAACCCTACTGGTCCCTCTTTCTGCATGGGTGGTGCTGTTTGGGCTACAAAGGCAACAGCAATTGCACCTGAACATCAATAACAGAGCTGATTATAATACGTAACCATTTGAATATCACAGATCCATAGCCTTTTCTCTCTCTTGCTCCAATAAATTGATCATCATCAATGTCGCTGAATGAAGAATATGTCACCTACCCAGCAAAGGGTAATATTCGCATCTCTCTCGGCTCAGATATGCTTTGTAAATCATTCTAAAGGAATGAGGACAAGAAAAGGAAACCTTGTAAGTTCTTCAACTCAAAACATCTGTTTGCAACCACATACAACTGTAAGCCAGACATAGAGACAAAAGAAGGACAATTAGAGAACTGCAAGTACCACATGATGCTCAAAGATCCAAAGAAAAATAATCCCTCTGTGAGACAGTTAGGTAGCGATAACAGGCTCTACAGAGAAATAAATACTGTCAAGAAGAGATCTCATGGCCCTTCTAGCTCCCATTGGTGTTGCTGTTCTGGCTGTTCTTGGGAAGCCAGAAGCCAGAAAGGTGAGCACAAAGGGGAACTTGCAAGGAACTAGCATGTTAAAGTCCTAGCCCCAAATTTAGTTCAAGTAAGCCACAAATATATTGTTTAGATTCAATAGGCTGGTGATGGGCAGCAGCTGCCGAGACCATATAGCACCGGTCCTGAAAGACCTACAATGGCTTTCAATATGTTTCCGAGCACAATTCAAAGGGTTGGTGCTGGCCTTTGAAGCTCTAAACGGCCTGAGCCCAGTATACCTGAAGCAACATCTCCACCTCCATCGTCCAGCCTGGACACTGAGGTCCAGCACCGAGGGCCTTCTGGCAGTTTTTGTATATGTTGGAAGCCACCCAGAGTGGCTAGGGCAATCCAGTCCAATGGGCAGGGTACAAATCATAAAATGATTATTAAGTATTATTTGAAGGAAAACTGGTGAGTGAAAAGTACCGGATTCTTTGGGGAGTCTTTGGATGGAGATACATAGATGACATTTGCTTTTGGCTTATTATATTAGCTCAAACTGTAGGTTTTCTGTCATACCTGAAAACCACATACATGCATAATAAACGGTTCCCTCAGCCTGAAAGCTAGATGAGCGCTGCACCCCATAATCTCCTTTGACTGGACCTAATCGTCCAGGGGTCCTTTACCTTTACTTTTTTTACCTGTTGAGCATGAGGAGTGGAGTCTATTGGGAGCAGCTTTCGTTCCCTGAGCCCATTCTTCATTCAAAAGTGTCCCACGCCAGGGTTTTAGCAACCCATCATGACAAAAAAAAACCCATTTTATTGCCCGGCTGCACGCGAAGGTAATACTTACGTTTTCTCCGTGACCCCAAGGAATTTATAGACTGTCCCAGGGTTCAGAACACCTTTCATCTCAATTAAAGGGAGCTCTTCAAAGAAATAGGATGGCAACTTGGATTTGACGCAAGTGACAGCATCGCAGGTCACCACCCCGGGATAATACATCATCATCCGGGCCGCAAGGTTCACTTTCCGGCCGATGACTGTGTGACGGGAGAAACAACAAGGACAAAACATGCTTTGTCTTTCTTCTAGCTGGTGTCTTAACACAGAGAAACAGGAGCGGCGTTACGTCTGGGCCACCTCAAGCACCACCTTGCGCCGGACAACACTTCTGCCAGACCAAAATATGGAACTTCCTGTGGCACAGCAGCAGTCGGCAAATAAATGACAGAAGTCCCACAGGCCCATCTCAGGGAAACCTGCTTGATTTCCTCCGTTCACAGCACCAGGTCTCAACAAGACCTGATGGGGGACTCTCTCTGAGTGGGAGCGTCCATAGTGCCAAACAATCTGTGTAGAAGTGGCAGTGTAGGACCTGTTCCATATCTGCTATTGGGTCCCCGGAGCACAGATTCACACAAAGCGGCAAAACGTCCTTGCAGGTTATTAACAGGGTTTTATTTGAAATGCATATGCAGAACAAAGGTACAGAGCGATAAGCTCGCAACCTGCACACCCCAGTCAGGGTGCGCCCACTTTTTATACCTCTTAGAATGCATAGACACGTGTTCACATGTAAAACATGTGATTTACACTAATAGCAATAAGATATAGCTTTGTTTCTTGTGTTACCCTCCTCCTTTTCAGTTCGCCTCCTCCTTTTCAGCCTCCCCCTGTCTGGGGTTACAATAAGACCCATTCAACCCTGCTCTTATCTCTACCCGCCTAAGCCAGACATTCCAGAGAGAAATGGCCCATTTTCACTGTAACATCTAAGCAAGAAGAAAAAGCCTTGTTCTTCTGGCTGGTGTAAAAAAACACACCTCCCTTTCCCCTTTAAGGAAGGGGTTTGGGGATAACATATGACAGAGGAGGAAATGCCTCAAACAGTTTTTGGGATTATATAGAGAACAATATTCTAATGGCCCTTCAGCAGCAAGGCGATTTAGAGGAGTGGTCTGGCTGTTAGGGCACCAAGTCTCTTTCCTTGTGGCCGCCTACTCAGGATGTTTCAGGGTTCGCCCAGACGTCTATGTGTGCCTTGCTTAGAAAGCACAGGGGCCAAGTGCTTTTCTGCTTTTCCAGTCGTGGTTTTGCCTTTGCTGCACAGCTTCCCCACAGAAAAACTCACCGCTCTTTAGCACTAAATCAGAGCAAATGGCAAATTGAAATAATAATACAGTGGTACCTCGCAAGACGAATGCCTCGCAAGACAAAAAACTCGCAAGACGAAAGAGTTTTCCGTTTTTTGAGTTGCTTTGCAAGACGAATTTCCCTATGGGCTTGCTTCGCAAGACGAAAACGTCTTGCAAGGTAGTTTTTTTTCCTTTTTCTTAAAACCGTTAATACCCAGGGTGCATTGCTTGAAGAGGTGCAGTTGCGACTTGACTTCGAGGAGCAACTCATAGCACGTGGTGTGGTAGCCTTTTTTGAGGTTTTTGAAGACTTTGGTGATTCCTATGGGAAACCGTGCTTCGCAAGACGAAAAATTCGCAAGACGAAAAAACTCGCAGAACGAATTAATTTTGTCTTGCGAGGCACCACTGTAATAATAATAATATTAATAATAATAATTTATTATTTATACCCCACCCATCTGGCTGAGTTTCCCCAGCCACTCTGAGCGGCTCCCAATCAAGTGTTAAAAACAATACAGCATTAAATATTAAAAACTTCCCTAAACAGGGCTGCCTTCAGATGTCTTTTAAAGATAACATAGCTGCTTATTTCCTTCACATCTGAAGGGAGGGCGTTCCACAGGGCGGGCGCCACTACCGAGAAGGCCCTCTGCCTGGTTCCCTGTAACCTCACTTCTCGCAATAAGGGAACCGCCAGAAGGCCCTCGGTGCTGGACCTCAGTGTCCGGGCTGAACGATGGGGGTGGAGACGCTCCTTCAGGTATACAGGACCGAGGCCGTTTAGGGCTTGAATTCAGTGCTAAACCACGGGATTTTCCCAGGAGAAAGCAGCAGGGTGAACAGAAGTGTGGATCAGCACTGCATCTTGTTGTTTCTTTAATGTTGCTGAGCATTCTAACACTTTATTTGGTTTTTTTTATTATTGAACTATTTTGTTGCTACTATATGCTTCTTTTAATGTAAGCTACTTTGGAGGCTTAAACATTTGCATAAATAGAGGTCACGGGGA
Organism: Podarcis siculus; assembly: GCA_034642415.1. Classification (NCBI taxonomy): domain Eukaryota; kingdom Metazoa; phylum Chordata; class Lepidosauria; order Squamata; family Lacertidae; genus Podarcis; species Podarcis siculus. Next base: position 1,426,542 of record JAXCMG010000113.1, read on the forward strand.
AATAAATAAATAGAGGACACGGGAAAAACCAATGCTATAAGCCAAAAGGATTTCAGCAGCCAGATTTCTCCCCCCCCCCCCCTTTTTGGTATATAAATTTTGCTTTTAAATTATTGTTATTATTTTTAATTTATTACATTATTTTGACAAAGTAATAATCATACATAAATAAGAATAAAATGTGCACCCCACCCCCGAGACCATTCCATTGTAACTATCCAACCTCCCAAAATTTCAACACCTCTTACGATGGTTTGACCCCTTTCCATTTTAACAGTACAAGTTCTACAAATACCCTTCAAAATAATTTCTCCTGCATAATCACTGTTTTACCTTAATGGCACATGTTAATTTATCATTAATAACTATATCCCACACCTCTTTATACCATTCTTCCATTTTATATTCTGCTAGCCCCTTCCGCTTCCTAGCTGTCATAATTCGTGCAGCTGTCAATAAATTTGTGAGCAAGTCTTTCATAGTATGCAAATTTCCACCCCATCATAAGCAGCGAGATTTCTGCCCAGTTGTGCGGTACGGGAGAATCCTTAGAAGCAGCAACCTGGAGAAGGCAACCCACCAAGAGATGATGATGAAGAAGAGGAGTTTGGATTTGATATCCCGCTTTATCACTACCCGAAGGAGTCTCAAAGCCGCTAACAATCTCATTTTCCCTTCCTCCCCCACAACAAACACTCTGTGAGGTGAGTGAGGCTGAGAGACTTCAGAGAAGTGTGACTAGCCCAAGGTCACCCAGCAGCTGCATGTGAAGGAGCAGGGACGCGAATCCTGTTCACCAGATTACGAGTCCACCGCTCTTAACCACTACACCACACTAGTTGGGTTGAGCAGCAAGGCAAAGGCTCCAGGCAGCGGTAATAGGAGCAGAAGTCTGCAGCTGAAGGAAGCTGGTGCTGGGAGTTTGCCAAAGCACAGGCCATGAGGGGGCGAACAAGGAAACACTACTGGGAAGCACTGAGGTGGGAGAGAATCTTTCACTTACTACACCAACATTCATAAAACTGGCCTTGAACACAGGGAAGGTACAAGAGGCTACAGTCACGATACCTGTGTATTCATGTCTCAAACGATGGCCAACTACTCCACAGAAAACTGGCCCACTGGTGACTCCAATGGAGACAAGTCTGAAAGCACAAGAGAGGGCAAAGGTAAAGGTAAAGGACCCTTGAAAGGTTAAGTCCAGTCAAAGGCGACTATGGGGTTGTGATGCTCATCTCGCTTTCAGGCCGAGGGAGCCAGTGTTTGTCCGCAGACAGCTTTCCGGGTCATGTGGCCAGCAGGATTAAACCGCTTCTGGCACAACAGGACACTGTGACGGAAACCAGAGTGCACAGAAATGCTGTTTACCTTCCTGCCACACTGGTACCTATTTATCTACTTGCACTGGTGTGCTTTCGAACTGCTAGGTTGGCAGGAGCTGGGACGGAGCAACGGGAGCTCACCCCATCACGGGGATTCGAACCACTGACCTTCTGATTGGCAAGCCCAAGAGGCTCAGTGGTTTAGACCACAGTGCCACCCATGTCCACCCATGTCAATGTGCTCCCCAGCCCAGTTCTGTAGCATCGTGTGAACTTTTTGTCTCTGGCGAGTGCTTTTCATTCCCGCGGTATGCAATATTGCACCTACAGGGAACTTGCAGCTTATGCGAGGGTTCAGTTCTGGGGGGTCCACACAGAAATGCAAAACTCCGTAAAGCCAGGAACCCCAAGAACCTCCCCCAATGAAACCATCTCTACCTGTCTGGAGCAGGTCTCACCCTCTGCCTTGCTATCTGGGCAAATGAATACAATTATGTAGATGAAACATTCATAACAGTGTGATGTTGACTCCCACCTTTAGCTTCTTTCAAATTCTAGGGACAGGATTAGAGTTGACCCTGCGGGCCAAGGTGTCAGATAGCCAACACCTTTCCTGGACCTCTGAGGCCCACTTTTTCTTAAACCATAACAGAAACTCAGTTTGGAAGTGGTTCAGCAATTACAAACATCATTGGGGTGGGCAGGGGGAATTGGAAAAAAATTGGTTTCAAGAGTTCTGGCTCAACTGGCGATTTTGGCTGTATGCCTTATTGTTATGTACTGAGCTGAATCCTAGAACAATAGGATCCAGAATGCAGCAGCCTGATTGGTCCACAGGAGTCACTCAATCCAGCTCCAGGTGGAAGTGAATCAGCGGCCTGATTGGCCTGCAGGAGCAGCCAATCAGGCTCCTGGAGAAGGCGAATCCGCAACCTGATTGGCCTACAGGAGCAGCCCAGAATTAGCCAATCACGTGGGGCCCATTGTGTAAATAATGTATATATAGCTAGACGTTTTGGGGAAACTTTCATTCATTGCTACTATGAGCTGAATAAAGAGCATGAAATTCACACTCGACTCTGAGTATATTTCACTAAGGGTCCCCTGACCATTAGGTCCAGTCGTGGCCGACTCTGGGGTTGCAGCGCTCATCTCGCTTTATTGGCCGAGGGAGCCAGCATACAGCTTCCGTGTCATGTGGCCAGCATGACTAAGCCACTTCTGGCGAACCAGAGCAGCGCACGGAAACGCCGTTTACCTTTCCGCCGGAGTGGTACCTATTTATCTACTTGTACTTTGACGTGCTTTTGAACTGCTAGGTTGGCAGGAGCAGGGACCGAGCAACGGGAGCTCACCCCGTCACAGGGATTTGAACCGCCAACCTTCTGATCGGCAAGTCCTAGGCTCTGTGGTTTAACCCACAGTGCCACCCGCGTCCCTTCATTTATTATACTGGCTTCCTATTATATCCAACTAAGCTTGCACCAGGATCCAGCAATGCTGCCGTGTTCCTCGTTGGAATGCCTGTTGGAAAACAGAAAACAGTCTCCTCCCCTTTGGAGCAGAAAGAGACCAGCCAACCACACCCAACCGCCGAAACTCCTCAGGGCTGCTCAGCCATTCTGGTTTGCTTTCCTTCCCCTAGCACAGTCCTTTCCCTTCAGCACTGAGTGACATGTCTGGGCTGAGGGCTGGGGCCTCTCCTCCTTACCCATATCTACACTTCCACCTCTTTCCACTCGAAGCAAACAGTACTACGATAGAGGAGTGGGAGACAAGGGCCACCCACTGCCCGCTGCAATCTAGGGCATGCCAGACACCTCCACAAAACTGGATGGGCCCTAATTTCCCAGTCCCTTGCTCTGTTGCATTGAACCTGTTATGTTCTGAAGTTCTCACCCTGGGCCAGCAGGGGGATACTGTAGATAGTTATGCAAATGAAGGATCGAAAGTGACGTTCAGTGATTGGATAGTTTTAGAAAGTTGCTACAGTAACGTTGTACTGGAGCTCTATGTAAGCAGGCTGACTGAGCCCTTCAGTTGAGTTCTGTTCTGGCCTCTGAATAAACAAGAGCTGTTTGAAGAATCGCTGTGTCATCTGATATGTTCACCCACAATTTAACAGAACCCACATCCCAGCTGCCATGTTTCTTACGATGCTCAGCTAGGACTGTGGCACAAGCATCGCCAGGAAGCAGTAAGAGGGTGGAGTTGTCGACAGTCCCGTTGGGTGGCAAGCCGGGGTTGGTGATTCTGGTGTGGGCGGCACCCGTAACCCTGCCAAAAATATATCCCCGGCCCACTCAGTCACTTACCTTACTTTCATGAGAGCCGTGGAACAGAAAGCATGGATTTTATTGGCACTGTCCAGAGCATTTGCACCTTCGTCAGACTGTTTATCCCCAGGGAGGCCAAAGATGCAAAGCAACGTGCAACCCTTATGGGGGCAAGGGCAAGAACATCGGAGAAGTTGTTATAAGAGCAGCTTATTGCCATTTTCAAAATGCAGATATTTACGCATGTAGGGTTTCTGTGTGCAGATTTTCAGGCTATGGTCTCCCAAAGCAGCCATATAAAATTCTAAAATAATTGTCCCATAAAAATAATACATGAAACAAAGTTAAGTACAGTGGTACCTCGGGTTACAGATGCTTCAGGTTACAGACGCTTCAGGTTACAGACTCCGCTAACCCAGAAATAGTACCTCGGGTTAAGAACTTTGCTTCAGGATGAGAACAGAAATCGTGCTCCGGCGGTGCGGCGGCAGCGGGAGGCCCCATTAGCTACTAAAGTGGTGCTTCAGGTTAAGAACAGTTTCAGGTTAAGAACGGACCTCCAGAACAAATTAAGTTCTTAACGCAAGGTACCACAGTAGCAAAGGTAAAGGGACCCCTGACCATTAGGTCCAGTCGTGACCGACTCTGGGGTTGCGGCGCTCATCTCGCTTTATTGGCCGAGGGAGCCAGCGTACAGCTTCTGGGTCATGTGGCTAGCATTACTAAGCCGCTTCTAGCAAACCAGAGCAGCGCATGGAAACGCCGTTTACCTTCCCACCAAAGTGGTACCTATTTATCTACTTGCACTTTGATGTGCTTTCGAACTGCTAGGTTGGCAGGAGCAGGGACCGAGCAACAGGAGCTCACCCCGTCACAGGGATTCGAACCGCCGACCTTCTGATCGGCAAGTCCTAGGCTCTGTGGTTTAACCCACAGCGCCACCCGCGTCTCACCACTGTAGTAGGGAAACCTAATGTCAAGTAAACCATACAATAAAATAGAAGAACACTATGTTTTCATCACTGGCGGTTAGTTCTGACAGAGAGGGTTTGCAGTGAGGATGTCTTAACGCCAACTGGCCATCGACCAGCTCTGAGGGAGATGTTGCCACGATTCAAATCCGGGCTCATTCGTGGTGCTCACTGGGTGATGTTTGGCAATCACTGCCTCTCAGCCTACCTTGTAGACTTTTGGGGAGGGTAAACTGAGAGGAAGGAAGAAAGGTGATTCTTTTTTTCTTGGAAGAAAGGTGGGTTAGTAAACATGTTAATTAACACTGCACTGTATTAATTCCTTTTGGGAATTATAGGGACAGGACTACCCCAACTGTATAGAAACTTATTCACGTATGCTACTACAGCGGCAGGAATGTTACTTGCCCAAAAATGGAAAGAAGAAGTCCCAGCAAAGGAAGAACGGATACAAAAACTTATGGAATATGCAGAAATGGCAAAACTTACCAGAAAAATAAGAAATCAAGATAGCAAACTTTTTATTTTAAAAATGATAATGGTTTATTGAATGCTTACAAACAAACTGTAAATAGATAAGAATATTGGTGGGATTATTGTAATAACCTGCAGTTTCATCACCTGCTACTCTCACCACATGACTGCAACAAAATTTCTGAAAGACCTACATTGGCTCTCAGTACGTTTCCAAGCACAATTCAAAGTTTTGGTGCTGACCTTTAAAGCCCTAAACGGCCTCGGCCCAGTATACCTGAAAGCGTGTCTCCACCTCCATCATCCAGCCCGGACACTGAGGTCCAGCGCTGAGGGCCTTCTGGCGGTTCCCTCACTGCGAGAAGTGAGGTTACAGGGAACCAGGCAGAGGGCCTTCTCAGAAGTGGCGTCCATCCTGTGGAACATCATCCCATCAGATGTCAAGGAAATAAGCAACTATCTGCCTTTTAGAAGACATCTGAAGGTAGCCCTGTTTAGGGAAGTTGTTAATGATTGATGTTTTATCATGTTTTTAATATTCTATTGGGAGCCGCCCAGAGTGGCTATGGAAACCCAGCCAGATGGGCAGGATATAAATAAATTATTATTATTATTATTATCTGAGGGCACAGCTCAAAAGTGCCCATAGCTACCCCAATGACATGAGTACATCATATAAAGAATGTCTGTAGGACCCTCCATCCTACAGTGATCTGTGCCAACTCCAACTCTTGCCATGCTTTGCTGATAAGGACCATGCTTGCAGGTGACTCACTTTGTCAAACATGAAGACCTTGTTAATCTTGCCACTGAGCGGGTAAATGATCGCCGCGATCTTCGTGTTGGCATCCTGGATGGCCTTACAGAGATGGTGAGTGTTGGCGCTTTCGTCAAACTGTAGATTCACAAAGACGATTGTCACAGGTCGAAGCTCTGATAAATATTCCAGGGGCTGGTTGTCATCGATCTGAAAAACAGGACAGGAGAATGCACAGGATGAGTAGTAAGACATGATGGAAATGCAAGGATAATAATCCTGCCAATGTTCTCATTCTTGATTTTTTATTCTTCCGGTAAGCTTCGCCATTTCTGCATATTCCATAAGTTTTTGCAGTTTTACGAGTATATATTTAAAGAAGATGAATAAATGAGCAAATTCAGTTAATTTGGATATGCAAAAGAAGAGATTAAAAAGAAATTTAAGGAACCGCAGAAAGAGGGGGAAGGAAGTCAAGTTATGAAATGTCAAAATGATTGTAAAATCAGTGAAATGTGTAAAATTAGTGAAATGTATAAACTTGAAGAGTATAAATAAATAAATAAAATATCAGAAGACACCCCCCCCCAAAAAGGAAGTGGCTCTGTTCTGGATGACAAATGAGTGGGGGCCCATCCCTCAACTGCCTGTTAGTAAGACAAAAAGGTGGAGTTGAGGCTAGAAGTTAGAAGCTGGGCAGCTGAGTGACAGAGCCATGCTTGATTTCTTTTGGAATCCGAGGCTGTGGCTATGAGATAAGCAAGACCCTCTTGCGGTGCTGATGCTGTAAACCCCTCCATCATAAGGTCAGGTGGTTGTTATTGTTTAGTCGTTTAGTCGTGTCCGCCTCTTCGTGACCCCCTGGACCAGAGCATGCCAGGCACTCCTGTCTTCCACTGCCTCCCGCAGTTTGGTCAAACTCATGCTGGTAGCTTCGAGAACACTGTCCAACCATCTCGTTCTCTGTCGTCCCCTTCTCCTTGTGCCCTCCATCTTTCCCAACATCAGGGTCTTTTCCAGGGAGTCTTCTCTTCTCATGAGGTGGCCAAAGTATTAAAGTCTCAGCTTCAGGATCTGTCCTTCCAGTGAGCACTCAGGGCTGATTTCCTTCAGAATGGAGAGGTTTGATCTTCTTGCAGTCCGTGGGACTTTCAAGAGTCTCCTCCAGCACCATAATTCAAAAGCATCAATTATTTGGCGATCAGCCTTCTTTATGGTCCAGCTCTCACTTCCATACATCACTACTGGGAAAACCACAGCTTTAACTATACGGACCTTTGTTGGCAAGGTGATGTCTCTGCTTTTTAAGATGCTGTCTGGGTTTGTCATTGCTTTTCTCCCAAGAAGCAGGCATCTTTTTATTTCGTGACTGCTGTCACCATCTGCAGTGATCATGGAGCCCAAGAAAGTAAAAGCTCTGACTGCCTCCATTTCTTCCCTTTCTATTTGCCAGGAGGTGATGGGCCCAGTGGCCATGATCTTCGGTTTTTTGATGTTGAACTTCAGACCATATTTTGCACTCTCCTCTTTCACCCTCATTAAAAGGCTCAGGTTGTGTATATGTGTAAATAAACCATGTATTCTGGAGACACCAAAGTGTGCCTCAGTCTGAGGAAACCCAACCCTGGGGAAGCACAAAAAACCCCTGGAATCTCACACGGCTCAGAGATCAGGGTGTTGTGGAACAATATATAAAATTGCCACAGCGATCATTCACTAACCAAGCTGATGGTAACACAAACAACACAGAATTGATAAGCTGATGATAGATATTAATTCAGACCATTGGGATAGAACTGGACTTATTGATGAGGTGCAATTTAGCGGTTTTATGTTGGAGACTCCTTTTGAAGTTCCTTTGTTCAAGAAAGGTAACTTTAAGGTCTGTGACTCAGAAGGCTTCATACATGGAAGAAATACGCACATTGCCTTAATTTTAAAAATAATAATAGTACACAGAGAATGACAATAGCACTGCCTGTTTGCAACACGCCACGTAATACTAAGAAAGCAACTGTCAAGCACTGAAGTACCTTCTTTAGGATATTCCTCATCACGTATTTTCTCAAACACTTCTCAAGTTTGTCATTTGGAGGCAACACAGAGGCATTTCTCAAAATCTCTAGGGAAGAAAGGTGAGAGCATTTTCACTGAGGAAAGAAAGACGTGATTAGGAAAGTTTAGAACAGGATGGAAGCTTCTCCTGATATGCGCAGCAGCCATGCACCCACTTGCGTATTTGTGCAGGGCTGCGCAAAATGTATGGGGACCAGTTATGGCCCCACAAATTGCCAGTTGATTATCCCTGCGCTAAGTAATTTTGGGGTGGTGGAGGGTCTGGTGCCATTTGCTTGAGCCACTAGACATCACACATATTTATGTTAGGCAACTATTACACCTTCTGCCCGGACACTGCGGTCCAGTGCTGAGGGCCTTCTGGAGGTTCCCTCCCTGCGAGAAGCCAAGTTACTGGGAACCAGGCAGAGGGCCTTCTCGGTAGTGGCGCCCGCCCTGTGAAACACCCTCCCACCAGATGTCAAAGAGAAAAACAACTACCAGACTTTTATAAGACTTCTGAAGGCAGCCCTGTTTAGGGAAGCTTTTAATGTTTAATAGATTATTGTATTTTAATATTCTGTTGGAAGCCACCCAGAGTGGCTGGGGAAACCCAGCCAGATGGGAGGGGTAAAAATAATAAATTATTATTGTTGTTGTTGTTATTATTATTATTATTATTATTATTATTATTATATTTATTATTAACTAACGAATTGCCCAACCAATGTTTAAAATGTAAAAAAACTCAGCTGTTTTTGCTGCAACAGACTAACCCTCTGTAATATCTTGGACTAAATGAGTTGTTCTGTGAACACAGGGAATAAGTGAATGAGTTAAGAGTTTCTTGGTCTATCTGAGTATGTTTGAGGAGGAGATTTAATTTTTCAGGATAATCCCTTAGAGCTTCCTTATGGCGAGAGGCCCTTTCCTTTCCTTGATGAGGGCAAAAAATGATTGCATGAACTCTGTCTGTGCATATGAAAATAAGAGTCTCTCTGTGTTGCCATCTTTCAAGCACTGGTGCTTTGTGCCCCATCTCAAAACTGGGCATGTTTCCTAGGAAATCTTCGACATTTGCAATTTATTGCATGAGGCATTTGATGTGTGGTGTGACTTGAACCTGTGGCTTGGCTCCTTTCTTGATAGTTCTGCTCTTTACAAAGGCAAATTGCTGCCTTTGATATTTGTACTGCAGGCGCAGTGGGTTAAACCACAGAGCCTAGGGTTTGCCGATCGGAAGGTCGGCAGTTCGAATCCTCGCAATGGGGTGAGCTCCCGTTGCTCGGTCCCTGCTCCTGCCAACCTAGCAGTTCAAAAGCACCTCAAAGTGCAAGTAGATAAATAGGTACCGCTCCGGCGGGAAGGTAAACGGCGTTTCTGTGCGCTGCTCTGGTTCGCCAGAAGCGGCTTAGTCCTGCTGGCCACATGACCCGGAAGCTGGACGCCGGCTCCCTCGGCCAATAAAGCGAGATGAGTGCCGCAACCCCAGAGTCGGTCAAGACTGGACCTAATGGTCAGGGTACCCTTTACCCCTTTATATAGCCCGGTCTGAGTTTTACCATGTGTGACTAGTACTGTTTGGTACTGCAGAGGACTTATGAACATATAGATAAGGAAGGCCTTACCCAGATCTGTGTAATAGGCAGGAAAAATTGTGTTGTCTTAAGGCTTGTCTACACTTCCGCTTCTGTTCTCATGCCTAGAAAGCACAATTTCAAGCAGTTTTCAGCTTGGCCTGCATTTTCTAGGCATGAGTCCAAGCAGTTTTCCCCTTGCCCCTGGGAAAGCCCCGCTCTGTAGCTTTAAATCAGAACGAACCTCAATCTGCAGAAAACCCGACTGCTATTTGCTTCGATTGAGCACTAAAAGAGCTGTTTTCCCTGGGGGAAGGAGGTGTGGATAATCCCGAAGGGTGGGTAAACCCGGGTATAATGCAATCCCAAATATCCTAATGTGTTTTTTGTGATGTATGCAGATTTAAAAAGTACTTAACAATGACATGGCATGTGCTTTGTATGCATATAGTTTCAGGTTCACTCCATAGCACTTATTTAAAGCATTTTAGGGCTCTTCCCTATTATTGGTGCCTTTGCCATCTGGTTCACATTGGGAGGTAGATTTCACCTGCAGAAAATAAGAAGGGGAGCCCCCACCATATGACTTGCCCCAGCCCAGTACCCCTTCAAGGGACATCTATGGACCTCTTTCTAGACATCTTACAATAGCCAAAGAACTCACCAAAATTGTCACAGATGCGGTTTTGGTACAGGTACTGTGTGCATCTATCAAAGAACTCCTCAGTGTCAAAATCCAGGGTATTTCTAATGTATCGAACCTGGCAAACAGAATTACAGCTGTTTAACCATCTTCACCCCTGTTTCTGCCAGATATGACCTTTGTCAGTCAACTTCCCAACATTAATCTCTCCCCGCACCATGAGACCCCAAGCACATTTCCTTGGATGCAAATTACCATCACATTCCCTCCTTATCTGTCTCCTCATGCCCCAACCCTGTTCAGCACCAGTATGATTTAAAGAGTGGGCTTTTGCAGGGAAAGCTCAGGGCAAACAGCAGCAGCAGCAACAACAAATGCTTGGTCACAGAGTATTAAAGTGTGGACCTCTACCTGGAAAAAATGGAGCCAAAAGTAAGTGTGGATAAACCCTAAGATCACAGAGAGTAGCTGCCTTTTCTAACAAACAGCACTAACCTGGGAGGGCCAAGGATCTTGAACTCAGCCATGTTCTATTTCCTCCACCAGATGTTTAAACTTTGTTTTTCTTTTTTTCCAAAAAAAATTATTGATTTTCCAAATTTATAAACAAACAAACAAACAAACATAAATCCTAATTGTAATAATTCTACTTTTGTTGACATTAAGTGACTTCCTTGAGTCCCCCTGGCTGAGTTTCAATGTACCGTATTTTCCGCTCTATATGACGCACCAGACCACAAGACGCACCTAGTTTTTGGAGGAGGAAAACAAGAAAAGAAATATTCTGAGTCTCAGAAGCCAGAACATCAAGAGGGATCAGTGTGCAGTGAAAGCAGCAATCCCTCTTGCTGTTCCGGCTTCTGGGATAGCTGCGCAGCCTGCATTCACTCCATAAGACGCACACACATTTCCCCTTACTTTTTAGGAGGGAAAAAGTGAGTCTTATAGAGCAAAAAATACGGTATATCATTGTGACGGTTTTCCAAAACTAATTTCTCATAAAATTTACTTAATCAAGTAACATCTTTCTTTCTTTTCATAATAACTTTAGACATATTATTCTGTAACATCACATATATAAATCCTAAGCCAATCTGGTACTTGCAAGTATTTCTAATTAAGTTATTAGAAGTTTAAACTTAGGGTAGAGAGAAAGGATGCCACAACAAGCAGCGGCAAGCGTGTCGTCCACCGCCGGCTCCCACCCACCTTAACAGCTCGCTCATCTTTGATTTTTTCCACTTCAATTAATTTCCGGTCACAGAGCTCCCAGCAATTTGGCGACAGGATAATTTCACTTGCTTTTGCCAAGTTCTGGGCCAACCGCACTTCATCCACTGCCCGGCCAATTACCAGGAAATACTGGTGCCTGTTGTCTCCGACCACAACTTTTGAGATGTGACCTGCAGATAGTCCTGGAGAAAGGTACAACATTGTAATCCATTTGAACACCTCGCAGAAATGGCTAGATTAACAATGGAGAGAATGCATGAATGAAAACATATAAACAAAACAAAATCTAAAGGGACAGCATACAACACGGACAAAAAGCAGGTTGATTAATTGCTGATTAATTGTCCAAGAGCATTTATTTAGTAGTTAGGGATTGAAATAATTATTTGCTGCAGCAAAAGACGTTTGTTAAGCATCCCAGTTATAACATGAAATCATAGATGGCAATGGAAATTAATTCAACGGTTCTCATTTTGCATGGAAATAATTCCCACCATATCTAGGGCCATAGCATATCAGTGGTGCAGCTGAGACTTAATGGTCTTTTTAAAAAATAATCTTTATTAGTTTCAATTAGAAAAAGAGAAGTCTATATATACAACAATATTCAATACGAAAGCTGGAACAAAGAAGAAGAAAGAAAAAAGAAGAAAAAAGAAAAAGAAGATAAGGAGAAACAAGTACATAATTTTATACAATTTTTCTGTACAGATATAGTAACAAATTGTGCTTTATCTTCATACAAATACAATTTCGTAAAAAGAAAGGAAAAAGATTTCTATAAATAAACTTTAAAAAGACTTCCAAAAATTCTCGTTTACAGTGTCTATTATTTCCTTTATAATGTGCAGCCTCATATTACATTCAGTTATCTTCATAAATTAATATTAATATTATTTACACTTTTTGTTTTGCAAGGATCAGTCTAGCTCTGCCAAGAGAATTTCATTCTTATAATGATTTTTAAAGTATTCTTTAAATATTCTCCATTCCTTATAGACTCTCTGTTTCGTGTCGTTTCTTACTCTTCCTGATAACTTTGCCAGCTGAAGGTGTTCTGTCATTAGAGCTTGCCACTCTACTATTGTGGGAACAGTTTCGTTCTTCCAATTCCTCCCTTAATGGCCTTAAGGGTGAGGGGGATTTAGGTCTATCAAACTATTGTCTGCTTTTCTGACTTTGCTCTTCCCTTAGGGTTGCCATATTTCAAAAAGTGAAAATCCAGAAACAAAACTTGTTGAGTTACTTTAAGGACATTCACCCCAGAATCTACACTCCTGACATGGGAGTTTCCTAGACATTTCAGAGATTACTGCCCAGACACTGTTTCTGATGGCCAATTCCCAGGTATGTCCGGGAAATTCCAGGTGTATGGCAGTCCGACGTTTCCTCCTTATGGCTCCTACAGTCTGGAGAACAAGCAGCTACTCTGTCTCAAGGCAAATCTTTTAAAACGTAGCATAAATACTGACAACTGGGAAACACTGGCCTGTGAGCGCTCCAGTTGGAGAACAGCCTTTACCAAAGGTGTCATGGACTTTTGAAGGCGCTCAAAGTCAAGAGGAAATGGAGAAATGCGCTAAGAGGAAGACACACTTGGCAAATCCACACCGTGATCAACTCCCGCCCGGAAACCAGTGTCCCTGCTGTGGAAGGACGTGTGGATGCAGAATTAGCCACCATAGTCAACTTATGGACTCATTGTTAAAACCGTGTTTATGGAAAACAATCTTACTTGGCTACGAGTGATCGCCAAAGAAGGAAAGAAGACTCTGTAAAAGGAACAGTTAAGTAAGGGCTCGTCAACACCTTGCAGACGTCCATGAGGTTTTCCACATGCCCCATGCTTTCTAGCGGTTTTGACTTTGCCCTGCCTCTTTCCCCGGGGAAAGCCACTCCTTATCACTGAATTGGAGCCAACGTCGATACATGGGAAACCTGATGGATGTTTGCTCTGATTCCGCAGTAAAGAGCTGGTTTTCCTGGGGGCAAGCAGCAGGACAAGTGGGACTGTGGGTGAGCCCTGGCAGACCATGGGAGGAATAGAAGAGATTTAGGTAATTTCTGTGTAATGCATGGCTGTTAAGTGAGAGGGATTGCCTGCTGGCTAGAACCAAGGGTTGATTCCATCAATGGTGTCTCCGAAAAATTTTACCCATCACTTGGGAGGACAGGCACACTAATGCCAGTGTACTGGAAGAAGCAAAGACCACTAGTGTCAAAGCAATGATTCTTCAACTTCAACTCCGTTGGACTGGTCATGTTGTGTGGATGCCTGGTTATCGTCTTCCAAAGCAGCTACTCTATTCTGAACTTTAAAATGGAGGAAGACGAGCTGATAAAGCTCATCTTCCGGAATCGCCCTCCGACGTGATTAATGACCTGAGCCTTTGATGAGGCTCCAGGCACATCCCCATTCAGCAGAGAATCAAAGCAGCACGCGGAAGTGATGAGATTTATGGCTACATCGCTATGCTTTATTTCTTACTACGCAGACAGAAAACACATCCTCTCTCTGTGAAAGCAGAGAGCATCTGAACAAACAAAGGAACAGGAAACCAGTAACGTCACATCCGTCTCCCGTCTCCCGTGAGACGTCCAACAGCCTGGAATGTCTCTGGAATGTAAACAGAGTCTTGTGACTCTAAGCAGCTGCACAGTGGCAAACAGAAACTAACAAAGCGTAATGCTGGTGGTCAACAAAAGAGGTTTAAAAACTCTCTCAAAGCAAATCTTTAAAAAATGTAGTATAAACACCGACAACTGGGAAACACTGGCCTGCGAGTGCTCCAATTGGAGAACAGTGTTTACCAAAGGTGTCATGGACTGCGAAGACACTCGAACTCCGGATGGAAGGGAGAAATGTGCTAAGAGGAAGGCACATTTGGCAAACCATCACCATGATCAACTCCCACCCGGAAAGCAATGTCCCCACTGTGGAAGGACGTGTGGATCCAGAATTGGCCTCCACAGTCACTTGTGGACTCACTGTTAAAACCGTGTTCATGGAAGGCAATCTTACTCGGCTACGAGTGATCGCTAAAGAAGAAGAAGAACCAGGGGGAAATTATAGCAAGGACCCCTGAGTGTTCCTGCCTTGCTGTGCCAGTCTGTGCTCCTGTCTCTCTCAGGCAGAGGCACACATTTCGACCTTCCAAGCATCACAGGCTCTGAGCTCCATGTAGGGGAGGATGCAGTACCTATCTTAACGCGCAGCTCCAGTCCCACCTCCGTATCGCGAACCCCGTACTCTTGCTGGATGCTGAAGCTACATTTCAGTGCCAGAGTGATGATATCATTTATATGGCATCGCTCCACCTTCCAGAGTGCCAGCAATGCATCCCCTACAGAAGCCAGAGAGAATAACAACAATAATTATAATAATAATTTATTTATACCCCACCCATCTGGCTGGGTTTCCTCAGCCACTCTGGACGGCTCCCAACAAAACATTAATAATAATAATAATAATAATAATAATAATAATAATAATAATAATGTGATGAAACATCAAACATTAAAAACTTTCTTAAACAGGGCTGCCTTCAGATGTCTTCTAAAAGTCAGATAGTTGTTTATTTCCTTGACATCTGATGGGAGGGCATTCCACAGGGTGGGCACCACTACCGAGAAGGCCCTCTGCCTGATTCCCTGTAACCTCACTTCTCGCAGTGAGGGAACCACCAGAAGGTCCTAAGTGCTGGACTTCAATGTCTGGGCTGAACGATGAGGGTGGACACGCTCCATCAGAAAGACTTGGATTTGTGACTGAAATTCCCAGGGGTCAGGAAAGGTTATTTATGTATGCCACTACTGTGGCCTATGTTTCGTTAGCTCAAAAATGGAAAATGAGCGAGGTCCCAACCAAAGAAGAAAGGCAACATAAGTTGATAGAATATACGCAGTTTGCAGACTTATCATATAAAATAAGAGAACAAGAAGAACATACGTTTAGAGAAGACTGGAAAACATTTGTTGAATATATTGAATTGTGTACAGTTGAAAACGCTAGCAGCACTAAGATGAATTCAACAGTGTAAATAAGTTTTGGTGGATGGAATACTGAATGGTTTAGTTTTTGTAAAATATGCAGGGATTTATGATATGTCAAACGAACCATGGAAAGAGAAGAAAGGAAGTCATATCTTAAGGAAGTATAAATGAGTACTTTAAATTGTAAAATAGAAAATTTAATAAAAATTATATACGAAAGAAGAAGAAAGACTTGGATTTGTGGAACATACAATTGAAAGCACACACACACACAGGTGTGACACCCACCCACAGAAGGGTCCTACCTGCAAATTTCAAGACATCGCCTCCAAACACCAACACCTCTGCAAGGGAAAAAGAAAGGGAGAGGGGTTACAGAAGTAGCTTCCATTGCTCCCACAGTTCTTCTAACTCTCTGTGTGCTCTAAATACCTTAAGAAGACAGACAAGGGTATAAAGTTTTAAATTGGGGTTGTTTACTTCACCACCTCAGCCCCTAAGGTAAAGGTAAAGGGACCCCTGACCATTAGGCCCAGTCGTGACTGACTCAGTCGTGGGGTTGCGGCGCTCATCTCGCCTTATTGGCCGAGGGTCATGTGGCCAGCATGACTAAGCCGCTTCTGGCGAACCAGAGCAGCGCGCGGAAACGCTGTTTACCTTCCCACCGGAGTGGTACCTATTTATCTACTTGCACTGGCGTGCTTTCAGACTGGTAGGTTGGCAGGAGCAGGGACCAAGCAACGGGAGCTCACCCCGTCATGGGGATTCGAACCACTGACTTTCTAATTGGCAAGTCCTAGGCTCTGTGGTTTAACCCACAGTGCCACCCGCGTCCCACCTCAGCCCCTACCAGGAGGAAAAAAGAAAAACAACTAAAGTTACTACCCAGAAAGGGCACTGCCACTTTCTGCTGCTTTTCCTCCCTGTGGGCATTAATTAGAGGCTGTTATTAGTCTACCAGTATCGATCGCCCTTATAGCAACTGTGGGTGCTGGTGGGCCACAATTCCCAGTTTAAAATCCAGGCTCGAGCCCTCAGGAGAGTTCAATGATCCCAAGATGATCTGAGATTTGAACCTTGATCCAATCAAGAGAGTGTTCTGAACTTGGGCTCAGCCATGGGACAGTGCCAAAAGGGGGTGCCCTCCACTTGCTCCACAATTTCTGGACTCCTGGAGTCCAGGTTTTGGTCCTCCTGGCCCTCGACTGCCTGTCGTGACTGGCAGTGGCAACAACGCCCCAACCTTTTCGGCCGGAGTCTCTCCGTCGGAAATCCTTTGAACGAAGGTGGCAGCGACTGAAGCCCATTCCGACCTCTGATCTTTCACTTTCTACTTAGGGCTTAGGTCAGCTCAAAATTGGTCCTGGCCATATTTTAGCCCTTGCAGGCTCGCCTGGCACTTCCCAACACTGTCTGAGTGCTGGGACGATAGAACATCTCTGGAACCAAAGTGAGGGTTGTGATGTGAGGTTGTAGCCTCTGCCTGCCCCTCCTCATAAGGGTATCCTGTTCAAGGGATCCGGAGGTGTGGATCCTGTCCGATGCCCAGACGTGGGCTTGGGACATGCCACAACTCCAATAGGGACCCCTCGGGGTGCCCCTATGTGATGGACCCCTCCTGGCCTCAGAGAAGATAAAGGCCAGTCAGCCCGGTCCCAGGTTGCGGGAGCAACGTCGTTGAAGAGCTGTTTCGGCCAACACCCAGTCCTGTTCCCCCAGAGTTCTTGTCCTTGCCCGGCTCCTCGCTTTGGACCCCGCTTCACCCGTGGAGGACTGTCTGCCGACCCTCGACTCAGGTCCTGGACCTCGCCCCACGGTAACCTCCCCCCGGGACCAGCACACCCTATTTGATGTAAGTCATAGGTATTGGCAAAACCTATTTGGTGTTTCGCAACTTTCCAACTAGTTGCAGGACCTTAGCCAGACCTAGCAGAGTCAACGCAGAATCCACGGAAGCAATTGGCGACTTGGCTGCAGACAGGATAGACGAAGCTGGAACCAGGGACTTGTAGTTAGGTGTTTATTATATACAGTGGACTATTTACAGGAACAGAACACGGATCTTTAGCTAGCTCTCCTATACACGACTTACAACTCCTACACTGACAAAGAACTCTGAACCTCTGAACTCCTGAACAAACACATTCCAGTTAGTAGGCCAATAATCACTCCCTTGAGAGAGCTTGACCAATCAGGGAGCTGTCTCCATGTCTCTGTTATCACCAGACAGACTTACTCCTTCAGATTGCCTTCTGGCTGTCTGCCAAACCTTAATTGACTCTGTGTGAGTAGCTGCACGTACACAGTTTCCCAACAATAGGGCTCTGTTGGTGGTTTGCCCTTAGTTGGATGCCCTGCAGACGGGCAGGAGTCAAGATGGCTTCACCCCAATGCATAAGCCAAACCGCTTACATCTGTAACCAATAAAGTTGTGGCCTATTTGAACCCATAAACCAAAATATGGAGTGGTGGGAATGTACAGTCATATGTGGTGGGATTGTCCATTAGTTAATGAATTTTGGAAACAGATTGGTATAGAAATATCGAGAATTGTGGGAAGGAACATGGAAATAACTAAATTAATGGTTCTCATTACCCTGAGTAGTACGGTTACCGAGTTAAAAACAAAAGAGGAATGCAAATGGGTAAAATTGATGGTAATTGCAGCCAGACAGGCTATAGTTAGTAATTGGGAAAATGCTGAAGAGCTAGGGGTGAACCAATGGAGGAAAAAACTGAATAATATTATAATTTTAGAATGCCTAACTGTGAAGATACATAGAATCAAAGGGTTTGAGGTCAGTGAGAAAGAGGAGGATTGGTTTGAGAAGATATTGAATTATTTGAGTAGGTTTGAACAATTTGGGGCAATTAAAATAAACCTTGTGGAGGGAGGAGTGTTAAGGTATATGGAAATGTACATATGGTTAATTTGAATATGTTATTATTGAATATGTATATTATTGAATATGTATATTACTGAATATTGTATACCCAATGTATCAGCCGCCTGGGGGGTTTCACTGTTTGTGTTTTGGTGGTTGGTGAAAATAAAAAATATATAAAAAACCAAAATACTTGTGTATGTGTGCTCATTATCTACTAGAGAACTGCGGGGTCACGGGGTCTCGGCATTCAGGTCGCTCTACTTACCTTCCACGATGTCTCCCACATAGTTATTAAGGGCCAGCGTTAGCTCATCAGCACCGCGGTCGAGGTTGGTGGTCATGCTGAACTTTTCGGTCAGTGCCGTGAAACCTTTAAGAGATGTAAGCACTTGCTGTTAGTGAAACACAGCTTGAGTTACAGCCAAGAGGATGGAAGTGGGAAAGGCAGGCGGAAGGTTTCACATCACTTTGGGAGACGGTTTCTTTTCTTCCCTTTCCCCCACCCCCCAATATTTTATTATTGGGGGCTGACTGCTTTTATGCATGGATGGCTTCTGGTTTGGAACCAAGCCTATGAGAGAAGCGAGAGAGCCTCTCGAGGTGCAACGCTTTGAACTCCTCCCCATCAGGCTCAGGTTGTATATCTGTGTAAATAACCCATATGTCATAAAGACACCACAGTCTCCGCTTTGCCGCACTTCCAAACTCTGCGTAAGCACTGGGACCCCTGGATTCTCGCCCTGCTGAGGAGTTTGGGGTGGCATGAAGCAATATGAACGCCTGAAAAGCTGGGTTTATTTTCGGTATGGAGGGACTTGTGCATCCTTTACCCATCAGGACAACAATTTGAAGTCCCTCAACTCTCTTCCTTTCTTTCTTTGAGGCGCCTCCGAAATCTGCTCCCGTCCCTCCCTCCCAACGCCGATCTCCCTTTGCCTACCTGAAATGTCCACAAAGAGCAACACGCCATCGAAGCTCTCAATGAAAGGCACTTCCTGGGAGAAATCACCATAAACTATGAGGTCGGGGACATGAGCGGCTACTTTGCCGAGGTTCGAGATCTCAAACTGCTTCTTGTCCTCACTCGTCATTCCTGCTGAGCGTTTATGGAGACACTGTCTCAGAGCTGCCCAAGAGAGGCATTGGGACTTCTTACCTGGTGCCTAGGGACCGGGAGGGGAGGGCTCCTTCCCGCACCTGTGTCGGCAGCATCTCTTTTGTCAGCCACATGTCACAATGAAGTGACAGAGGGCTCTTCTCCAATAGCAGTTACTTAAAGTTGTCTCCTTCCTAACAACGGTTGCTAGGCTAAACGTACGCGTTTTGCCAAAGAACCTACTGGGACGCAGGTGGCGCTGTGGGTTAAACCATAGAGCCTAGGACTTGCCGATCAGAAGGTTGGCGGTTCGAATCCCCGCAACGGGGTGAGCTCCCGTTGCTCGGTCCCTGCTCCTGCCAACCTAGCAGTTCGAAAGCACCTCAAAGTGCAAGTAAATAAATAGGTACCACTCTGGCGGGAAGGTAAACGGCATTTCCGTGTGCTGCTCTGGTTCGCCAGAAGTGGCTTAGTCCTGCTGGCCACATGACCCGGAAGCTGTATGCTGGCTCCCTCGGCCAATAAAGCGAGGTGAGCGCCACAACTCCAGAGTCGGCCACAATGGGACCTAATGGTCAGGGGTCCCTTTACCTTTTCAAAGCTGTTTCCTTCCTAACAATGGCTGCTAGGCTAAACGTACTCATTTTGCCAAGAACCTACTGGGCCAAGGGCCACTGCAGGTTCCCACCCAAAGGGCAAGCTAAACTCCAGCAAATTCTTTTAGCCGCGGGCCAGTCCACTGTCCCTCAGACCTTGTGGTGGGCCAGGGTAGCGGCACTGGGGGGCAGAGCTGGAAGAAGAGGCGAAGGGGGCAATTAGTACTCCCACCCCCCAGCACCAGCCCCTGCTTAAAATGGCGCTCAGCCAGCTCAGCCCAGCCTCCTTCCTCCTCTAGGCAGGGCAGGGAGAAGCCATTTTGCATCCTTAAGATATCAGTCACTTCCCTTCTCTTTCCATGGTTCATTTTACATATCATAAATCCCTGCATATTTTACAGAAACTATACCCATTCAGTATTCCATCATTTTGTTGTTGTTTAGTTGTTTAGTTGTGTCCGACTCTTCGTGACCCCCTGGACCAGAGCATGCCAGGCACTCCTGTCTTCCATTGCCTCCCGCAGTTTGGTCAAACTCATGCTGGTAGCTTCGAGAACACCGTCCAACCCTCTCGTCCTCTGTCGTCCCCTTCTCCTTGTGCCCTCCATCTTTCCCAACATCAGGGTCTTTTCCAGGGAGTCTTCTCTTCTCATGAGGTGGCCAAAGTATTGGAGCCTCAGCTTCAGGATCTGTCCTTCCAGTGAGCACTCAGGGCTGATTTCCTTAAGAATGGATAGGTGTGATCTTCTTGCAGTCCATGGGACTCTCAAGCGTCTCCTCCAGCACCATAATTCAAAAGCATCCGTTCTTCGGCGATCAGCCTTCTTTGTGGTCCAGCTCTCACTTCCATACATCATTACATCCATCAGAACTGTTGAATTTATCTCAATGCTGCCAGCGTTTTCAGCTGTACACAATTATTTCCCATCTATTCAATAAACATTTTTCCAATCTTCTCTAAACATATGTTCTCCTTGTTCTCTTATTCTGTATGTTACGTCTGCAAGCTGCGCACATTCTGTCAACTTAAGTTGCCAATCTTCTTTAGTTGGGACCTCGCTCATTTTCCATTTTGGGGCTAACAGAACACAGGCCGCAGTAGTGGCATGCATAAATAACCTTTTTTTGACACCTGGGAATTTCAGTCTGAATTATCCCCAACAGAAAGGACGCTGGGGGTATTGGGGGGGGGGAGTATTTTAAACATTTTTTTCAATTCATTATAGATCATTTTCCAAAACTCTTCTACCCTTTTAGCCTTCCGAGGGCAAATCTATAGCACAGACTTAAAGTAGCTTTACTGTCCTTCCCTCTCCCCAGGGAACTTTGGGAACCGGTGCTCTGAAGGGATGCCTCATGCCCCTCCCCCAGTTAGAATTCCTGGGATATTTGGTGGGAAGACTTGCTTGGTAAACTTGCATAAGACCAATATTGGCTTATGGTGTAGACATGTCCAAAGAGAAATAAAGCCAGTTTTACCCGTAGCCTAGAGAGCCTTATTGGCACAAAGGTG
The DNA here is from genome assembly GCA_034642415.1 of Podarcis siculus. Lineage (NCBI taxonomy): Eukaryota > Metazoa > Chordata > Lepidosauria > Squamata > Lacertidae > Podarcis > Podarcis siculus. The sequence goes on from JAXCMG010000113.1 coordinate 1,447,936, forward strand.
AAGAACAAGTCTAGTACACACCAAGGAAGAATGTCAGCGTAAAATGTTCAAATATGCTGAACTGGCTGGTCTGGCGAATAGGATAAGAGAAAACGAAGATGAGGAATATAAGGAGGAATGAATAATATTTATTGAATATTTTAAGAACCAGTATAGACAAATACATAGCTTAGCAGGTCTCGAGTAAATCCAGCAGATATTAAAAATATTTTAAAAAATTGTCCAGTAGCACCTTAGAGACCAACTAAGTTGGTTCTGGGTATATAAGCTTTAGTGTGCATGCACACTTCTTCAGATACACTGAAAAAAAAGTCAACAGACCCTTATATATAGTGGGAGGGTGGGGTTTTTCTCAGAAGGGTAGTAGGAGATGGGTGATTGACTCAATCGGTATGGTAAACCTGTTGACAGCTGTTAATGACTGCAATAGTCCTATAGGAAAAAACAAGGGATGGTATGCAGATGATTAACATATGTAATAAGGCGGGAATCCAATATCTCTATTAAGACCAGGTCTCTCCATAGTTTTCAGTTTAGTGATAAACTGCAGTCATTAACAGTCGTCAACAGGTCTACCATACCCATTGAGTCAATCACGCATCTCCTACTACCCTCCTGAGAAAGAAGTGTGCATGCACATGAAAGCTTATACCCTGTGATGGCCTGGGATTCGGACTCAGAGGCTGAACCTGAGGAATCCCAGCCTGCACAGAATTCCCTGCCTCTAGAACCAGCTGAGCCAGGGCTGGGGCCTGAGCCTGAAGGGTCCTCACCTGTGCTGGATCCTCAGGTGCAGGCTCCAGCTGAGTCTGCTCTGGCCCCTGAGGTGATGGAGGACCCACTGCCTGCAGGTGCTTCACACTCAGCCCCGTCAGGGGAAGCTGAGGTTGCCTCTGGGTCCGGTAACCCTCCAGCCTCTCCTGAGCTGCAGAGGCTCAGGGCAGAGAGGAGGAGGGAACTAAGTTCCCGCAGGAGGAGTGCTCGCCTCCAGGCCAGGAGAGGTGAGTCACCTGTGGACCGGGGCCGCCCTATGCCTTGGGGCAGATAAAAGCCAGCCAGCCCCAGTCCCAGGTTGTGGGAGCAATGTTGTTGGTAGCCGGTTCCTGCCTGCACCCTGTCCTGCTCTTCTGCCAGAGTTCCTGACCTCACCCGACTCCCTGCCTTGGACCCCACTTCAGCTTTGATGGACAGCCTCCATACCGTACCATCGACCTCGGACTGGACTCGGACCTCGCCTCTCGGTTAGCCCCCGGGACCAGCACATACCCAGAAAAAAACTTAGTTGGTCTCTAAGGTGCTACTGGACATTTTTTTAATTTTTTTATATATCTTTCGACTGCGTCAGACCAACATGGCTACCTACCTGAATCTAGCAGATAGAGTTTTTAATAGATAACAGATTGGAGGATTAAAAAGATGTGGATTACATGAAGCAGTAGAAAAGCAAAATGAACTAGGAAAAGGATGGAAGGGAAGTCATATGGTATATGTATACAGGCTGTATTTGGTATGAAGTTGTAAGTGGGACAGGGGCAGGGGAGGGGGTTAAATGTGCTCTTTGTTCCTGTTTTTGAAAATGCAATTTTTTAAAATTTAAAAAACCCCCAGAATATATGACCCAGGCAGTAACTCCTTGATACATCATCACTCCAGATTTGTGGGCCAAACTGGTGATGTCATAAAGGCAACTGGTACCAACTGGGATGACATGGGAGCTGCTGCAGCAGCAGGAAACACTTCTCCTTTAGTGCTGAAGGGAAACCCTTCATCTTCCGTTTAAGGTGTATAGGATGGGCTATCTTATTCCGCCCTCTTTCCGTACTTCCACCCCCTTGTGGATAGCCGTTCTCATTGTAATAAGATGGACAGGAAAGGGCCTTAGCTGTCCGTCAAAGTGCAGCTGTGAACAAAAGACAGTGAATTGCAGCATGAAGGCTTTAGACAAAGTTCCGGGCTCCATTCCGCTGACCACCAGGGAGTTGATTTTGTCCTACAACAAACTCGTCACGTTGCCGGTATTAGAGATGAGCTATCTGAACGAACTGGTCTATCTGGACTGCAGCCACAACCTGTTAGAAATGGGCCTGGATTTCACCTTTCCCGGTATAGTCAAGTTGACGTACCTAGACCTCAGTTTCAATAGACTCTCCTTTGTAACCCCTTACACTTTCTCGCAACTCAACAAGTTGCTGCTGCTGAATCTCTCAAGCAACCCCTTGTTGGTGGAAGTGAAGGACAAAGCCTTTGACAGCAACCCCCTTCTGAGATTTGTGGATATGAGCGACTGCGGCTTGACGTACGTTAGCGGCGAATTATTCAAAGATCTGCACAACCTACATAGCTTGAGACTGAAGGGGAACCCCTGGAATTGTGACTGCAGTTTCTTGGAGTTTTGCAACTGGATAAAGAAAGCTGATGTTGTGTATCCAGGTGAGACCTTTTCCCAGGTGTGAATTCTGTGGGGCGCCTTCTCCTGTTCACAGGCACTCGGGGCCGGCCCACCAAGGCACCCCGAGAAGCGGTACCAAGGAGGAAGAGGAAGATAAGCATGGGGAAATGGGAGACAAAGGATGAGCAAGTAAAATCCTCAATGATACATTGGACAATAGATATTGTTCATAATATAGACACGGAAGCATGGGAACGATTGTGGAATAGGGATATAAAATTTACAGCATGTTATAATCCAAGAGAAAATGATATATTGATGGTATCTAACACCGAGTAAATTGGCCAAAATGTATAAATCTAAATCAAATAAGTGTTGGAAATGTAAAGAGAAAGAAGGTTCTCTTTATCATATGTGGTGGTCTTGTAGGAATGTTAAAGCTTACCAGGAAATGATATATAGTGAATTGGAAAGGATGTTTAAAATAATGTTTGTAAAAAGAACAAAAAACAAAAAAACCCGGATGCTTTTCTTTTGGGAATTATAGGGGCAGAACTACCTAAACTGTATAGAAATTTATTAATGTATGCAACAACAGCAGCAAGAATGTTTCTCTCCCCAAAATGGAATGAAGCAGAAGTCCCAGCAAAGGAACAATGGATGCAAAACCTTATGGAATATGCAGAAATGGCAAAACTTACCGGGAGAATAAGAAATCAAGATAACAAACTTTTTATAAAAGAATGGAAATGGTTTATTTGAATATTTACAGATAAATTGTAAACAGATAGGAATATTGGCAGGATTATTGTAATAACCTGCCGTTTCATAAGAGTATATATTTAAAGCAGATGAATAAATGAGCAAATTAAATTATTTTGGATGTGCAGAAAATATTAAAAATAAATTTAAGGAACCGCATTATACATTTCACTGATTTTACAATCTTTTTGACATTTTAAAACTTGAATTCCTTCCCCCTCTTTCTGCAGTTCTATAAGTTTTTGTATCCTTCTTCCTTTGCTGGGACTACTTCTTTCCATTTTGGGGCATGTAACATCCTTGCTGCAAATATTGCTCTATTTCCTTCACCGCCCCCTTTTGACACTTGAAGTGTAGATTTTTAAATATTGTGTTTTAATGTTGTAACTCATCCTAGGACCTTAGGGTGAAGGGCAGGTAAGTAACAATGATTATATGCTGCTGCTGCTGCTGATGATGATGATGAAAAAGAATACAGTGGTACCTTGGTTCTCAAACTTAAACCGTTCTGGAAGTCTGTTCCAAAACCAAAGCATTCCAAAAGCAAGGCACGCTTTCCCATAGAAAGTAATGCAAAATGTATTAATCCGTTCCAGACTTTTAAAAACAACCCCTAAAACAGGAATTTAATATGAACTTTACTATCTAATGGAGACTCTTGAGAGTCCCATGGACTGCAAGAAGATCAGACCTATCCATTCTGAAGGAAATCAGTCCTGAATGCTCACTGGAAGGACGGATCCTGAAGCTGAGGCTCCAATACTTTGGCCACCTCATGAGAAGAGAAGACTCCCTGGAAAAGACCCTGATGTTGGGAAAGATGGAGGGCACAAGGAGAAGGGGACGACAGAGGGCGAGATGGTTGGATAGTGTTCTCGAAGCTACCAGCATGAGTTTGACCAAACTGCGGGAGGCAGTGGAAGACAGGAGTGCCTGGCGTGCTCTGGTCCAGGGGGTCACAAAGAGTCGGACACGACTAAATGACTAAACAACAACAAAATCTAATGAGACCATTGATCCATAAAATGAAAACAATAAACAATGTACTGCAGTCACACAGTCAACACATCAGTAGCTGAACTGGGTTCCACACAGTCACACACAAAAAAGAGCCGCAAAAACAAAAACGCAAAATAAATAGCAAAAACAGACAGCATAACACTCAAATCGGAAGTGTAACACTCAGAATGGAGTACGTTCGGCTTCTGAAAAAAGTTCTCAAACCGGAGCACTTACTTCTGGGTTTGCAGTGTTTGGGTTCCAAGTTGTTTGAGTACCAAGACATTTGAGATCCAAGGTACCACTTTATATTAAACTTTAAATCTAGCTTATGTGAAGGAAGGTCAGAGAAGGTGGAGATTGTTCATAATATACTGGTGGTGGTGGAATAGGTCTGCTCTAGAGCATGAATTTCTGACCCAACTGAAGATGCCCTGGACTTCTGTGAGCCAGAGAAGTTTCCTTCCTTCCATGATCTCTCCAGGGTTCCTTACTCATTTTTTGCTTGTCCCTGGTCTGTTAAGGCACATTCCTATTATAGATTTACCAGCCACAATTTAAAATACTGACTGTAACTCCTCTTAAATTTCTTTTTTCCCCTCCCCCAGACTCTGAGGAAATGACTTGCAACAAACCAGAACTTCTCAAGGGTCTGACAGTCCATGTGGCCGAAACGAAGCTCCACTACCTCTGCCTTGTCCATTTAGACTTCCAAGATTTCGTCTTTTTGGGTCTGATGGCCATCTGCATCTTTTTTGGAGGAACTCTGGTGGCCTGGCTGGTTGGCCTAGCCACAGTGATCTATAATCACCCCGTAATGAAGGTGGACGAGGAATTGGACGAGGAGGAATACAGAATGATTTAGACCTGCTGTTTTGGAGCTCTGAGAAGTGTCAATGGCTTGTAGACCTTCTGTTTCATTGCAAAATCCATTTGCTGGCGTTTCCCCACCTTTTGAGGATGGTCTCACTTTCCCCCTCCTGTGTGTCCACAAGTATAACCTTGCAGTATAGAACGGGGCCTGACTCTGCCAGGTGTCAGCACCAGGGTAGAGGACATGGGAGACTGGGTGCTTCCAGGTGTGCTGGGCCCTGGGGTTAACCCAAGCAACGTGGTCCAGGTCCGGTCCCGAACCCAAGGAATTCCACGAGGAGTCAGGCAGGCAGGACACGAGGCAGGAAACCAGGCAAGGTCAGGCACAGGGTCTCAGGCAGGTTCTAGCAAGGAATTTGGTGCTGAAGGATCCTGACATCTTCCTATGCAAGGTTGATGTCTGGGAATTTGTTTGATGCATTACTGTATTGTAATATTGAGTTGGAAGCCGCCCAGAGTGGCTGGGGAAGCCCAGCCAGATGGGCGGGGTATAAAGAATAAATTATTATTATTATAGCAAACAGCAATGTTGCTCCCGCAACCTGGGGCGGGGTCCGACAGCCTTTTATCTCTGTCGGGGTAACGGCCGGTTCTGATCCCCCGGTGACTCACCTCCCTGTCTCGCCCGAAGACGAACACTCCTCCTGCGAGTACTCAGGTCTCTCCTTCTCTCAGACCTCAGTCTCTGCAGCTTGGGAGATGTCGGTGGGTTACTAGACCCAGAGGCCGCCTCAGCCTCTCCTGACCCAACTGGTAGTGGAGCAGCTGTAAGTGATGGCCCAGCTGAACGCAACGAGGTCATCCCCGCATCTGGAGCCAGGGCAGGCTCAGGCCCCTGACTCAGCCCAGCTGGTGCTTGTTGCAGGGGAACCCATGCAGACTGGGGCTCTTCAGAATCAGGCCCCAGACTTGGTTGAGATGTCGCCTGAGGCAAAGGATCCGGTGCGGACTGAGACTCCTCTGGTTCCGAGTCCGAGCCTGAGTCCCAGGCCATCACACTGGGATGCAAGTCCAAGTCTTGGCCCCCAAGACATCAAAGGAGTCAAGTGGGAAGGATATTCCTGGGGGGCGAGTGTGATAGCCAATAACTGGTGGCCCGCCTGCTCCGTAAGAGCTGAGGACATTTCTGAAAGGGCCCCCAAGCAAAGGACAACTGCGGCCATTGATTTAGAGGATTGGGGTCAGATGTTATATTTGTCTCCCGGAGCCTTCACACATGACCTTCAAACATGCTTGCATGAAGGGAATCTTTTATGTGGGTCAGCTGCCCACCATGCTGGGAAAAAATGTCAAAAAGAGCTCCAAAGTCAGAAATTCATACCCACAACAAGAGCACAAATTTAAATGGCGTTCCTTACAGGGGAAGGGGAGGGGAGAATTCTCTTAATCAATGGGGTGCAGCATTGAAACCAAATCACGAGTGCCTTTCTCCTAATACCTGCTAAATTCACATTCCTAAACTAAACAATAAATTCCTAAAAGAAAGAGTGCTCATACTAACAATAGCTGTGGGAAAGGGGTGGGAGCCTGTCCATTCAACAAGAAAACTCCCCAAAATAGAGAAAGATTGAAAGTTACCTATTCGGTGCTTAGAAGAGCTCTTGCAGATGTAAACAGGTTGCAAAGCCATGTGTGTGTGTGTTTTATTACATATTATTTTATTTTGATAAAGTCATAATCAGAATAAAAATGTGCTCCCCCCCACCGAGACCATTCCATTGTACACTAGTGGCCAAAATTGTGGAAACCTTTTGGGAAAAGTGTATTTCCAATGTTTGACGGCTCACAACACCACTTTTTGAGGGAGTAATACCATAAAATTATATATTAATGGAAAGATAATTTAATGAAGAACATAATTGAAACTCCCCTTGTCACTTGTACAACTTGTATACAGTGAGATTACACGAGCACCCCCCACTCAGCTCTCTTAGTCTTAATTCCCCTCGTTTACTGACGCACACCCACCAAACCCAAAAGTCAGTTGCCCTGTTGTTATCTTTTCATTCAGCAGCCTAACAGCCCACGGATAGAAGCTGTTCTTTACCCTGTTGGTGCAACTAATCATCCTTCTATATCTTCTGCCTGAGGGCAGGAGATCAAAAAAGTGCTGGCCAGGGTGTGAATCATCCCTGGGAATTTTCCTCACTCTCCTGAGGCAACGTTCTTCCGCTATTTCATCCAGCGGATTCACGGGACAGCCCATAATATATTGTGCTGTATTCACCACCCTCTTTAGGCACTTCCTATCAGATGATGTCAAACCAGCGTACCACACCGTGATGCAATATGAAAGGACAATTTCTATTGTCGACCGGTAGAAGATCATCAAATTTTGATTGACATCGTTCTTCCACAATACTCTGAGGAGGTGGAGTCTCTGTTGGGCTTTCTTAACCACCTGGGCATAGCTGTCAACTTTTCCCTTTTCTTGCGAGGAATCCTATTCGGAATAAGGGAATTTCCCTTTTAAAAAGGGGAAAGTCGACAGCTATGCACCTGGGTTGTATTTATTTATGTAATGCACTCTAAAAGATGGGGGGGGGTTAGAAGTCTTAATTAAGTTCCATCACACAAGCCCTGCCTGCCTTCTCAGCCTTGGACTCTTTAAAATTTTCTTGGTGATTGTCAGGCACCCTAGTCTGCCTCAGGTACAGAAGACGTACACTTTCTTTCTTTTTCCCCAAATTTTTTTTATTGGTTTTCACAATATTATAAACAAACAAACACATAAGACAAACAAACATTAATCATAGCCTTATTGAAAATTACACTTATTAACTTTGTAAGTGACTTCCTTGCTTCCCCTTGGTTGAATTTCATTGTATATACTTTTAACGGTTTTCCAAATCACAATTCTTATAAAATTTAACTTAAACATTAACATCCTTAAATCTTCACATTATGAAATTAAACATATTAATTCATCACTTAACAGAAATAAAATCCTAAGCCAATTAAGTATCTGCAAGCTGTTTTCAGTTAATTTAACTTAACATTTAAGTTAAGTTAAGTTAAGTTAAACTACGTAAATAATCATTAAATTTAATCCACTCTTCCTGATATTCCTCCTCCTTCTGGTCACGGACTCTTCTGGTTAGGTCGGCTAGCTCTGAAAAATCCATCATCTTCATCTGCCAATGGCAGAAGACGTACACTTTCTCTTGTGTATACACACAAAGCATGCCCAAAACCTGTGTAGGGATGAACCTTGGATGACATAAAGGTGTCAACTGGCAGTCAACACGATACAGAGCAGCAAGTGGCCGTTTTGCACATTCAAGAAAGTGAGCTGTCTGCCCCAGGTGCTTCAGTTGGCAGTTTGCCCAAGAGGTTGACGAGCGAAGAGTTTGCAGAAAGCAGAGCACCTTGAGCTCTTCACAGGATCAGTGCAGAGAAGAAATGGCTCCCCGCCCAGAATGGAGTGGAGAACATCAGGGTGCAAAGGGAGCCGGGTGCTGCTTGCGGTGGGTGGTGCTGCTCCTAGGAATTGGCGGGACGGCAGAAGGTGTGTCGTGTCCCCAGGGGTGCACTTGCGAGTATCTGGCCGTGAACTGCACAGGGAAGAGGCTCGTAGAGTTCCCGGCGACCATCCCTCTAGACACCAGGCAACTGATCCTGGCTCAAAACCAGCTCAGCTACTTGCCCTCTGTGGAGCTGAACTTCCTCAGCGACTTGATCTATCTAGACTGCAGCGGCAATGCTTTGGGCCAGGACCTGGACTTCACCTTTGTGAGCATCATCAAGCTGGTCTACTTGGACCTCAGTTTCAACAACCTCACCCTGATCACGTTTGGGACCTTTTCCCAGCTCGGCAGCCTGGTTGTCCTCAAGCTCTCCGACAACCCCGGTCTGGTGGAGATTGAGAAGGACTCCTTTGCCAACAATACCTGGCTGAGGCACCTGGATGTGAGCCGCTGTAGCTTGACGTTCATCGATGCAATTACCCTCAGGGACCTGCCCAACCTGAGAAGCCTGGGCTTAAGCGGGAATCCCTGGTTCTGCAACTGCTCCTTCATGGAACTGTGCAGCTTCATAAAAGAGAGTGGCTTAACTATCCCAGGTGAGTGGGAAATGCTGAGCATCTAGGGGATGGGGTCCCATCTCCAGGTGAGCTGTAGGGCACTTACGCAGCTGCTGGGCTGAGAGGGGGAGCAGTCTGTGGACTCAGGACAAGAATGTCCCTCAGGCGTTTGGCCTTTAAAAATAAGTCCTCTGCACTCCTATGCTTAGAGCAAAGGCATGTATGTACCACTACTTTGCTCCTCTGCCTCAAAAGAGTCAAAGCCAAGAAGGGAAAGCAATAATTTACTTTTCAATGAAGTGGCAGTACAGTGGTACCTCAGGTTACAGATGCTTCAGGTTGCAGACGCTTCAGGTTACAGACTCTGCTAACCCAGAAATAGTACCTCGGATTAAGAGCTTTGCTTCAGGATGAGAACAGAAATCGCGCAGCAGCGGCATGGCGGCAGCAGAAGGCCCCATTAGCTAAAGTGGTGCTTCAGGTTAAGAACAGACCTCCAGTTCTTAACCCGAGGTACCACTGTATAACTATTGCACCAGGAAGGTACTTTCTTGCCGAGGTTAATGGGAGGATAAGAAGCTCTTTGAAAATGTCAAGCAAACACACACAAAGATTTTGTCTTGCCCCCTTCTCCCCTCATCAGCCATTGAGGCAACAGAGAGCCCTGGTGCTGTTTATCCTGAATTTCTTGTGATTCCCGAGTCAAAATATTGTGTGAAAGCTGCTCCACTATTCTGAGTGGAGTGTTTCTTGCTGATGCCATTTGTTTCAGCTGTTGTCACTTCTTATTGTTGAGGAACCACCTAAAAGGCTTGCCGTATTATCATGGTAGTTTTTTTGGCGGGGGGGGGGGGGCAATCCATGCAATTCACAAAGGTGTTTTTTTTAACGTTACAATATTTCTTTTATTATTCTTCTTCTTATTATTATTATCAATTCTTTATTGATTAAAAGGTTTGCATGTCTATACAAACATTATGTACTTTCTCCTAACAGGTAAAAAAAAAGAAAATTATATAAAATAGAAAATTTATAAAGAAATAAAGAAGTAACAAAGAAATCAAATGAAAAAAGAGGCAGTTATTTACATAATAAAAGTACTCATCAGCACAACCCTTCCCATCCTTCTGTTTGATATAACATTCTTTTTTACACAGATTTACATTGTATAATATCATTTCTTTCTGCTTTGTATACATTCCTTTGATCTTTTTCTTTACAAATATCACTCAATTTCTGCTAATACAGTTTCAATCCTTCCCTCACGTGTTTACCAAAGCGGAGGCCCTTTCCCATTAATTCCGATACACTGCTCCCTTTCTGGATCCTTCCCTCCCTTCCCATATTCCAAGCAGAGACAAAGCTACGCTCCCAGAAGAAAATTTCTATTCCTGCGTCGTAACTCTCAGAGAAGGGGAAGGGGGAAGAAGGAGGCTGCTTATGTGTCAGGGAAGGCAGTTCTGTTTCCCACTTATGTCACACAACTCACCTTATAGCCTTGCCACGGCTGTTTCAAATAGCGAGCATCACTGTTGGTGTGTGAAACAGACACGTCCCTTTGCATTCCTCTGCGCCTTGTTTGAGAGCAGCCGTTAAACTTTAATGCTGGCTGCAAGCTTATCTGGCAACGAGAGCTCCTCTTTCCTTCTGGAAATGAAATAAGACACACTATGCTCCATGCCAGCTGGTGGCACAAGATGGCACATCATGATAACTTTGTGGCTCCACTTGACCGCTGTCTTCTACAGTATGAGACGAGCTCAGGGCAGGCAACCTGTCTCCCTCCCAGTCTTTGAGAGCTGCACCAGGTGAATGGTGGAGAGCTGCACCAGGCGAATGGTGGACCCAGAGTTGGGTGGTCCAACACTGCATGAGTTCTGCCAATGGCATCACCACCGTTTGGGCAAGTTGGGAATTGGCTGGCACTGTGGTCTAAACCACTGAGCCTCTTGGACTTCCCAATCAGAAGGTCGGCGGTTCAAATCCCCGTGACAGGGTGAGTTCCCATTATTCTGTCCCGGCTCATGCCAATGGCTCCCCAAAGATCTCTCCAAACTAGGAGATGGGTAGCAAAATGGGTAAATGAGGTTCTGTGTAAGGAAGCACAGAGGGACCACACCGCCACAAAGATGGAGTTGGGCGAGGTCATCTTGCCCAACTCCCAGCCAACCCAATGCTACAGCATCCTTGGTTCATGGGGGATGCGGGTGGCACTGTGGTCTAAACCACTGAGCCTCTTCGGCTTGTCAATCAGAAGGCTGGCGGTTCGAATCCCTGTGACGGAGTGAGCTCCTGTTGCTCTGTCCCAACTCCTGCCAAACTAGCAGTTTGAAAGCACACCAGTGGAAGTAGATAAATAGGTACCGCTGCAGCAGAATGGTAAACGGCGTTTACGTGCGCTGTGGTTTCCGTCACGGTGTCCCATTGCGCCAGAAGCGGCTTAGTCATGCTGGCCACATGACTCAGAAAGCTGTCTGTGGACAAACGCCGGCTCCCTCGGCCTGAAAGCGAGACGAGCGCTGCAACCCCATAGTCGCCTTTGACTGGACTTTACCAGACTTTACCAGGCCCAAAGCCAGGTGAATGTGACCCATCTGCAGGGCTGGCCCAAGACATTTTGGCACCCGAGGCAAATCACAAAATGGCGGGCTTGCCTCTGCCAGGGGAGAAGGAAATAACGCTTGTGCATGCGCAAATAATGCTTGCGCACAAGCTATTTCCAGTGCTGCTCCGACCTGGAAGTGGGCAGCCGTGCCGCACAGCGCCAGTAAGAGTGGGTGTCAGCAGTGGGCGGCGGGGGTCACCACGGGCCGCATAAACAAGTCCCTTGGGCCTTATCCAGCCCACGGACCTTAGTTTGGGGACCCCTGTCATAGCCAGATCACCCTTGGATTCACCCACTAACATGGACTAATAATAGCTTTTCATTCAGTATTCACCAAGACAATTATTTCAGGATTACCCAAAAAAACAAACCTCAGCTGCAGAAATCTTTTCCCCCAAAGTGATGGAGAATTCTGCCTCCCCCTCCAAGAATATCTGTCCCCTGAGAATGGGTCCAGTAATCAGTCTATTGGGCAGTAAGCACTCTGGCCTGCCATTTTAGATGCTTAGTAGAAAGATAACAACCAAAAATGCTGATTTATTTTGTTTCCTGAAATATATATACCACTTGACTGGAACAAACATGAAAGCAAGTTAGGTCTGAGTTTGAAGGGGAGGGTGTCTTACTGGGTCTGCAGAAGATCAAGGCCACAGGCCTGTAGACATGTCCTTAATTGCCATGTTTTTTATGCACAAGTCGAGACTTGTTGTCCCTCTTGCGTTTCCTCTGCAGACTCTGACAACGTCACCTGCTACAGCCCAGCTTTTGTGCATGACTTGAAGATGCTGGAAGAGGCACAGGAGCAACTGAATTATAAATGCTTCATCCATTTTGATGACCAAGACTATCTTTTCCTGGGTCTGGTTGGGTTCTGCATCTTCTCTGCCGGTACGGTGTTTGCCTGGCTCTTGGGAGTTTGCGCAGTTGTATATGAATTCTTAACTGCGAGAGGAGGCGATGAAGATGAAGAGGACTGGGACGAATGAGCCTAGTAGTCTCTGAAAATGGACTTGGTGATATATCGAGAGCGTCGTCCTATGTATCTTTACTTGGAAGTAAGCCCCGCTGATCACAATGTGACTAAGACTGCAGTCCACCAGGCATGTCCTAGGAAGCGATCCTTTTTGCAAACAGTGGGGCATACTTCAGAGTAAATAAGCGTAAAATGCCTGAAAGTAAAGACATCCTCAGAATCATATTTGAAACTCTATGACAGCAAATGCCAGCAAATTACCTTTGGCTTTGGAGAGTGATATTATTCTGTTAAGATGTTGCTGCTAAGTCTGGCGCTAGATTGGAGTGCAGCTTTCCTCATATTTGGTAATGGCTCAGAATTGCTCTTTACTTGCAGTAGAAATATTATTAGCGAGATTCAATGTGATAGCAACCTTTTCAGATGCTTACTGAAAACATGAGATGTGAAGCACATAAAATAAGCTCCTTTCCAGCACGAACACTGCTGACTGCCAAGGAAAGACCACATCCCCAATTAATTGAGTGTAACTACTGTATATCTCAGGTTGAAACAATTTTTCACTGGCTCTCCTCCTCAGCCTGATATGGCTGACCTTTAAAGCCCTAAACAGCCTCGGCCCAGTATACCTGAAGCAGCATCTCCACCCCCATCGTTCAGCCTGGACACTGAGGTCCAGCTCCGAGGGCCTTCTGGCGGTTCCCTCACTGCAAGAAGCCAAGTTCAGGTAACCAGGCAGAGGGCCTTCTTGGTAGTGGCGCCCACCCTGTGGAATGCCCTCCTGTCAGATGTCAAGGAAATAAACAACTATTTGACTTTCAGAAGACATCTGAAGGCAATCCTGTTTAAGGAAGTTTTTAATATTTGATGTTTTATTGTGTTTTTAATATTCTGTTGGGAGCCGCCCAGAGTGGCTGGGGAGGCCTGGCCACATGGGAAGGGTACAAATAAATTATTATTATTATTATTATTATTATTATTATTATTATTATTATGCACAAACTGATGAAGTGAAAGCTACTTTGGCATGCAATAAATCAGAGGCAGCTGTGAGTGGAGAAATTTCACAAATCAATGAAGTATTAACCTCTCTTACTTACCCTCTCTCAAACCCACTCCATTCGGCTTCCTCCCTTTTTGAGGAGTTGCAATAAACTTGATGCACCAATAAAGACTTGTGCTTGTATATAGCCTTGGTTGATGTATTGCCTTTTTC
>JAXCMG010000113.1:1461786-1525092 GCA_034642415.1 Podarcis siculus
CCCAGCCCTCACACTAAAGATGCACCAACACACTGCACATAACAGATTCAAAGCTCTGAGAAGTACTATTACTCAACTCTGAGTATACCTCAGGGTCGCTGCAAAGCACATGATGCCTCAGTATGGCCTTAGTACTTCTCAGAGCTTTGAATCTGTTATGTGCAGTGTGTTGGTGCATCTTTAGTGTGAGGGCTGGGAAAGGGGTGTGTGTCACATTTTGGGATTGCTCCCTGTCCCTCTGCCCATTTGACAAAGCAGTGTGTGGCCTGTAGATTATGGTTACCAGATTTTTTCCAATGAATCTGGGGACCCCCCCTTTTTTTGTTGTTGGAAGCTGAGTAGCAACAGGGAGTCTGTAGTGGGGGTGGTGAGGCAAAAGACCCTGGGCCCAAGCACACATGCATATTGTATAAAGGTGCAAAGCCCTTCTTTCGCACCCTGTGAGACATAAATGCACAGAGTTTTTAAGAAACTGGGCAACAGCCGGTCTGCGGTGACTCTCAAGCCTCTCCCGATCAGTCAAAACAAAGGGGGAAGGGGGCAGGAGACTGCACAAGACATATGGGGACTTCTGGCGAGGAAAAATGGTGGCTGTCATGACAGCGAGCAGCTCCTGAAGCCAGCCAGAGCCAACTGCGCTACCAGGCTGGCTCTGGGCTGCTGAGGCTGCTGCTGCCATGTTTCCCAGGGACAGGTTTGCAAATCTGGGGACATTCCAGGGACAGATTTGCAAATCTGGGGACTGTCCCCAGGAACCGGGGACGTCTGGTAACTCTGCTGTAGGTTGTGTGATGAAATACTCTTGCAGCTCACTTTTTGGTATGAGAAGTTGGACCGCCCTGAAGTGCAGAATAGATAAGGGCTGCAGGTGGCGCTGTGGTCTAAAACCACTGAGCCTCTGGGTTTTGCCAATCAGAAGGTTGGCAGTTCAAGTGACAGAGTTCGGAAGCACGCCATTGGAAGTCCCAGCAAAGGAAGAATGGATACAAAAACATATGGAATATGCAGAAATGGCGAAACTTACCGGAAGAATAAGAAATCAAGATAATAAACTTTATAAAAGAATGGAAATGGTTCCTTGAATATTCACAAACTGTAAACAGATAAGAACATTGGCAGGATTATTGTAATAACCGGCAGTTTCATAACAGTATCTATTTAAAATAGATGAATGAGCAAATTAAGTTAATTTGGATGTGCAAAATAACATGAGTCATACCTCATGTTATGTTTGCTTCAGGTTGCGTCCTGCAGCGAACTAGAAGTAACGGAACAGGTTACTTCCGGGTTTCGCCACACGCGCAAAATGACGTCACACACATGTGCAGAAGCAGCGAATCGTGACCCGTGCGTGCGCAGACACGGGTTGTGTTCTTTTCAGGTTGCGAATGGGCCTCCAGAACGGATCCCGTTCGCAACCAGAGGTACCACTGTAAATTTAAGGAACTGCGGAAAAAGGGGGAAGGAAGTTGAGTTTTAAATGTCAAAAGGATTGTATAGTTAGCATAGCTGTCAACCTTCCCTTTTTTGCGGGAAATTCCCTTATTCCGGCGCAGTTTCACGCTGCTTCCCGCTGCTATCCTAGATTGTTAGATATCCTGTAGACTGTCCCCGGGACAGGTGAGACTGCTGATCCCTTATTTTTGAGGCTACTGATCACTTATTTTCAAATCTGAAAGTTGACAGCTATAAAAGTTAGTGAAACGAAGATCATGGCCACTGGTCCCATCACCTCCTGGCAAATAGAAGGGGAAGAAATGGAGGCAGTGAGAGATTTTACTTTCTTGGGCTCCATGATCATTGCAGATGGTGACAGCAGCCACGAAATTAAAAGACGCCTGCTTATTGGGAGAAAAGCAATGACAAACCTAGACAGCATCTTAAAAAGCAAAGACATCACCTTGCCAACAAAGGTCCATATACAAAGCCATGGTTTTCCCAGTAGTAATATATGGAAGTGAGAGCTGGACCACAAAGAATTGATGCTTTTGAATTATGGTGCTGGAGGAGACTCAAGAGAGTCCCATGGACTGCAAGAAGATCAAATTCATCCATTCTTAAGGAAATCAGCCCTGAGTGCTCACTGGAAGGACAGATCGTGAAGCTGAGGCTCCAATACTTTGGCCACCTCATGAGAAGAGAAGACTCCCTGGAAAAGACCCTGATGTTGGGAAAGATGGAGGGCACAAGGAGAAGGGGACGACAGAGGACGAGATGGTGGGAAAGTGTTCTTGAAGCTACCAGCATGAGTTTGACCAAACTGTGGGAGGCAGTGGAAGACAGGAGTGCCTGGCGTGCTCTGGTCCAGGGGGTCACGAAGAGTCGGACATGACTAAACGACTAAACAACAACATAAGCCTGAAAAACATAATTATTTTTTTTAAAAAAGGCTAACTATCCTTTTTAAAAAACCATTATTACATTTTATTTATACTAGGCCTAACTAGACCTAACTAGGCAATGCTAATGTTCACAGCGAGAGAGAGATGTACTCAAACTTTCCTCTCTCCATTGGAGAGGGCGCTCTTGCGCGCTCCGCGTTTCGGAGCAGCCGCGCCCTCGGCTGGATCCGCCCCGACGTGGGCTGGGCTTCCCGGGCAACCCTTCCCTCTCGGCCCGGGGCGGCGCTGCGTTTCTCGGCGTGCATTTGCTGGGCGGCAGCGGCGACGGTGGTGGTGAGTCCGGGTCGACGGGGCGGGAGCACGAGGGTCTTCGGAGCCGGGCAGAGCTTCCCGTAGCCGGGCGCCCTGCTCGGCGCTTTCCCCGGCTCTTGGGCCCGGTGTCCCCTGGCTCAGCTCGGGCGTCGCGGGCCAAGTTCCTCCCACCCCGTCCGGCGGGGCGCTTTTGCCCTTCGCGGGCGACTCCCAGCCCCAGCGGCGAAGCTGGCGGCTCCCGGACCTCGAGTGCGAATCCTGCCGGCTGCAAGCAGCTGCAGGTCGGGCTGAGATTGTGGCCAGGCTTGACAGCGCGTCTCTGGAAACGGCAGGGCTTGTGATCAAATAGCATAGAGATCATAGGGGTGCAAGGTGACCCTGGGCATCATCTAGTCCAGCCCTACTGCAATGAGTATGCAGCTGCCCCATGCGGGGATCGAACCTGCAACCTTGGCGTTCTCAGCACCACACTCTCACCAACTGAGCTCAACATGCCAGAAGATGGGGCTTTTGTCCAGGGCTGGCAGGATGCTGCCAACCCCTTGCCCGGGGTGGGGGTGGGGGGCGTCCTTCAGCAGGGGGTGTCTTGACCTTCAACCTTGTGGAATGAGCAAGGGCTGTTAGAGTAGTGCGTTGGCGGCAAGTCGGTTCCCTCGCATAAATTTTGCCCCAAGCAACTGGTTGCGATTTCCTAGTGCTGTTCCCATTCTCCGAAACCACATGCTAGGCTTTTCACATGAGCAGTTGACTCAGTGGAGGGACTTGCTCCCTTGGTGGCAAGCGGACGCCTCTGGAATGAAGTGTGGGCTTGACCTGATATGTTGTTGTTTAGTTGTTTAGTGGTGTCCGACTCTTTGTGACCCCCTGGACCAGAGCACGCCAGGCACTCCTGTCTTCCATTGCCTCCCGCAGTTTGGTCAAACTCATGCTGGCAGCTTCGGGAACACTGTCCCACCATCTCGTCCTCTGTCGTCCCCTTCTCCTTGTGCCCTCCATCTTTCCCAACATCAGGGTCTTTTCCAGGGAGTCTTCTCTTCTCATGAGGTGGCCAAAGTATTGGAGCCTCAGCTTCAGGATCTGTCCTTCCAGTGAGCATTCAGGACTGATTTCCTTCAGAATGGATGAGCTGATATATCTGGGGCAAATCACGCCGGCTGCAACCTGCTCCAGAGGACTGAGCCTTGCAAGGGAGGTGGGCAAAGCAGTTGTACAGTTTAATTTGTTCGGGTGAAAGGACATCAGGTTGCAGATAAGCCGCCCCTGTGTGTTTGGACTTTGCACCTTAACGGCTCTTGGTGAGGCAACTTTACACAAGGCGAACTCGCTGGCTGTTGCTTTTTCTTCCGCACCAGGCCTTCAAGTCCCTGGGCCCTCAACTTTGCCCAGACTTGGCTGTCACGCGAAGTGCAATTTCCTTTGTCACTGAGACATAGTAGAGGGAAAATCCTGCAAAAAGCCAACCTGTGCCCCAGAGCACTTTATAGCTGCCTCCTGGCATCCTTTGATCTTTGTCTTCCTCCTTTCCAGTACTTCAAGCTCAGGCGGTTCCTCTGGGTGCATCGCTGGGGTTTTCAGCCTAGGATTTTTGCTATTGTGGGAGGGGGGTGTTGCTTGCAAAAAGCCTCCCTTGAGTGTATAGATTTCAACATCATAGGCAAGTTTGGCAGATACCCGGAGATCTGGGGTGGTTGGTTAAGACAGAGTGGAGTATCTGGCGTGTTTGATGCAGGCATTTAGAGATAGAGAATGCCAGGGGAAAACATGCCAGTAGTTTGAAACTGTGCTTGCACCCTGGCGCATGGATGTGCTGCAACAGCAGCTCTTCATTCCATCGACCCTGCAAGGACTTGTTGCAAAGGCATCGTCTGTCTGATCTGAACATGCGCAGACTGACACAGTAATCTAGAGTCAGGAGCATTTTGGGGCACATTAATTTTATTAACAGCCACTAAAATCAGACATTGCCCTCATGGGGCTTGTTTATGGAGGAGAGATAAGATTGTTGGCCTCTGGAAAGATAGTGCTGGCTCTCATTTCTGACTCCTCAACAGTAATGTTGATGGCTCTAGCTAAAATAGTAGAGAAATAAACATGTTTTTCATGGGGGTCAGAAAAATGGCCAACAGCAGCGTCGATAAATCTCAGAAGGGAAGGAGCTCAGTGGCAGAGGCACCACCACAGAAAAGGCCCTGTTTCATTATATTTGCATTGCTTGTTGCGTTGCTTTAATTATTCTTAAACTATAAGCCATTTTACAACTGAAAGAAGCAACTGAAATTACTATGAGAAAAAGGGGATAAAGAAATAGGTATAAGCCATTGCCCAAAATGATGTGAACTGCCTGGGGCTACAACCCTATACAGTGGTACCTCAAGTTACAGATGCTTCAGGTTACATACGTTTCAGGTTACAGACTCAGCTAAGCCGGAAATATTACCTTGGGTTAAGAACTTTGCTTCAGGATAAGAACAGAAATCGTGCAGTGGCAGCAGGAGGCCCCATTACCTAAAGCGGTGCTTCAGGTTAAGAACAGTTTCAGGTTAAGAACAGACCTCCAGAACGAATTAAGTACGTAACCAGAGGTACCACTGTAGTTACTTACTGAGGGAAAATTCCACTGAATTTTGCAGGTCTTACTTCCGGGCAAACATGGAACTCAAGCAGGGTAGGGAGAGCGAAAGAGCAGAATATGCCCTGGGAGGAACATGCAGCTGATCTGCACCAAAACTTTGTGCATTTTAATTGAGGAGAAAACAGAGAATGTGCGCTGCAATGCAAAATGTGCTCTCCCCTCTCCAGTATATCAGCAAGGCTCGTCCCTTAACCCCACTCCATCCCTTAACCCCTTTGGTGGTTGCACCAAACGCAAATAAGACTGCCAGGTGGATGAACGCAACTCACCCCCGTTCTGAAATTAAGATTGGAGGTCAGCGAATTCGGGAGGAAGGCAGCAGAAATGCAGGTTGAATAGAAGTCAATTAAAGGCACAGATAATTCTGTTTACAATACATTTCAGTATGTTCTTCCGACCCCTTACACCCAGTGCCGACATATCAAGGGCTTTTGGCATCATTTCTCTACTTGGAGTTAGGGTAGCAATGAAACTGGAAGCCGGCTTCCGAGTTGCCAAACTGCGGAGAGCGGCTTCCCCTGTGTTTGTGCTCTGCTGCTTTGTATTTCTCACAGATCCCTTTCCTATTGTGCTCAGGGCCAGGAGGCTTCTTGCTGTGACCTGTTGTCTGTCTCTTGCTACCAGAGTGATGGGTGCTTGCCCAATCTGTGTCTTTTTGTGGGGCGGGCACGATTCTGATTCTTGGGCTTGAACTAACCTTCCCCTTTCCCCCTCTCCTCAGTGCCAAGATGGTGGTTCTCTCGAAGGAATACGGCTATGTGATTCTCACCGGTGCTGCCAGTTTCATCTTGGTAACACACCTGGCCATCAATGTGGGGAAGGCCCGCAAAAAATACAATGTTCAGGTGAGTTGGGGGGGGGGGGGCTGCTGCATCAAGACTCTGGGAAGACAAGAGTACGGACCCAGCATACCCAATATAATCTGATCATTCTGCTTATTTCCTGTGGGGTCTGTACTTCCTTTTTTCAAAGAGCCATGTTTTTTCAGACCTCATGGCCAGTGGTGTGGGATTTTTCCCCTTTGCTGGCTGGAAGGTGGGTGGGTTTCCCCCCGCCCCTTTCCTTTGGTGCGCTCTTGAGTAAGCCATGTGCAAATGGAACAATGCAGGCAGCTATTGCTACTTTCTGCCAGGTGACATGCTGCCTCAGTGGAACCTCCATAGTCAAAGGCAGTGTACCGCTGAGATGGCTCTTCCCTTCATGTCCTGCTTGCAAACGCCCAAATAGCACTTGGATGGCCGTTGGTGGAAACGGCCTAGATAGACCATGAATCTGTTCCAGTTCTGGTGTTTACACGCATTATGTAGGCAGGCCTTGAAGGTGGCTCGGGGCGTCCCTTGACAGTAGATTTGATCTTCACATCATAGCTTCCAACTCTCCCTGGTTTTTTAATCTGTGAGGACTTGGGCAAGGAATTTGGGAGTTGGCTTTGGCAAACGCCCACAGCTGGCAGCGCTGCACAAATGTTTCTGATCTGAAAGCTGCCGCGGGGGAACGAGCTGTATCACCGCTCTTGCTGGTTTCTGTGGTTCTCAGCTGCTAGCATCGATTGGGGAGCCGTTTTGCAGGGGTCTCTGAAACAGAGGAGTCTTGTTAGAAACCCTCCGCTCCAATTTGTGCACAGCAAAAACTTCCTCTCCTCTTCCTGGAAGGCTTTTGGTGCTGCAGTTAGGAAGGAGGCCAGAGGGTGTGTCTGCTCTGCTCTCAGTCGGTGAGTCATAAGCCCCTCTAAACAACTGGAGCTGGGCTTTGTGAATGGTTTCTCGTGGCGCAGGGATGGGTGGGGGACTTCAGCCACAAGACTGGCAAGCCGTGTCCCTACCACTCCTCTGCCTTGGCACTCTCGCTTCTGTGTTAGTTACCGTATTTTTCGCTCCATAGGACACACTTTTCCCCTCCTAAAAAGTAAGGGGAAATGTCTGTGCCTCTTATGCAGCGAATGTCTACGGATGGCGGGGAGATCTGCTGCAGGATCCATGGTTCCCCTTCCTTCCCTCGTCCGTGGCTCGCTCTGAAACATCAAAGCGGGAGAGGAGCCGCTTACATGGGTGTAAGCAGCTCCTGTCCGGTTGGCTGTTTTAAAGCAAGCGTGCTCTTTCCCTCCCTCCTCCCCACTTAGCTTGCTAAATAGCAGCAAAGCTTTTCAGCTCGCTGAGCGGGGAGGAGGGATAGAAGGAGAGCCCGCTTGCTTTAAAGGAACAAAGCAGGAGAGGAGAGGAGCCGCTTACACGGGTGTAAGCGGCTCCTGTCCGGTTGGCTCCCTTAAAGCAACCAAGCTCTCTTTCCCTCCCTCCCTCCCTGGCTCAGCGAGCTGAAAAGCTCCTCCACACACCCCACACGTGCTCTTTCTCGCTTCAGTGTTTTTCCTTCCCTCCCCACTTAAAACGTGGTTACAAGGCACGGATCCACGTGGATTCTCAGGATTTTTGCACTGGGTTACCCCAAATTCACCATCAGATCACGTGTCTGTGGCCATGGCCTGCACCAAAAAAATCACCTACCCACTTTTGCCTGGGGCCGCAGTGGTGCAAAAACGTGGTTACAAAGCACAGATCCACATGGATCCTCAGGATTTTTGCATTGGGTCACCCCAAACTCACTGTCAGATCACATGTCTGTGGCCACAGCATGAACCACAAAAATCATACATCCTCTGTTTCGTTCAGAATATATTTTTTTCTTGTTTTCCTCCTCTAAAAACTAGGTGTGTCTTTTTGTCAGGTGCGCCTTATGGAGCAAAAAATACAGTAACTCCTGCAAAGAGCCTTTGAAATGCACTTTGCAGGCAAACATAAAGGGAGAAGAAGCAACTTGGGAGCGGGGGTTGCTTCCGTTATGTTTGGGCTCTTAGTCCCCCTTGTGGCGAGTGACCCGGCTTGTTTCACCTGCTACTGTTTGCTGAAGCCTTTGTTGACTTTTGCTTGAGACTCCATGGCTACTTCCGGGTCTGGGGGAAAAGAGAGTTTCTTCCTCTGCTTCCATGGTGGGAAGGCTTGTAGCAGAAGGCAAGGGAAAGATGGCAGAAAACAGCAGGAAAGTCTCACACAGAAGGAGCCCACTCAGACACAAAGTTTTAATTCACCCACTTAACATGGTATTATATTATTGGGACGCGGGTGGCGCTGTGGGTAAAAGCCTCAGCGCCTAGGGCTTGCCGATCGAAAGGTCGGCGGTTCGAATCCCCGCAGCGGGGTGCGCTCCCGTTGCTTGGTCCCAGCGCCTGCCAACCTAGCAGTTCGAAAGCACTCCTGGGTGCAAGTAGATAAATAGGTACCGCTCCAGCGGGAAGGTAAACGGCGTTTCCGTGTGCGGCTCTGGCTCGCCAGAGCAGCGATGTCATGCTGGCCACGTGACCCGGAAGTGTCTCCGGACAGCGCTGGCCCCCGGCCTCTTGAGTGAGATGGGCGCACAACCCTAGAGTCTGTCAAGACTGGCCCATACGGGCAGGGGTACCTTTACCTTTTTTAACATGGTATGTCTATGAATGTGTGTTTCCGGCAAAGTGCAAAACAGAAGCCAAATCAGTCAGTAGCTACTATAGCTCCATTCCTTGTGTGCCCATTAGGTGTGGGAATAGAGTAACACATTGATAACTAGATAGCACGTGGAACACTTAAATGGCTCAGGACCGCAATACATCAAGGACTGCCTCTTTCCGTATGAACCTACCCAGACCCTGAGATCATCTTCTGAGGCCCTCCTTCGTGTGTCTCCTCCTTGAGAGGTCCAGAGGGTGGCAACACAAGAACAGGGCCTTCTCAGCAGTGGTTCCCCATCTGTGGAATGCTCTCCCCAGGGAGGTTCGCCCGACGCCTTCACTATACACCTTTAGGCGCCAGGCAGAAATGTTCCGTTTTAACCAGGCCTTTGGTTGATCTGATTGACATCCTATGCCCTTTTAAAATGTGGCTTTTTTGTGGGGGGCTAGTGGGTTGTTGTTTTTATTTTTATTATATATTTTGTGGTTTTATATTTTGATATTTATTTATTATTATTATATAATAATAATAATAATAATTATTTTATTCTGTGAACCACCCTGAGACCCCCAGGTATAGGGCGGTATATAAATTACAACAACAACAACATTTTTCTCCTCCAACTCCACAGTTGATGAGGTGTGGACATTTATGTTCTCTCTCTCTCTCTCCCTTTCTTTCTTTCTTTCTTTCTTTCTCTCTTTCTCTCTTTCTCTCTTTCTCTCTTTCTCTCTTCCCCACTAACCTCCCTCAAAAGTACCCAAACATGTACAGCACAGACCCTGAAAATGGACATCTCTTCAACTGTATCCAGAGGGCACACCAGAACACGTGAGTAGCCCTCGGCACGAGAAGTTTAATTTTGGTTTCTTAAGTGTTTAATGCCTCGACTGGTGCAGCTGCTGCTGTTTTGGGAAACCATTCTCAGTTCAGCAGTCCCTGTGTGCTGCCTGTAGCAGCCGTGATAAAAAACACTTGAGGAAATCCGTATTCTAAACGCCTGTCCGGCCCCCTGCAATGCAGGAATCTCAGCAAAAACATCCCTGAGAGATGGCCATTCAGCCTCTGCTTAAAAACCTCCAAGGAAGGAGAATCCAGTACCTTCCAAGGGAGTCAAATGGTCCTTACCATCAGAAAGTTCTTCCTGGTGATTAGCTGGAATTTCCTTTCTTGTAACTTGAAGCCCTGGGTTCGAGTCCTACCCTCCAGAGCAGGGGAAAACAAGCCTGTTCCCTCTTCCGTGTGTCAACCCTTGAGACTGCCTTCTGACTGTCGAGTGTCTTGCTACGGCCAGTGGCTTGTCAGCAAAAGGCTTGTCGGAGGCAGGTTGTTCAGAAGTCTGCATTGCTGGAGCACAGAGCTCATGCAACAGCCAGGAAGGTGGGTTACAGAATCCCGGGGAAATTTCCAGCTTGCGGAAGCGAAATTTGGTTGACCTTTCCTGCCGAGAGCGAGCAGGCGATTCCTGCATCAATATATGTTGGGAGTCCCTGTCTTTGGACCTTTGCACGTCAACTGTATACCTGCCTCGGCCTTCGTTTTCTCCCCCTTATATACCGATCCTCGATACAGTGGTACCTTGGGTTAAGTACTTAATTCGTTCCGGAGGTCTGTACTTAACCTGAAACTGTTCTTAACCTGAAGCACCACTTTAGCTAATGGGGCCTCCCGCTGCCGCTGTGCTGCCGCCACATGATTTCTGTTCTCATCCTGAAGCAAAGTTCTTAACCTGAGGTACTATTTCTGGGTTAGCAGAGTCTGTAACCTGAAACGTATGTAACCTGAAGCGTATGTAACCCGAGGTACCACTGCATTCTGCTCTGAACCTCCTCTTAATTCATGTGTGCACATCCCAGAGGTTGGAATGGGGAAGATGCAATAAGGGATACACTGTGCAATAAGGGATACGCTCCATGGTGCCCTGACAGAGCTGCAGAGGCCTGACTTTTCCCATAACAGGAAGGAATCATTGCAAGCGTGCAAATTATTCAGGGACAGCTGTGAAATCTGCTGCCTTCTTCCTTGCAGTCTCTTGTGATAATGATGTCCTGGTCTCTGACACCAGCTGGCACGAATGAGGGAGCTCATTCCAGGCCATTTAAAAACAGATACAAAGCCACAACGCACACACCTGTCTCTGTTCTTGCAGGTTAGAAGTGTATTCCTCCTTCTTATTCTTTCTCGGAGTGAGCGGAGTCTACTTCCCGGTAAGTACCAAGATGAGAGACTTGGGGGTTTGTTTTTCCCCCAGCCTGCTCAGTGGGAGCAAAGCCCGGGTGTGACTGCGAAGCCCAAGGTACTTGATTCCATGCTATAGTTTCTCTGGAGAAGAGCTCAGGAACACCCACACAGTGGGGTGTGGTGGTTAAGAGCAGTGGACTTGTAATCTGGTGAACCGGGTTCGATTCCCTGCTCCTCCACATGCAGCTGCTGGGTGACCTTGGGCCAGTCACACTTCTCTCTGAATATTTTAATGTTTAATAGATTATTGTATTTTAGTGTTCTGTTGGAAGCCACCCAGAGTGGGTGGGGTATAAGCCACCCAGATGGGTGGGGTATAAATAATAAATTATTATTATATTATTATCTCTCTGCCTCACTCACCTCACAGAGTGTTTGTTGTGGGGGAGGAAGGGAAAGGAGAATGTTAGCCGCTTTGAGACTCCTTAGGGTAGTGATAAAGCGGGATATCAAATCCCAGGAGGACTCCAAAACTCCTTTACAGGAGTGTGTAATCAAGTCCAGAAAAGGCAGTTGACCAGTTTCCTGGACATGGGAACCACCGCTCAACAGGGTCTCTGCCTTCTCAGGACTGATGCCTCTTATTGGTTCCCATTCTGCACTCCACTGTGTCCAGGCAGCTGCTCCTGATTCAAATGTTGCCATAGAATTGTTGCAAGGGACCCCAAGGGTCATCCAGTCCAACCCCCTGCAATGAAGGGATCTCGAACTAAAGCATCCATGACAGATGGCCACCCAACCTCTGCTTAAAAAATGTCTAAGGAAGGAGAACCCACAGCCATCCGAGGGGAGTCCGTTCCACTGTTGGAACAGCTCTCAGTGTCATCAAAGTGATGACCACTCCCTTCAAAACCTCTAGTGACTGCCCCCTGTTAATAATAATAATAATAATAATAATAATAATAATAATAATAATAATAAATTATTATTTATACCCTGTACATCTGGTTGGGCTTCCACAGCCAATTTTGGTGGCTTCCAACAAAATACCGTATTTTTCGCTCTATAAGACGCACCAGACCACAAGACGCACCTAGTTTATGGAAGAGGAAAACAAGAAAAAAATAATTCTGAATCCCAGAAGCCAGAACAGCAAGAGGGATCGCTATGCAGCGAAAGCAGCAATCCCTCTTGCTGTTCTGGCTTCTGGGATAGCTGTGCAGCCTGCATTCTCTCCATAAGACGCACACACATTTCCCCTTACTTTTTAGGAGGGAAAAATTGAGTCTTATAGAGCAAAAGATACGGTATTAAAATACAGTAATGTATCAAACATTAAAAGCTTCCCTAAACAGGGCTGCCTTCAGATGTCTTCTAAAAGTCATACAGATGTTAAAACAAAACTGGGGACAAAATGGAAGCTGATCTCCTCTCCCCTGTTGCACATTCATTTCAGCACCAGTTCTCTCAGTTTGCAGTGACTATTTCTGCTTTTTTTCCCCCAGCGGGTCGCTACAGGGCTCGGTGCATCTTGGATCATCGGAAGACTGCTTTATGCTTACGGCTACTACACAGGAGGTGGGTTTATGGGGCTGGTTAAACGGAATCCATTCGTCGCCTGCAGAGCTGCTCCGATTGGGCAGTTTCCCTTGGATTCCCAATTGGATCTGTTGCCAAACTCTTCCATGCAGTGTGCAAGAGCTTGGAAACCAGAGCAAAACAGTTGGTGTTCAAGAGGAACGGTCTATCTTATGCTCCCCCCCCCAAGGGTAGGAAGCTATGTTTAGAATGAAAATAGTGGGATTTTATCCCATTATGCCATGGGTAGGCAAACTAAGGCCCAGGGGCCGGATCCGGCCCAATCGCCTTCCTAATCCAGCTGGCAGACTGTCCGGGAATCAGCGTGTTTTTACATGAGTAGAATGTGCCCTTTTATTTAAAATGCATCTCTGGGTTATTTGTGGGGCATAGGAATTCGTTCATTTTTTTTCTTTCCAAAATATAGTCCGGCCCCCCCACAAGGTCTGAGGGACAGTGGACCGGCCCCCTGCTGGAAAAGTTTGCTGACCCCTGCTTACGCAGTGCCTTAACTCCATCCTCCTTTGCCAGAAAAAGAGAAAGCCCTATACATTCTCTGGAGCACATACAGTGGTACCTCGGGTTACATACGCTTCAGGTTACAGACTCTGCTAACCCAGAAATAGTGCTTCAGGTTAAGAAATTTGCTTCAGGATGAGAACAGAAATCGTGCTCCGGTGGCGCGGCAGCAGCTGGAGGCCCCATTAGCTAAAGCGGTGCTTCAAGTTAAGAACAGTTTCAGGTTAAGTACGGACCTCCAGAACAAATTAAGTACTTAACCCGAGGTACCACTGTACTGAAGTGTTGACTCAAGAGTAGAGAAGCACACTGATAATTGCATTGCTTTTTTTTTTTTTTTTTTGCAAACCGCTTTGGGGTGCTGGTGGTTTTACAATCAAGCAGAATATAAATTTTGGGAAATCAATAAAATAAATATTTCACATATGGAACACTAGATGATGTACACAGGGGGTCTCAAGGTTGCACACATACCCCCCCTCCAAACACACCCCAAAATCTCAAAACTACCAGACTTTTCCCTGCTTACAATCAACAAGGCTGCTGGTTTTCGTTAGCAAATTTATTTATTTGTAAAATGCTTATAGACCACCTTCTCATGCATAACATCAAGGCAGTGTGCAACATTATTTAACAAATACATTGTTGTGGTTGGTTGTCATCCACCTGTCTTGAGAGACAGTGGAGTGCACCTTCTAGGGTGAGGTCAAATGGCTGGAGAATCACAGCGCCTGCCGGGGCTGCAGAGACTGGTAACTCGTAACTGCTGCCTCCTGCATTGTTTTTCCTACATTTGGTAGTAGTACCAAAGTGACCTCTCTGGGGTGCAAGCCTGGGCAGTGTGCATGGAGGTCCCCTCTGGAAGTTGTGAGAAGGAACAGTCTAGGAAAGCAGAAATAGTAGTTCATGAACGTGTGTCCTGCTGGTATTTGGCCGCCAAAGCCTCTTTAACTTTTTGTATTGAAGCCTGTGTCTTGCCTTTGATAGGATATCTTGAAGGGGACGGTAAAAAATTAAAACCTCATGTTTTAGAGCAGGCATAGGCAAACTTGGCCCTCTAGATGTTTTTTGAGACTACAATTCCCATCATCCCTGACCACTGGTCCTGTTGGCTAGGGATGATGGGAGTTGTAGTCCCAAAACATCTGGAGGGCCGAGCTTGCCTGTGCCTGTTTTAGAGGTACAAAACAACCACTGAGACGTTTATCCTAGGTAGATTGCAGTACAGTGGACGCTCGGGTTGCGAACGTGATCCGTGCGGGATGCACATTCGCAACCCGCATCTGCGCACGCACGGGTTGCGATTTGGTGCTTCTGCGCATGCACAAAGCGTAATTTAGCACTTCTGCACATGCTCGGCCGCCGAGACCCGGAAGTAACCCGTTCCGGTACTTCCGGGTTTCGGCAGTCCGCAACCCGAAAAAACGCAATCTGAAGCGGCTGTAACCCGAGGTATGACTGTATACTGTGCACACCAACTGCCCTTTCTCCATCCTGCACGCTTTGAAAGTTCTGGCGCTCTGGCTGGGTAGCTGAAAAGACAGGCTTCTTGCAACAAGTGAAGCTGGGATGTCAGCTGCTCACCTTGCTTCTCATACCGAGAGTGAGTCATGTGAACCTCCCCTTTTCCTTACAGATCCCAAGAAACGAAACCGAGGAGTCCTCGGCTCTTTGGCGCTTCTGGGATTGGCAGGGACCACCGTTTACTCTGCTTTGGTGCATCTGGGCTGGGTGTGCGATCACTAGATGACACCTCCTCTATGGCTTCCTGGGAAGCCTTTAAATCTTTCAATAATGCAATTATATTTTAATTATTAAAAAAATCAAATAAAAGCCAACATTAACCATAACTGCTCTCTTTCCCTTCATTCTTGGTATGATCTGTTTATAAGCCTTATTCCTCTCCACACCAGACACTTTCCTGTGGCCAAGAGCTCTAGCCCTTCACAGACAGCACGTGGTAAAAACTGGTTATTTTCTAATTATTATTAAATTAAATAATAATTTGAAAAAATGAGTGGGGGTGCTCGTGTAATCTCACTGTATACAAGTTGTACAAGTGACAATAAAATATTTCAATTCAATTATATCCAGAGTTCTCAGGGCGGTTCACAGAAAAGATCACAATATATAAATTCAAAATAAAAACAATAACCCAATAACAGCCCTGCCCAAAAAAAGATCCACATTTTAAAAGGGCATAGGATCAGGTCAACCAAAGGCCTGGTTAAAAAGGAACTCTTTTGCCTGGCACCTAAAGGTGTATAATGAAGGCGCCTGGCGAACTTCCCTGGGGAGAGCATTCCACAGACAGGGGGCCACTGCAGAGAAGGCCCTGTTTTTGTGCTGCCACCCTCCGGAGCTCTCGAGGAGAAGGCACACGAGTTTGTGGTGCTTGCCAGAGGGGTGTGGAAGGCCTGCCAGGGTGACTATGCCCAGTGGAATTGTATGCTTAAGAACATAAGACGAGCAGATCTAGTCCAGCAATTCTGTTCTCAGAGCGGCCAACCTGATGCCTCTGAAAAGCCCACACGGAGCCCGTGACTGGATCAGGGCTCTCCTACCAACTGGTTCTCGGACTTACAATTCCTCTGACATAGTTTTAAGTACTGCCGTGGCATCTGCCTACCTGTGTTTCCCCATAGCTGCTCTCACACTGCATAATCCAACTTGAAATTTTATGCTGATTCTTGGTGAGTGATAGACATTGTTGCTGGTTTTCAGACATATCGGTGGACAGCAGATTCTGTCCATGTCTGCCCCGCCGAGCCAAAATGCAGGGTGCCGCTTGGAAAAGATGGCTCACCCACTGCCAGTTCATTTTTGCCTCCTGCTGGCTTGAGACGGAGGACAGAGGGCAGGGGACTACTTCCAGTGTCCCGGTGAGGAGCTCTTTCCTCCCCAAAGCTGCTGCATTTTTGTCTCCTAAACTGGCCCAAGTTGGTGGTTCCTCTAGACCTGTCCTCCTTGCCATTCATTTTAGGGTTAGGGTCTTAGCAGGGGCCACAGCATAAGAGCTAAAAGGGGGTGTCTGGGAGATCAAAGGTGCAGCTGCTGTAACAGGGATGGAGCCAGGTAGTGATGGGTGGTTTGGGCAAGGATGTGGAGCCTGGTTACAGAGAGCACCTTGGAGTTTGCAGCCTGTTAGTTCTGCAGTAGGGAAACAACTACCGTATTTTTCGCTCTATAAGACGCACTTTCCCCCTCCTAAAAAGTAAGGGGAAACGTGTGTGTCTTATGGAGCGAATGCAGGCTGCGCAGCTTTCGCTGAAGCCAGGAGAGCAAGAGGGATCGGTGCGCACTGATCCCTCTTGCTCTCCTGGCATCGCTTGGCTGGAGAGGCGCTGCACAGCTTTCCCTCTCTGCGCAGCGCCCCTTCAGCGAAGCGGCAAGAGAAACTGAGCCCCTTCCATTTCTCCTCCAGCTTTGCTGGAGAGGCGCTGAGCAGAGAGGGAGAAAATATTTTTTTTCTTGTTCTCCTCTAAAACTAGGTGCGTCTTATGGTCGGGTGCGTCTTATAGAGCGAAAAATACGGTAGAAAAAACTTTCAAGTTGTGTTCTGAAGTTCTCACCCTGGGCCAGCAGGGGGATAGTGTAGATAGTTTTCACTCAGGTCCAAATATGCAAATGAGGGATTGAAAGTGGCGTTCAGTGATTGGATAGTTACAGAAAATGGTTACTGTTGCGTTGTAGTGGAGCTCTATATAAGCAGGCTGGCTGAACTCTTCAGTTCTGTTCTGGCCTGTGAATAAACAAGAGCCGTTTGAAGACTCGCTGTGTCGTCTGATATGTTCACCCACAACTTAACACAAGCTAAGCAGAAACCACCTGCCCCTGCCTCCTTTTTGAGCTTGCGTTCCTCCCCTCCGTTGTGTTGAGGGCCCTGAACGTAGAACTTCAGTGTTTTCAGACAAGACCCTGATACCTAGTGATCTGACATTCACCACGCACAGCTGAAGGGTGCAGAATTGTGTGTTGGGGAGTGGGGGGGGGCACAGTAACTTTGGAACCTCAGGTTTGCTTTGCAAAATCTGGGTTGCTCCGGCCAAAACCTCCTTGTGCTCAGGCTTGGCGGGGTGTGTGTGTGCAAATAGTCTACACATACTTCCAAGTTAAGCCCAGTGAAACACAAAAAGTTCTCACTCAACAAGAAAGCATAGAATTGAGGCTGTGCCTTTTATTACACAGCAGGCAACACTGGACTGTTGACAGTGGCACCCGCACCATATTTTATTTTACATATTTTCCATTGTGGTGTGAGTTGGCACTTAGGGAAGTGCCATCTGAATTAGGGTTTAGCTGTGATTCACTCACTCCACATGCAGCCCAGCTTTGAGGCGGACTTGCAGTTTTCCTTTGAGCAAAGGGAAAATGAGCAGCAAACCAAGAGGGCTATCCAACTACACTGAACTTTGATTCAAGTGTTATTGTTGTTATATCTATTATTATTATTATTATTATTATTATTATTATTATTATTATTGAATTTCTAAATGAAGCTGTGAACTTTCCCCTTTTCTTGCAAGGAGTCCTATTCGGAATAAGGGAATTTCCCTTTTAAAAAGGGAAATGTTGACAGCTATGTTTCTATATTGCCCTATACCTAGAGGTCTCAGGGCAGTTCACAGAAAAGATCAATATAAAAACCACTATATGTGGGTATGTGTAATCAAAATAAAAACAGCAACCCAATGTTTGCCTCCATGTGTGGTATTATATCTGCAACTGTCCTTGAAGACTGGAAACTTCAGCTGGTGCAGAATTCAGTGGCCAGGTTGCTCACGGTTGCAAGACAGTTTGAGCATATTAAACCTATCCTGGTTTGACTGCACTGGCTACCAATTAGTTTCCGGGCCCATTTCAAAGTGCTGGGTTTGACCTATATATGGCTCAGGACCGCAATACTTCAAGGACCGCCTCTTTCCATATGAAGCTACCCGGACCCTGAGATCATCCTCTGAGGCCCTTCTTCGTGTGCCTCTGATGTAAAAAATTAGCTTTTGCTGCCCAGCTCCCCATTGGACTCTGCGCCTCCTAAGTCCATGATCGGTCAGAGAAGAATGGGTGGAGGCAGGATCCAGTGGAAAGCAAGGCGGAAACTTATTTTTCTGTTGCAACAGAGTTTGCTCCCCTCTTTGCAAGGAGGGACAAATCCTGAACAAAAGTATGCAGGAACCTTTATTTTTATTTTAAAAAAATATTTTTTATTGATTTTTACATGTATACTTCTTCTAACAATATATCTTTAACAATTTAAAGACTCTTGACATTGCCCAACTCCCTTAGCCAAAGACCATCCCATAAATCATCATATATGCAGCATACATATTTATTTAATTTGTGTAGCGCCCTCCATCCGAAGAGCGCCCCCTGCAGGCCACTCTCCGCACTCGCCCCGTAAACTCCTGGTCTCTCCGCGGCCCTAGTGCTGGTTAGCGTCGGAGGGTCTCCGCCGCGCATGCGCATGCTCCCTGCCATGCGCAGTGAGCTTCGAGGCGCGAAGACGAGTAGGGGAGAAGGGCGTGAAGGAAGGTGTCGGGAGGGCCCCCTGTTGCGCATGCGCCCGCCGTGGGCGATCGCGCTTCCTGTCATGCGCAGTGAGGCCCGCGCCTCGCTTTGAGTGACAGGCCCGAGGAGGAGGAGGGTAGAGGGGCGCCGGGGAAGGAGTCGCGCATGCGCCCGCGCCTCCCTGCCCATGCGCAGTGGGCTCCGCGCCTCGCTTTGAGCGAGAGGCGCGAAAGGGAAGCGGCGCTGAGGGCGATGGCTGCGCGGGCGGCGTCGGCGTCGCGTCTCCCGGCGGCCGTGGGGGCTCTCGGCGCCGCCTTGCCCGGGCCCCGCGTCCCCCCGGAGGCCTTCCGCCTCGCCAAGCTCGGCCGGCCCCATGCGGTGGGTGGAAGGCGCGCCGGCGGCCTCTCTGTGAGGGCGGGCGGCCTGGCGGGATCCCTCAGCCCCGCTCAGCCTCACGCGTTTCTTTCGCGAAACACCCCAGAAAAGCAGCAGGAACCTCGAAGCGGGTGGGGGGGGGGGAATAGGAGAAAGGTTTAAAAAAAACCGAGGCAAAGGCATCGCCTCCCTCACAAAAAGTTTTAAGTTCCCGGTGGCGTTTGCGAGCCCCCGGGGTCGTCCTTCCGTTTCCCAGCAAGTGCCGAAGCAGGAAGGCGCCGGCCTGTTCTCAAGAGGCAGGGAGTTCCGCAGGCGCTCCGTGGAGAAGTAGGTGGGGGTTATTTCGAATCCCCGCAATGACGGGGTGAGCTCCCGTTGCTCGGTCCCTGCTCCTGCCCACCTAGCAGTTCGAAAGCACGTCAAAGTGCAAGTAGATAAATAGGTACTGCTGTGGCAGGAAGGTAAACGGCGTTTCCGTGCGCTGCTCTGGTTCGCCACATGCTGGCCACATGACCCGGAAGCTGTACGCCGGCTCCCTCGGCCAATAAAGCGAGATGAGCACCGCAACCCCAGAGTCGGCCACGACTGGACCTAATGGTCAGGGGTCCCTTTACGTTATGTGGCGCCTGAAGTCGGGTTGCTATTCCCCCGGTAGAAGGGGGCCGTCCGTGCCCCTGAAAGGTGATCTCGTGGGCGAAGTGGACCCAAGTTCGTTGTTAAGAGCCTCATATGCGTCTTCAGCTCTGACCCCCAGCAGATCGGCAATCAGTTGGGCATCAATAGAATTAAAACTTTAATTTTTAAAAAACGATATATAAAATGTAGGTAACTTGAGCAAAAACAGCACTGTGCAGCCCTTTAGATGTCAGTTCATGAAAAGGAGGAGGGCCCAGCCCAAGTGTTTGCATAAAAGATATACCTCCTTCCTCCTCTTAGGATCCCCATTCTGCAAGTGCACAAGGGGAAAGCTCTGCTCCTTTGTGGCTGAGCTAGATTTTTTTTGGGGGGGGGGGGAGGCTTCCAGAGCTATTAAGACTCATTGCTGTAAGGTTCAGCTTCAGTCCTAAGCACATTTATAAGGGAGTGAAGTCCCACTGAATTGGACACAACTGCACAGTTTCTGTAGCAGAGCTTTCCAAACTGTAGCGACACCTTAGTGTTCCGGCTGCAGTATGTAGGTTTGATGTGAACGCTCCCCACACTCCTCCCAGGGCTGGAAAAGAGTTAGCGTTAGTTTAACCGGTCTGTAAAACTGAATTACTGCGTCGCAAAATGATGCATGTCTAAAAAGTGTGTCACCAACGTGAAAAGTTTGGGAATCTGTGTTCTAGAGCCACCTACATTTGTCTTGGTCCAAATGGAGTGCTCCATTCTGTGACCTGGATGTGTTTCTATCAGCCAATGTTACTCTCTCATGAGAATTGCATTCTGTTGGTTTAATGTTTTATGAGTGGTTGGCATCCTTAAGGAAGGCAGCCTTGCTTCCTCCCCCCACCCAGTTTGTGGGGACAGCAGAGCAGAACCTGCACTCTTCAAGTTTCACTGTGGCCTCTAGGTTTTGCAACTTGTAATCCCAATTTCTCTTGACACGTTCCTTTTTGAAAAATGAAACCACCTAAAATTGACTAAAAGCACTGAGTGGTTTTCAGCTTAACTTTTACTTAGAGCAGACCCATGGAAATTAATGAATAAGTTAACACCATTGCTTTCAGTGGGTTTAAAACTGAAGTTGAATACCACCCACTGGTATTCTCTGCTCCCCTCTGAACCATCAGAAGGAAGCTTGGGTTTGGGGGTGGGTGTTGTGGAAGGGGGATTTGTGCATTCCTTTCACCCAGTTGAACTGCATTGTAAACAATACAGCAAATCTTTTAGTGCTGTTGTCCTCCTTAAACAGACTGTAGTATTCTGGAAACTACTGTACTCTCTTCTGAAGCAATTCCAAGGCGGAGGATGGATGGAGCCTGCTGACACAGGTAGCAAATTATTATTAATCTGGGAACATATTAATTTTTTGGCAAAAATTAGTGACAAGTGTATGCATAATACAGAGCTTTTTATTTGTTAAATAGATATTTCCATTTAAAAAAACCAAAGTAGAACAACCACATTAGGAAAGAGCCACAATTAGTAAAACAGGAGAGTAAAAATATCTCATAGCTATAACCAAGTCTGCAATCTCCTCAGCTGTTGCAATGTCTTGGGAAATTAAAGGTTTCTGGCCTGGCACCCAAAGGGCATTCACATGATCAACAGAAACTCCCTCGGGGAGAGTATTCCATGCTTTGAAAGCAACCAGTGAACTTGCTGTATAGAGGGGAAGGTTGCATTGCTGTTATTTGCATAGCCCACCTGCAGTGTGAATTTGTTCTGGAGCTTTGTTCCCCCAGGACACAGTTGATTTTGAAATTGTGGAAAGTGACAACTGCTGCCTTATCTGCCTTCCCTGTATAGGGAAGCTTTTTAATCCGCAATGTTTTTATGTATGTTGGAAGGCACCCAGAGTGGCTGGGGCAACCCAGTTATTAAATGTGCAGAGTACTACTATTAATAATCATCATCATCACCTGCTTCCTAGGTACCCAAGTCAGATTCGTCAGGAGTGTAGCGTTGAGCCTTGGCTACAGAAGACCAGAATTTTATCAGCTTCCTCCTGATGGTTCAGAGGGAAGCAGAGAACTACTATTGGTATTTTCTTGGCTTCTATGCAGAATCAGCTTAATGGAGCAGTTATTGACCCTAAATAGAGTGAAACTTTGGGATGAAGCAACTGTTTGCATGGTGAGTAATTTTTTTGGTAATAATTTTCAGGTATCCTTTTTTTTTAACTAGGAACAAGATATTGGAGGGTAGGGCTGGACTTGAATGTGTATTTCAGTTTTGTTGCTGTTGCTTGTTTCGTGAAAATGACAGTGCTGGTTTAAGAAAAGACTCTTATACAGTAGATGTGGTTCCCAATGCATTTTGAGGAATATATTTAATTCCTGGGTTCAGGAATAATCTGATGTACTGTATACCTTGTTGGATACATTACATTTTAGTCTGCTTAGGTGAACTGAATTACGAAAGAGGTCTTGATCCATTTTTAACAAGAAGCATTAAGTATCAAAACTTTCCTGAAAGACATCAGGAAACATTAGTTGTGCACCGCAGTTGTTCTTTTCATTGTTGCATTTTCTG
Organism: Podarcis siculus; assembly: GCA_034642415.1. Classification (NCBI taxonomy): domain Eukaryota; kingdom Metazoa; phylum Chordata; class Lepidosauria; order Squamata; family Lacertidae; genus Podarcis; species Podarcis siculus. The sequence goes on from JAXCMG010000113.1 coordinate 1,483,893, forward strand.
CAACTGTTGTCAATCTTTTCTTTGCATGCAATGTCAGTCCAGTAGTCCCTTCTGTGACTTTGGGGTCACATTGTAGTGGAGGAGCTAACAGGTACGGTATGTGTTTGTGCTCTGTCTGTCTTCTGTAATTTATCAAACTTTGGATTATTGGTAGGATAGATTTGCCAACAGACCGCCAGAGTAATGTTAAAGGAAACAGTTGTATTCATTGTGAACTGATACTGGATAAGTTAACTTATGCAAAAATCTAGTTTTATTAATAATTAGTATCCCACTATTTTTTAGAAACTTTATTCAGGACAGTCTGCCACTTAAAAATAAAACCAAAGTAGAAGCAGTTAAAAACATTACAGAAGAAACATATTTAATTTCAAAGTTTACTTGGACTTTGTGGGAGCTGGGGCCAGGCACATTTCCGTTTGCCATGGGCAGGGGTCTGCAACCCGCAGCTCCGGAGCCGCATGTGGCTCTTTTACACCTTTGCCACGGCTCCGGGGCAGATACTAGTGAGGGGAGGAGGCGCATTGTGCGCCCCGACACTCCCCACTGTGGCGGGCGCTGTACTGGCTGTGACGTCGCATGGGGGCGGTGCGTGCGTTAGTCACGCACCGTCCCGACGTCACCTTCCCGCCCGCTGTCAGATCGTGGCTCCGGAGATATATTTGTTTTAAATGTCGCAATGGTTTTGCGGCTCCCAGTTGTTTTTTCTTCGGAAACGGGTCCAAGTGGCTCTTTTTGTCTTAAAGGTTGCAGACCCCTGGCCATGGGGAAGCAGGTCTGAAGAGGGGAAGCCGTGGACCAGATCTAGAGGTTTGGGGACCAGAGGTTCCCCACCCTTGTTTTAGAGGAAGCCCTCATGAGGCAGTTTACATGGGGGGGGGGACCATAAAACTGTAAAAATTAGACACCAGAGACCAAAGCTGGAGCTTGTTGTATAGTAATGCCTGGTTTTAAATATACTACTGCTGTAGTAGCCTCGGAATTGAGTCATTAATATATCTCTCGGTTGCCTGCAAAATGGATTTCTTGAACTTTGCACCTTGTTCCACAACCCACTTCTGTAAGTGCTGCTTAAATTGCCAATAGGTGGCAGCACAGTTATAGTGGAAAGTCTTTTCAATAGGAAAATTGTTCCATTGAGCAATGTTTTACACTTGCAGCAATGCAGAGGCATCTTGAGCTTGCTTTTTCTTGCAGAACACATTTCCCCAGCTTGCTGGTTATGTTAAAAATGATTGAAATATAAATATTTGATGCTCCCCAAGATAGTGTAATTGTGCCACAGGTATGACTCCAATGGGGCTCTTTGAGAATTTGCAGCATCATACAGAATCTACATGCAATATGTTCTGCAACACAATGGGGTTTGGAGTAGCTAAGAGAACAAGGGCACAGGTCCTTCCTCAGCTTTACTGGCTCATTGCACCCTCAAGAACTCAGAATGATTTTTAAAAGGTTTGCAACCCCCCCCCCCCCCCCCCGCTGCTCGTCTCCCATCTCTGCCTGAGTCCAAGAACTTAGTTGTCCTGGTTGTGGACTTTATGGGGAGGACATTCTTATTTCCCGCTTCTTTAAATGGATTCAAAATGCTCCCTAGCAATATGTTTGCTGTGAGAATTGCTTTGCCTTGTTGCGATCACTATTCTCTGCCTTTTCTTCTGAGGTTTGGAAAGTTCTCTGAATCTTTTGTTTTTTTATTTATTGAAAACATTTTACTCCACTCTTGAGCAGAAAAAGGCTCACAGAAAACAGCAACCTGATTAACACAAAATATCAGAATGAAAGTCAGTATAGCAGAAAAATGTATTTGCAAATATAAAACATTATCGGTCATGTGAAAGCATGAACTTACTTTCAATAAATCTATTAAAGCCATAATAATTAATTCTGCATCTGTGCACAATGATGAGAGCTGCCTTGCATTCACGGGGCTGCCTTGACCACCTTAGCACAAGCAGGCAGGCACTGGAGGAGGTGGCAGAGTTGCCCTGTGCCTCATGGGGCTGGGGCTCCTTCCTATGGGTGCTAGAGGAGGCGGTGGCTTTGCCCACCCAGCCTTGACAGGAAGAAGCAGAAGCTGTGTGTGGTGATGCTAATCGTCTCCGTGGCCGTGTGCATGCATGTGAAAGCATTCATGTGAAAATAGGTGGGGGGCCGCACCAACTGCTGGTTTGCATCCCCCAGAAAAGTTGCAGTGGCAGACTCTTTGATTCCAAAAAGCTTACCCATTCCTTTGATTCCAAAAGCTTACCCATTCCTAGTCTAAAGATACATGTATTAGGGAAAAGCATTTTTTTCAAGATTTTGTTCCTTTCTTCCAATTTTAGTGTGATACCCCTTTGAAAAAGCTGCAGGATGGAGAAAGCCTGGCTCCAAAATCTCATATGAAAGACCAAAGGGATGTCCGATACCTGCAGTGGTTAAATGGCCGTCTGCAGTTCCAGTGGCGAAAATGCCACACTGAACAGCAAGAACAATGCAAGCTCCTGAATAAGGTAATGATTTGGCTTGTAGATATTTGATCTTTCTGCATTAAGGTTAAAGTAAAACTAGTTTTGGGTTGTAGATATAACCCATCTAACATTATTTTGCTGCAGACTACACTTCGCAGAAAAAAAATAACAGCAAGCTGCCTTATTCAAATCCTGAAAATTTTTTCTTTCTAATTTTGAAGACTATGGAGATCAAAACAGAATGAAAATTCATTCATAGTTTTCTTTAGAATTTGACATGCGTGCTTGTAATCTGTTAGCCTCAAGTGTACCAATAGTATTAGTATAGTGATTATGTGATAAGTGGTGCGTGCATGTATACAGATAGATATAATTTCTAAACCCACATCTCTCTGTCCCAGGTACATTCATACACAATTGGTTCTCATACTGATCCCATTATTGGCCATTTCTCCATCACAGAAGCAGATATTGTAAGGCAACCAGAGAATTACAAACAGGTAATCCTTTTGTGGCATAGCACTATGTTAGAAACTATGGAGAATTCTGTGAATCAATATGTATGCCAGAATTGGAGGACTAGATTTTCAGCCCTCAAGCCATAATCCACCAGAAATGGAAGACTTCTAGCTCTGTGATTCTCCAAGCGGACTGGCTGGTCTCTTGATGTGCTGGGTGCCTAGATGCAGGCTGATGCCATTGGACTGTACCAGCACCTTGAGGCCTTCGCAAGAGAATTGTTACAAGCGCTTGCAATCCACCCTTCACTCAAAGGTCCCAGGGTGGGGAATACAGCTCTGTTAAAACCAAAAATTGATAATATAAACTAAAAAACCCACATCCGTATCATTAACAGTAAGCTTTAACAGTAACAGTTCACAGTAAAATCCCAGTAAGAAAGCTGAAAAGCAGCAAAAATGAGGCAGAAGCACTCTCAGTCCCCAGTGCACTGTAGCCCTCCCCAAAAGCCTGGACAAAGAGGTATGCCTTTGTCGGTCTCCAAAAGGAGAGCAGTGCCAAGCATAATGCACCTTAAAGAGGAGGTCATTGCATAAGCATGAAAACACCACAGAGAGAATCTTCCCATAGACACACACACACACTGTGGACCTCACTTGACAGGGGAGCATGGAGAGCCAATTTGTGTGTTGTGTAGGTTGCATGCATTCCAAAGAGCATGGCACTCTCACATATGCCTAGATTCATAGGAAATTTCATTCTCTATAGTATGTGCACTTAGAAAGGTCAGATTCCAGCCTCTAACTTCCTTGAGGCACAGGAAATAGAGCTTTGGACTCCTCCCCTTCATGCTAATAAAGGTAAAGGTACCCCTGCCTGTACGGGCCAGTCGTGACAGACTCTGGGGTTGGTGCGCCCATCTCACTCTATAGGCCGGGGGCCAGCGCTGTCCGGAGACACTTCCGGGTCACGTGGCCAGCGTGACATCGCTGCTCTGGCGAGCCAGAGCCGCACACGGAAACGCCGTTTACCTTCCCGCTAGAAAGCGGTCCCTATTTATCTACTTGCACCCTGGGGTGCTTTTGAACTGCTAGGTTGGCAGGCGCTGGGACCGAGCAACGGGAGCGCACCCCGCCGCGGGGATTCGAACCGCCGACCTTTTGATCATAGATTCCAGTATATTTTTCCATAGAATCCTTTCGATCAGCTAGCGATGATCTACATCTATTTTGCTTCTAATTGGTGGTATTAAGCATTTGTTGGCTTTGACTTTCCTTTATCTTTGTCCCTATACCTGTCGTCCCAAGTTTTTAAGTCCTTTTTTGCTGATTGTAGCAGTCTACTCAGGCCTTGCTGCCAGGATTTTGTTATGTTTTGGACTTCATAGCTTAATTTTTACTGCTCTTTGGACACAAAACAAGGAAAACGAAAACACCAGTGAGTGCTATCTACTACCTGAGGGTGGCTCTACGTTGGTTTGGCAGTAGAGAAATATCCAAGTGTTTGAGGCTAAGGAGGGGGGGGAATTTAAATAATTCACATACAGACATGTTTTTGAGAATCATCCAGCTAAAGCCTAAGTGGCCTTTTGCAAATTCACACCATGCGACTCTGGCATAAGTCACTTTGTTTGTTTAAAGGATTTTGCTTCAATTTTCAGCTTACAAAGACCAGAGGAAAAGGCAATCTCTGCCCTCTGGCTTACAGTCTAACAGGAAAGGGGATGAGAATGGAATAAGTAAAAAGCAAAGTCAGGCACCAGTTCTTAGTTACAAGGTTCTGCAGGCCATGCAACATAGTGGGAGGCCTGCTGCTTCCTCTCCTTCTAGGAGCCTCAGTGGTGGCAGTCAGTGGCTGAAAGCCAGGTGAGATCCAGACATGATGGAAGGTACCTGGTGGCAGCTGCTACTGCTTTTCCTCTTCGGTGTCAGCATAGCTTGGCATAATAGGGAGACGGATCTTTCTCAAAACTGTATCACACTTCAGTTAAAGTTTCTTTGAATAATTATACCACAGTTGAATGAAAAATCCAGCATATTAGTATAAAAGGTAAAGGTACCCCTGACCGTTAGGTCCATTTGCGGATAACTCGGGGGTTGCGCACTCATCTCGCTCTATAAGCCGAGGGAGCCAGTATTTGTCTGCAAACAGTTTTTCCGGGTCATGCGGCCAGCATGACTAAGCCGCTTCTGGCAAACTAAAGCAGCGCACAGAAACGCCATTTACCTTCCCGCTGGAGCGGTACCTATTTATCTACTTGCACTTGACATGCTTTCAAACGGCTAGGTGGGCAGGAGCTGAGACTGAACAACAGGAGCTCACTCCGTTGCAGGGATTCGAACTGCCGATCTTCTGATCGGCAACCCCTAGGTTTAGACCACTGCGCCATCCGCATCCCCATATTAGTATAAAAGGTAAAGGGAACCCTGACCGTTAGGTCCAGTCGTGACCGACTCTGGGGTTGCGGCGCTCATCTTGCTTTATTGGCCGTGGGAGCTGGTGTACAGCTTCCAGGTCATGTGGCCAGCATGAGTAAGCCGCTTCTGGCGAACCAGAGCAGCGCACGGAAACGCCGTTTACCTTCCAGCCTATTTATCTACTTGCACTTTGACGTGCTTTCAAACTGCTAGGTTGGCATATTAGTATATCTTACCGCAAATAGCCCCTTTGCTGTATGATGATGATACAAATTATTTTGTGTTCTAGCTTCTCCTCAAAGGATAGACCTATTCAGTGTTTGTCTGCCGCTAGCCATCCTAAAAGTGTTACCCTGCTTTTAGTGAAGCATATAATTCATTTTCACTGAGAAGTATCATAAAGTGAGCAATCTGGTTCTGACAGATAAGGTGTAATTTTTTTTGGGGGGGGGGGAGGAATGACAAGACGTTTCCAATTAAAATACAGCTATTTCACCAGCTGTCAGACTTCAGCACCTGCTTTTAAATGTAAAGAAATTGCCTTTCAAAGTTTCTCTTCAGCATAGTTTTATCTGTCGATATTTCCAATCACTAGTTTTGTATTTAATTTAAAACTATCATACATCCATATTCCAAGGGCTCAGAATGACTTGCAACACTTTTAGTATTAACATAAACTGTTCAAACAGATTTGTATATCAGAATGATGGTCACATCTTGAAATAACAAGTAATCTGGGTTGCCAATCTGAGAGGGTTCCAGGTAATCAGTTACTATGTAGGGATAGATCATAGATGTGCAAGCAGGTTGCCCTGAAATGCAAGTTCTTCTCTGCAGTGTAGTTTGTGTGATCACTGAAGGCAGCTCTTTGCTTCCCTTCATGGTGCTCCCTGGCAGGTCACTGCTGCCTCTCCTGTTCTGTTTGTTGTTCTTTAGTCCCCCGACCTGTCACTGCTCCTTTTCTTACCTGCTTCAGGTTTGCAAGGCAGTCACAATGGACAAAAATGCAAGCCTGAGCCCGGAGTGTCCTCAGGGAAGATGAATGTGCTTCATGCTTGACCTCTTGACAGGGTAGATGGCAGTTTCCTGGGATTGCCATTCAGTGGGTAATGAGACAAATGGGAAAACTGTCTGGCTTGCTGAGCAAATGATGAACATTTTAGTGACACTTTTGCCATGTGGCCACGCATTCATTCTCCTGAGATCACCGTGTGCAAATCATCCTATTCTGATGGTACTGTATAGTAATATTTTGTAATGTAACACAATTATTGTGCTGTAGAAATATTCGTAATAAGCTCCTATAGTGGTTTACAATTAAGATAACAAAACAACAACAACAAATACTGTATATAATATGAGCTGAAAGCAACAATGCAGCAGTCAGAACAAACAAGGCTGAGCCGTTGTTAATTCTCAAAGGCCAACTGAAGCAACAACATTTTTACTTGTCTGCAAAAAAAAAGGTTGTTCCCTACAAATGAAATTCCATTTATTTAAAGCATTTTTACCATCCTCTTCAAACTAAAAAAAAAGGCCCCCAGAATTACTAGTAGTAGAGATACTAGTAGTAAAACCATCTCTCCCCTCTGGCTCAGAGACTGAAACAAAAAAAGACTCAGAAGGTAAAGGGATTGGATGTGCTTTCAAGAAATAGCCTGTCATCCTGAGCTTCCTTAAAGTGACTAGTTTAGGGTGTGGCCTTGCTTGAATCTGCCGGTAATCTCATTGCACATGCTGCAGCAGTAAAGGTTCAGGGGAGTCCAAGTGACACCTTCATGCCAGGGCAGAGGGTCCTGCTGTTCTTCCTCACATTGGTTCCAATTGCCTCTGGGAGGGGAAAGGCTCAGTCCACCAAAATGGACTGGCCTGTAGAAAAAGTGTTGTCCTTGCCTTTCCCATCACCCCTGCTAATTATCTTTGGCAGGGCCTCATCTGCTGCTGCCCCAAGTTTGGTAGCCATTGAGACACCTGTATAAGCAGGCTAGGGACATGGGTGGCGCTGTGGATAAAACTTCAGTGCCTAGGACTTGCCGATCGTATGGTCGGCGGTTCGAATCCCCCGGTGGGGTGAGCTCCCGTCGTTCGGTCCCAGCTCCTGCCCACCTAGCAGTTCGAAAGCACCCTTAAGTGCAAGTAGATAAATAGGGACGGCTTTATAACGGGAAGGTAAACGGCGTTTCCGTGTGCTGCGCTGGTGCTGGCTCGCCAGCTGCAGCTTCGTCATGCTGGCCACATGACCCGGAAGTGTCTTCGGACGGTGCCGGCTCACGGCCTCTAGAGCGAGATGAGCGCGCAACCCTAGAGTCGGTCACGACTGGCCCGTACGGGCAGGGGTACCTTTACCTTTACCTTTTATAAGCAGGCTGAAATATACCATATCTCCACCACTGGCAGAATATGGCATCACCCTGGCTACAAGAGACAATGCTGTAATTTCTCTACTGGCAAATACAGATGATGGATGGATGGATGGGTGATAGATAGTGCTGCTGAGATACCAAGGAATACATTAATCTGCCCTTCACATTAGAACAAGTGTGATATTTGAGATCCAGAGTACCTGAAGCTCTGCTTGTGGGGGTGAATGCATCTGAGGTCCCCTGCAACATATTTCTTCAGGTATTATTTTTTTAGCTAGGCAATTAGTGCCCCACTGGGAAGCCCTGGCAGCGTTCCAGTAATGTTTAATAATGTTCAAGCTGGTCATTTCTACTTGCCGGCATTATTGCCTTGAGCTAAAATTTTCCCTTGGCCGTAATCTGTCACCTGTATGTGCCCTCAGTTGAAAATTTTCCACACCAGAAAGAGAATTAATAGAGCTGCAGTGCTATAGTTGCTGTCACCGTTTTAAAGGGAAGCTTCATAAAAGAGTCATTGCTTGCCACGTTTTATTGGCCAAGCACGTGGAGTTACTGCTTCTTGAAAAATGATACTCTGGCTTATCAAGGCCTTTATAAATTACTGGACTGTGTAGCAAGCATACTTTTTTCTGATGGTTACTGTATATGGTACCCCCCCCCCCCAAATATGGAAGTCTGGCCGCCCTTTCCAGAGATTTAACCTGTCCTGGGAATTGATGGTTAAGGGCAGGTACTAAATTGAAATAATTATAATATGCTCCACTCTGAGAACACTTTGATGGACATGAAAAGGTGTTTCTGTGCAAAATTTTCGTTCTACTCTTGATTATTCTAGTTGGAAAGAAGCAGAACTGCTTGCGTAGCTTTAACCTATAAACTTGCCCCCCCCCCAGTACCTTCAGTATCTCTGTCTTTCCTTTGTCCCTGCATGATCTCCCAACACTGACCTTGTAGCAGGTGGAACAACAAGATTGTAAAATAGTTAACCTATTAAAAAAAGATGTCATGGATTAATCATTTGATATACTGTATCAAGCACAGATTTAAAATGTGGGTGTTAATGGAAGGTAACTGATGCAAGCATTCAAAGAATTTCTGGTTGTCATTTATATTCGTTCCTTTCTTAGGAGAACTGGAAAAGCAATATACAATATTGATGAACTTGAGTGATTGTTCAAACAAATTAGGAAGGATGTGTGGTATTCTCCTCTATTCCTGTTGAGTTTTCCTAATCATTAAATGGTTCAATTTTCTCATCCTGGTCCCAATGCCTGGACATGGTGCAGGTTTCTTTTAGTCTTGCTACAGAATTTTTTCTTAATAGATTCAGCAGCAAGAAGGCCAGCCGGGGCACAAGAAGGCTCTCGCCCCCCCCTGCTGAGCAATCCCCATGCCCCTCCTGCTCTCATGCAAGCCAGAGGGACCTGGGGCATCGGTGGGAGCCTCTCCCATCTTCCTGGATGGCTGCTTATTTGCCTCCGTGGGAGCAAGCAGGATGGGTAGCTGGTCTTTTTCCTCCAGAGCGATCTACCGGGAGGAAAGAGATTGGATTGCACCTCCCAGCTGAACAGTCCTGATGCTTCTCGGGCTCATGTGCAAACCAGAGAAGGATGTGGCTGCTCAGCTGGAAAGTGTGAAGCTGCTTCCTCCCTGGTGTGGTGAGGCACTGGGGTGAAACTGCCTCAGCATTTCACCTCCATGCCTAGCAGTGCTGTGGTGGGAAGCAGTGTTTTGAACATCACAGTTGATCACCAGATTACAATGTTTGCCTGGCGATATATTGCGATGTGACCCTAGGGTGAACCTAGACAGCATCTTAAAAAGCAGAGACATCACCTTGCCAACGAAGGCCCGTATAGTAAAAGCTATGGTTTTCCCAGTAGTGATGTATGGAAGTGAGAGCTGGACCATAAAGAAGGCTGATCGCCAAAGAATTGAGGCTTTTGAATTATGGTGCTGGAGGAGACTCTTGAGAGTCCCATGGACTGCAAGAAGATCAAACCTATCCATTCTGAAGGAAATCAGCCCTGAGTGCTCACTGGAAGGACAGATCCTGAAGCTGAGACTCCAATACTCTGACCACTTCATGAAAAGAGAAGATTCCCCGGAAAAGACCCTGATGTTGGGAAAGATGGAGGGTACAAGGAGAAGGGGACGACAGAGGACAAGATGGTTGGACAGTGTTCTCGAAGCTACCAGCATGAGTTTGACCAAACTGCGGGAGACAGTGGAAGACAGGAGTGCCTGGCGTGCTCTGTTCCATGGGGTCACGAAGAGTCGGACACGACTAAACAACAACATATTGTGATGTTGAAAACCTGACATCGCCTGGCCCTAGTGTGAGGGACACCTCATGAAGAAGTGCCCAATATTTCTTCTTCTGTGTAAAATTGCTGGTTACTAAATCTGAGTAAGGCAGTATACCTCATTATAATAGTAAAGTACGCCTCTTTTATAGTGCAGATCTATTAGTAAATACCCTATTTCAGGTTTTGGCAATTCATAGTTCAGCATAATTTTATTTGCGTTCTGGTCTATTTTGAAAAGTTTGTTGAACGTTAACTAAAATCCTCCCCCCCCCCCATTGTAATGCACTGAACTAATGTAATACATTGAGGCTGCATGCTAAATATTATATTTGTAGTCTTTAGAATTTTTATTTTGCATTTATATAGTGCTTTACAGTGTTCACACATAAACTATGACAGTCATTCTTACAACCACCTTTTAAGTTATGTATTTTTAAATCACGCCTTTGGGTGGTTGAGGCAGAGAAATATGGGCTAACCTCAGACCATTTGTGGCTGAGATAAGATTTAAAACGAACTTTGTCGCCACTATAATATGGAGGGAGAGTGAGGAACAGGAATTTGGGGGCAGCTGGGAAACCTCAGATGTACAGCCCTACAGAGACTCCTTTCTAGCTCCAGAAACCTACATCAGCAGTTTGCTTTGGTCGACAGATGGCTGCCAGAAGGCATCCTTGCCATTTTGCTTTGATGACTCCAACATACTATATTTTGATTTCAGTAAAGCCTTTGACAAGGTTCCTCATAATATTCTTTTTGGCAAGCTACTAATATGTGGGCTAGACAATACTGTTATTAGCTGGATTTGTAGCTGGTTGATCGATCATACCAAAAAAAGTGCCAAGCAACAGTTCCTCATCAACCTGGCCAGGAGTGGCTTGTGGGAACTACACGGCTCAACTTCTTTGTAAATGATTTGGACAAAGGAATCAACCATATTTTTTGCAGATGGCATCAAGCTGGGTGGGTTAGCTAGTGAATTAGAAGACAGGAACTGAATCCAATATGGTCTTGACAGGGTGGAGAACTGAGCCAAACAAAATTAATTCTGTCAGAGATAAATGTAAACTTTTAGGCAGAAAGAATCGATTGCACACCTGTCTCGACAACAATACATGTGAAAGAAGTTTCAGTAGAACGCAAACTAACCAGCTCCGTGATGCAGCAAAAAAAGGCTAATGCAGTTCTCTGCTGCGTCCACAGAAGTGCAACGTCCAGATCACAAGAAGCCAAATTGTTCTGTTGGGCTTGGTCAGACCTTACTTGGAGTACTGTGTCCATTTCTGAGAACCACAGTTTAAGAACATTGGCAAATACCCAGTGGAGGGTGGCAGATGGTGCATGGCATGAAGTCCAAGTGCTAGGAGGAAAGGATAAAGGAGTTGAGCAGTTTTGTCATGTGTGGCTCCAGACAGTAGGGCCCAAAAGCAGCGGCTTCCAGTTACAAAACAGGATTTCATTTAAACAGCAGGATGAGCTTCCTTCGCGTATGAGTTGTTTGACAGCAGAATAGACTGCCTTGGAAACGGCTAGGCTCTGTTTTATTAGCCATTTTTAAGCAGAGGGCAGGATGGCCTCATCCTAGGGATGCTGTAGATGTAGATTTCCTGCATTTGCAGGACTGGGTGGCCTTAGAAGCCCCCTCCAGCTTTATTCTTATTTGCCTTGGAATGCAACTTTCAGCAAAGCTAGAACTGTCACTGACTTTCGTTTTATCTTGGATACAATGAGGTCCAGCGTGCTTCGGAATAAGAGCTGAGATTTCCAATGAAAATTGAAATGAAACAGATGACTAGGAGGGCAGTGGAGGGGCTGGGTGCAGCCGCAAAATGAGCATGGCATGTGTTGCTTTGAGAAGATTCCCCAAGAGCTGCTCCTCCAACTTTCCCCCTTGTTGCAGCTGATCATTTGACAGTGAGATAAGGTGTTTCATTGTTAGTTGTATATATTATATATGGATCCTCTGGATACGAACTTAAATTGTCCCGGGGGTCCATACTTACCCGAAAAGTCCATATCCAGAGGTGCCGCTTCTGCACGCAGCGTGATGGAGCGCTTCTGCACATGTGTACATGGCAAAACCCGGAAGTATACACTTCTGGGTTTGCCACATTTGTAACTTGAAATTACGTTACCCAAAGGTAATGTAATCTGAGGTACCACTGTATCTGTATTGTTCAGCTAGATATGTGAAGTCCCGGGGAGATAAAACTGGTGGGTTTCTCCCCCTCCCCCCCCAAAGACTTCTTTCTGTTTTTCCAACAGCAAAGGAAATTTTGGAGGACACTGAAAAGGACACTCCTGTGAAATATGTTCCCATTGGAAGGAATGAAATGCTTTTGAAGACATTCAGAATGTCTAGTGTGAATTTTTTTATGCAAGGCAGTTTTCAGCATTAGAGAATGGTAATTCCTGTGTGTTCTATGGATCAGGGCTGGCTAACCTTTCTGGCCTAGGTGCCAACACTCTGGGGCTGCATCCCAGCAGTGGGTATCGCTGACAATACACAAATGCACTTGCTGACACAGGGACGCAGCTGCCATGGAAACCAGCCAAGGTGAGGGTGAGTTCTCCCCACTCCTCAAACACCTGGGGAAGGTGTGATTTGCATCCCCCTGCCTGCTCCACTGCTATGTCTTCTTCTTTCCCTTTCTGCTGCAGCTGCTGACATCAGTGGGGGCTTGAGGGACCACATTGGGACCCTCTGGTTGTTGACTGTGAGAACAGGACGTTGGGCTCGATTGGCCATTGGCACATTGGCTCTTCTTACCTTCCTCCACCTCTGCATTAGGCGGATGTGATCTACCCCCCCCCCCAAATATACGTGAAGAATTGTAAAGTGCTACATAAATGCAAGGGACACGGGTGGCACTGTGGGTTAAACCACAGAGACTAGGACTTCCTGATCAGAAGGTCGGTGGTTCGAATCCCCGCGACGGGGTGAGCTCCCGTTGCTCCGTCCCTGCTCCTGACAACCTAGCAGTTCGAAAGCACATCAAGTTCAAGTAGATAAATAGGTACCGCTCCGGCGGGAAGGTAAACGGCATTTCCGTGCGCTGCTCTGGTTCGCCAGAAGCGGCTTAGTCATTCTGGCCACATGACCCAGAAGCTGTACGCTGGCTCCCTTGGCCAGTAAAGCGAGATGAGCGCCGCAACCCCAGTGTCGGCCATGACTGGGCCTAATGGTCAGGGGTCCCTTTACATAAATGCAAAACATTGATATTGATGGGAAGCAATTTTTTAAAATCTGGCTTCAAAACCTTGGTGGTTGGTGTGCAGAATTTGGATCAATCTGTTACAGAATCCTATCTGATCTGTGCTGAGTGGCTGTATTACTTTCAGTCTCATAGTAATAGTGAAAAAGTTTCCTCCCCCCCTTTTCGTTCAGTTGTTGCAGTTGGTTGAATCGGATAGCTCTCGACTGGAAGCCTTTCTCAAGTGGAAGCTCCTGGAACCAGTTTACTGGCATTGGATGGTATGATTAAATACTTGAGGGACAAGTTACATATTTTGTGTATTGTTTTTCTGGGGGTGGGGGAAATGTTACACAGGTATATTTTCCTGGCCTTTTGTTCCAGCTGATCATAGCCAGCAAGAGTTCCTGCTTAAAAGGTGGAGAAGATTATCATTATGAATAAAAACCTCATTAAAAGCTAGGCAATGTACAATGCTTGCTCTAGATCTAAGACAGAATTTGTGGTGGGAGCTTACGTTGAGGCTTCTGACAGTGCATGGCTGCCCTCTTTGCTGATGAGAATGTCAAAGCAGTAATGTAAACTTGGTTCTTGTAAGTCTTGCTCCACTCCAAAACATTCTCTGGCTCATTCGGCACCATGCCTGCTCTCCTTCCCTGCTATGATAAACATAACACTCAAATTAGGAGATCTTGCTTCAAACCACATGTACTCCATATTTTTTGTGGACTTACGAGTACCAGTACCAGTGAAAGAGCTTCCTAAGAACTCCCTGTGCTGCTTAATTTTATCTCAGTTGCAATGCTGGACTTCAGCTGACAGGAGCAAAGTGCCATGCCGTACATCTGCAGTAATTGTAAATGAAAGAAATGTCTGTTCTTCTTTTGTACTTTTTAAAATATGACAGTATAAACGTTGCTGTAAACAAAATGCCTTCATTACAAACTGCAGGGCACTAAATTTTGTGAGCCACTAGAATTGCAGTCAGGTAGCATTGTGGAATTGCAGATTTCCCTGGACAGTGTTGAATGATTTTAAGAATCAATAAAATCCTCTTTGCATCTGATGAAGGCTTCAAGAGCAAATACATATATAATGTAACCATTCAGCACATTTAACAGCTGCGGAAAATATTCCTTAAAGACAATGTGTTGACAGAATGAGTATTTGGATTCTGTTCCCATGTAGCAAAGAGGTTAGGAATCTTTCTGTAAAGTAGTTCAAAACCCACAAATGCATTTGCACTGACTTGCATAGGAGCCGATAACACTTTTGCACACCAACTTGATCACTGGTGAAATTGTGCAACGTTTCCAGATATTCTAGATTCCAGACCTGGAGCTCTTCCAGCTCTGCTCGAATCTTTTAAATACAGTGGTGCCCCGCAAGACGAACGCCTCGCAAGACGGAAAACCCGCTAGACGAAAGGGTTTTCCGTTTTGGAGGCGCTTCACTAAACGAATTTCCCAATGGGGTTGCTTCGCAAGACGAAAAAATCTTGCGTCCCCCTGTGGGGTTTTTTCGCTTCCCCCCCCCTTTTCCTAAGCGCTAAGCCGCTTATCAGCTGTTCCGCTGATAAGCCGCTTATCAGCTGTTCCGCTGATAAGCCGCTTGACAGCTGTAGCGCTAATCCGCTAAGCTGTCAATGGGCTTGCTTCGCAAGACAAAAAAACCGCTAGACGAAGAGAATTGCGGAACGGATTCTTTTCGTCTAGCGAGGCACCACTGTATTTGCAGTAAATTCAGCTAGACAAGTTCTATAGCAAGCAGCTGTTTTTGCAATATGTTAATCAGCAATATAATCTCTTAATGCAAAAATGGTGTAGTATTCTAAGGTTTTTCTCCCTCTTTTTAAATTTAGCAAGGTTAGGAATTTTAATTTTGGGCAATTCTTTTTAAAGTGATGTGTCTGTGTTTCCTTCCAACACAGCCATTAACAAAAGGATCAGAAGGTGGTGTGGTTTTAGTTGTTGTGACAGAGATTTAAGAAGTCTTGCATCTGCTTTTCTTGCAAAGTCTCTCCCGACACTCAGTTTTTTGCTCTTATGAGGTACCAGTTTCCATTTGCAAGTGCCTAAACAAATCCTTTTGCTAGGAATAAACAACTTTTCTGTATTCTCTGAGAATAGAATTATGTTGCTCAAGAACTGCATACCATTTCACAAACAGAGGTTGGATATAAAGTTAGCCTGGCTTGTTTATCTGTTGCACCAGCCTCTAGACAAATGTGGCAATAAGTTCCTCATTAAGAAAAATTAATACAACTTTGGAATTCCCCTCTCTCCACCTTCCAGGAGACCCTTTTCAGTCCTGAAACAGAAGATGCAAAACCCCACAACACGTTTAACAAGGACACTATTTTGCCAAGTGCTGATCTGTATTGTTATGGCATTAAGAGAACAATTCAAGAACTGGACAGATACAGGAAAGATCTGTTGACTCTATATGATGGGCTGGGTGAGCTTATAGCCTACAGGAAACTGAGCTGCTGTGGAATGGTAAGGGTTGATTTGGGGGTCTGTTAGAAATCTAGACAGATTGATTTCAGAACTCTGTATTTATGTTTTTGGCCTGTTAATAGAAATCGTAATAAGATGCCTGGGGTCCTGTTTATAAAGACAACAAGGGTTTCTTTGAGCTCTGTTAATTAACTTAAGACTGACAAAATAAAACTCTGTTCTCTCATTGCTCTTTTAGATCACATATTATCAGCTGAGTTGTCCTTTCCTCTTCGCAGGTCCGAGCAAGAGAGCAGGAGCAGCTAGGAGAGAGCGAGTTTTGCACAGCTGTCAAAAAAACACAAGACGTCGTGGAGCTGAAGCTGTCTGATCTGAAATGCCACAGTAGTGGCAATAGAATCGGCGCGATGCACGGACCATACAGACTTGTATTTAAAGGCAAGTGTTTAAAGACCAGCAAAACGGTCAGGTCAGCAAAGCCCCAGAAATCCATCGCAGAAGGTGCAACAGCAACAGATGTGATCAGGGATCTGAGAAAGAAAGAAGCAAGGCTGAAGGCAGAGCTGAAGCGGAGACAGGAAGAAGGCAGGCAGAAGGTTTATGAAGCTGCCCAAGGACTCGGCCAGGTGCTTTGCATCCCACCCATGAAAAGAGCACAAACCAGAGATGCCGACTGAATGTAGAAGTTGGTGCTGTTCATTAGCTTTGAAGAGACAGTCTTGGGCCTTCCATGAGGCTGTTGTCCATGCCTGCTCCTACCTTCTAGGAGCAACTATGTTGTCTATGATTACTGTGATTTTTTGTATCTTGGGTTCTGCTGTAGAATGAGTGTGTGTGTGTGTGTGTGTGTGTGTGTGTGTTAGAGAGAGAGAGAATAAAATTAATACTACATTTTTAAATATATATATGTGGTTTTTCAAATTACAGTTTTACAATCACATATCCAGCATAAATACAAGATTCCAGAGAATCTCCTGGACTTCCCTTATCCCCTTTGTGGATCTAGTCTGTTAGTCATTTCCTCCTACATATTTTATAATAATCCAAATCTTTTACAGCTGCATTATATCCAAAATTCACCATTAAACTACAAGTGTTCTTCCAATCCTACTAACAATTTTAACTGCTTACAATGGTTTTTATTATAAATTTTCCCCATTCTTTATTTAAATTTTGGTCTTCCTGATTTCTGATTCTTCCGGTCATTTTTGCCATTTCGGCATAATCCATCAACTTAATCTTAAGCAGAAAATTAATATTACATTTAATTAACTACTTAATTGATATAATGACTGAATTAATGTTAGCAGCGGTCTGCAGGCAGGAGTTACAAGACTCCCTCCCCAATCCCTTTACTTTTTCGTTTGTGTATCTGTCATTCAGTGCTCGGTTTCAGCGGAGATAAAGCAGTCCTCAACCAGACAGAGGGCACTAAATTGACAAGTTAAATATACAGACAAGAGGTGTTAGTTGTAAAAAAGGGGGGTACCATAAGCAGCTTTGCTTAAACTAATGTAGTTTTGTTGTCATTTAGTCGTGTCCGACTCTTCGTCACCCCATGGACTAGAGCATGCCAGGCACTCCTGTCTTCCACTGCCTCTCGCAGTTTGGTCAAACTCATGGTGGTAGCTTCAAGAACACTGTCCAACCATCTCGTCCTCTGTCGTCCCCTTCTCCTTCTACCCTCCATCTTTCCCAACATCAGGGTCTTTTCCAGGGAGTCTTCTCTTCTCATGAGGTGGCCAAAGTATTGGAGTCTCAGCTTTAGGATCTGTCCTTCCAGTGAGCACTCAGGGCTGATTTCCTTAAGAATGGAGGTTTGATCTTCTTGCAGTCCATGGGACTCTCAAGAGTCTCCTCCAGCACTATAATACAAAAGCATCAATTCAATTCGATCAGTCTTCTTTATGGTCCAGCTCTCACTTCCATACATCACTACTGGGAAAACCATAGCTTTAACTATATGGACCTTTATTGGCAAGGTGATGTCTCTGGTTTTTAAGATACTAAAGTACCCTTTGTGAAATCTGTTTAAAGGGTGTCACAAAATTCATCTTTTTCATCCCTGCAGTAGACAAAAGCTGGGCTTTCTTTCAGCTCTGACCTCTAGACCACAGTGGCACCTAAGAAACTGAAGGGCATCACTGAAGCCCTTTGGAAGGGGCCACCCATGAAGATGGGAAGTACTGACAACAATGAGCATGGCTGTGATCCATTGGTTTCAGTGGATCTATTCTGAGTACGACTTGGTTGGATGTCATCCGTTGCTTTCAAGTTCAGGAAGAAGACCTTTATCCCAACTGTGGAAGTGGCATGTCAGCCAGCAGAGTGTGATCATGTTTAACATCATATAAATAGGCTGCTTTATTTGCGTTGGTTCTGTGGGGATCCTCAAGATAGCACTTTCCGTGCAGTAGCACTGAATGTTGGGGAAATGTGGACTGATATTTTTTTCTACTGGGAAGATGAAATTCATTCTCTTAGTAGTGTATCCAATATTGTGAATGCTCTGCAAAACATGGTCTCAAACTGTTCTGCGCACGCACACACCCATACACACCAGTAATGAGAAATTATGCTATTTGTAGACTGGATCAGTTGTAAATATAACATTAAAATGAAAGCTCCTTAAAAACAAAAGCTTATAATGCCTTAGAAGTGAACAAAGATAACAGATACAGTGGTACCTTGGTTCTCAAACTTAAATCTGTTGCAGAAGTCCCTTTGACTCCCAAAACGTTCGAAAATCAAGGTGTGACTTCCGACTGGCGCCAGTGCCCCAGAAACAATAGCTGACAGCCACATCAGACGTTCGGCTTCCGAAAAACGTTCTAAAACCAGAACACTTCCGGGTTTTCGGCATTCAGGAGCCTATTTGTTTGTCCATTAAGCCATTCGAGAACCAAGGTTCCACTGTACTTGTATTTGTAAAATATGTTGCTTCAATATCCTGACTCTTAATGTGGAATCATGAATGCCACAACAGAAAGCACCGGCCTCGTGGGATGAGAGTAAACATCTTAAGCACTCCAGAATCATCCGTAAGACTGCACAAATCATCCTTGCCACTTTGCTTTGTACCAAGAATCAAGCATATGGTTCTATATTATCCTTGCAGCTCACAATAAGAATGAGGGGAAACAATGTCTACATCTGGACTTGGCAAAATTTATGGGACAATCTTTTGTCATCAGCATTCAGGGCCCCATGTGGTGAAATCCAGCTGCTGCTGAGTGATCACTGAATCTCTAGTGTCTGCAATGAGACCGCCACCTCCATTTCTGGAAGAAGAAGATATATGTGATGTAATGTGATATAAATACCCTGCAAAAAACTTCATTAGTTTGAGTGGTGCTGTCTTGCCCTACTAAGGACTTCTGAACTTCACCTGTATGGGAATTCCCCATCTCCTGGCACCAGTGAAATGGAAGAGCTCCACTGACAGCCTCCCTTGGTTGAAGCTGACATAATTATTTGATAGTTTTAATGTTGCGGAAAAATCTAGGTGTGAGGCTGCTCAGTCACCCAGCTCGTCGGGCAGAGCCCGCGGGTCCCTGCGGAATAAAGGAAGGAGTCCAGCCACCAGCCGGAGCAAATAGCTGTAGATCAAAGTATATTGCACAACAGGTTCAAAGAAGAATTTTGAACCCCGAGGACTTTTAAAAGGTTCTGTCTTTTCCCAGCATACAGTTAATTAAGCATCATCACTACATCATTGCTACATCAGAAAAGGGGAGGGTTATACATGATTAACATAGGAGGAATGTGTTGGGGCAAAAGGCTGATACAGGATATGTACTGGGAAGTACATTCTAAGCACCTACTACAAAGGGACAATAGAGCTTTGGTTTGCATAGTTTGCCACCTGGGCAAGTCTGGAGGAGTGCCTTTGCCCAGCGATTGGCACCTATGAGTACCTTCCTGTGAGTACATGACCTCCATGGCGGGACCGATTGGTTTCCAAGTCCTTGGCCAATGAAGCAAATTGGCGGTGGAATGAAGGAAACTAGCAAAGGAATTGATTTTATATTATTTTTAAAGCTAGGTAACTTCCCTGAGCTGTCAAGTCGAAAGGATACATTTATGCATAGTATTTGTAACATTTAACAACTTTAAAGATGTGCCCCCCCCGTAATTTCCGTAAGACGTTTTTATAGCCTACCTTTTAGAATAAAAACCCTCAAGGTAGCTTACAAAACCAGCAGTAAGTGCAAATAGATTTATAAAAATAAGTTGCTAAGTTCAAAATTGTGGGTGGAATAATACTCACATGTTTTGGAATCTGATGCCCTCCACCCTAGTGTGAAAGAAAGAAAAAGAAAGAAAGAGAGAGAAATCTAAGACTTTCTGTCTAAAAGGTGCAGTAAAGGGTCAAGCTGCATGCCTAACAACTGTTTCACTCGCAAAAAGCAGTTCAGGGGGTGTTCTGTGTCGATTGGAACTGGTGTGAGGAGAAGGGGGGGTTAATCCTTTCCTTCCTGAGCTGTATTCCCCCCCCCCAAAAAAAAAAAATCACACTACTATTAGCATCCAAAGATGCTGTATCCAGCAAATAGCACCTTAGAGGCAAATTATGGTGACAGGATGATTTTCAGTGGGAAAATAGCACAGAGACGAAAAAGTTAAATCTGCCTGTCCCTGTGTCTTGATCTCTATCCAGGCAGGGATCCTCTCCCTCCTGCTCCCAGGCACACATTTATTCAATTTATGCCACCCCTTTAAAAGCTGCTTTCCAAGGCAAAAAAGTGGGAGACCATCTGAACCCTGGGTGCTTTTGGTACTGGCAGTCTCTTCTTTCAACACAGGGGTTCCGCCCTGTGGAACACCTTCCCATCAAATGTCAAACAGATAAAACAACAATCTGACTTTCCGAAGACACCTGGAGGCAGCCCTGATCAGGGAAGTTTTTAATGGTTGATGTTTTAGTGTGATTTTAATATTCTATCGGGAGCTACCCAGAGTGGCTGGGGCAGCCCAGTCAGATGGATGCCAAATGTTGTGGTTGCTGTTACAGGCAAAGTCAAGTCATCTGTCTGCCGTTTGGCATTTTAAACATTTAAATAACCCAGCTCGCTGAAGTATGCCTCCAAAATAATGCCCCCATCTAAGTAGTGTACAACTGCTGGTATTTGGGGCAGAGGGAAAACTTTATGTTCCAATGACAACCTGGTTTTTACTTTAAAGAGTAATGCACCCGTTTACGGTTGACAGTTCCCTGGCAAGCAATCGGCAGAGGCATCTGAACCTCGCCACCCTCAGCTTGGCAATTGGAACGTGGTGAGTCTGCCTTAGCCTGCATGTTACAGTCTTTGGTTTCCTTCCTTTGAGCTTTCAGTGGGTGAATTGTAGCTCTTCCTACATCTCCCCCCCCCCCAAGCCACTACCAGCTGCTGAACCGAACAATAAGGTCAAACTATAATAATAATAGGGACGCAGGTGGCGCTGTGGGTTAAACCACAGAGCCTAGGACTTGCCGATCAGAAGACCGGCAGTTCAAATCCCCGCGACGGGGTGAGCTTCTGTTGCTCGGTCCCTGCTCCTGCCAACCTAGCAGTTCGAAAGCATGTCAAAGTGCAAGTAGATAAATAGGTACCGCTCCGGCGGAAAGGTAAACGGCGTTTCCGTGCGCTGCTCTGGTTTGCCAGAAGTAGCTTAGTCATGCTGGCCACATGACCCGGAAGCTGTACGCCGGCTCCCTCAGCCAATAAAGCGAGATGAGCGCCGCAACCCCAGAGTCGGCCACGACTGGACCTAATGGTCAGGGGTCCCTTTACCTTTACCTATAATAATAATAATTTTTTAAAAAATATTTTTTTATTGAACAATTTTAACAAATTATCAATCAATATAACCAATTACATCCCCCCCTTTTATTCCCTCCCATTCCTCCCTCTCCCACCCTCCAGACACTTCCCTCATCTCCCCTCCCTGATTTGTTTGCACATATTATTCTCTGCATGTTATACATGTTATACCTTATCTATCCTATGTTCTACTAATAAATTTGTGAATGTTTATTAAACTATAATAATAATAAATTTTTATTTATACCCCGGACAAAACCGGGCTCAGGGCGGTTAACACCAAATATAAATACAGTAAAAACAAATAAACCCCAAACAGTTGATTAAAATATAAATTAGAATACAGTTTAAAATGCAGCCTCGTTTTAGTGGTATCCTATAGATCAAAGCCATAAGGGGATAAAATGTCAAATTTATATACAAAATCCCATATGAGGGGTTCCATCAAAAAATAAATGGGGGGGGGGGTAGATTGAGTCCAACCCAAAAGCCAGGCGGAACAGCTCCATCTTGTAGGCCCTGCAGAAAGATGTCAAATCAGATAAGAAGATGAGAAGTCAGCACTGGAGCTTGCAGTTAGGAGCCAGCATAGAAATAACAAGCAGCTTAGCAGGGAGGAAAAATATCCTATATTTATGTTCAGTTTTTTGTTTTCAAGAAATTTGACAAGAACAGACACAGAACCATAGGCGCCGACTCCATGGGGCCTGAGGGGGCCCGAGCCCCCTCAAAAATTCGTTTGGGGGGGGCTCTGCCCCCCCAATAATTTAAGAAAATTATTAGTTTCGCGCACTGCTTCCCCGCAAAAGCGGGCGGAGGCGGCGAAGCGGCGGCGAGATCTAGGCTGCCCGGGGAGCCGCGCCGCGGCCGGGCGGGCGGGAGTCCCCTCGGGGGTCGGGGGCTGCCTGCCCTCGCCTCGCTCCTCCGCGGCCTCCGCCCGGGATGCTGCCGCCCGGCCCTCGCCGCGCCGCCGCCTCTCGCACTCCGCCGCCATCGCGGCCCCCGGCGCCCCCCCCGGCGCCCCCCGCTCCTATCTGCTCACAGTGCTGGCGAAACTCCGAGGCGCTCCTCGCTCACGCTGGCGCGGCTGCCCATGGTTCATGTGAGCAATGCATGTCACAAACCAAAAGGGATGACAGCAGCATCCATTAAGGCAAAATCTGAGGAAGACAAAATCCTCAGGCTGCAATCTATAGTAACCTACTCCTTAGAGAGGGGACACATAACTTTTGCACCACTCTGAGGGTTGCATTTGAGGTAAAGCAGCAATAAATTCTGGAACAATAACTACCTGAGAAAAGTTTTAAAGCTTACTCTTTAAAACAGGGGTCAGCAAACTTTTTCAGCAGGGGGCCAGGCCACTGTCCCTCAGACCTTGTGGGGGGGCGGACTATATTGTTTTGGGGGGGAGAAAAAAGAACGAATTCCTATGCCCCACAAATACCCCCGAGATGCATTTTAAATAAACGGACACATTCTACTCATGTAAAAACACACTGATTCCAGGACCAACCGTGAGCCGGATTTAGAAGGCGATTGGGCTGAATCTGCCCCCTGGGCCTTGGTTTGCCTACCCATGCTTTAAAATATCCCACATAAACTCTAAATATATATATATATATATATTTAACAATATCAACAAAATTCCTCTTTTTGGAACTGCCATTTCACCCATTCCCTGAGAAAATTATTTCCATCTTCTGTGGGGCAATCTTTATTGGCAGAAGACAACTCTTCTGTCAGTGCAAGGACCTACAGTTGTGCAACAGGACTTTCTCCCCTACCCTGACTGGTCCCCCTAAAACAGCTCTGGTGGTTCTTTAGGTTCTTTGGAGCAGATCTGGGGAGCATGTAGAGTACTCAAGTGAGGAGAAGTCTTATCACACAAGCATAAATTCTTTTCCAGGCAGGACAGTTACTTAGCGCTACATTGGATGCAAGCTTGTTTTCAGACAGGGCCTGCAGCAAAAGACTTCAGCATGACCTTCATTGGCCATTCCCTAACAATGCCACTTCAGGGGTGCCAAAAGATGTGAGGTGGCCATCCATGAAGATAAGCTCCTTTAGGCTAACCAAGTCAGGGCATTGTCAGTCACCTCTTTGATTTTGAACGACAAGCAACACATCGGCTAATAATATACTGACAATATTTTTATAACACTATTCTGTACTATATCAAAATTCTTTAACAGAAGACATATAATATGTGCATGGAATCACAAACTAATAAGTATCAGATAAATGTTCCATAACCAGGAATGGTAGGTTTGGTAAGTACCTCTTTGATTTTGAGCATGTTTGTAAGCACACTGTGGATTTTACTGAGCATTTTTCAGATCCTTGGTAGCAGTTTATTAGGAGCCGAAGGGGGAAAGCCGAGGCGAGACAACCTCCCGTTGATCATTCGCTTAGAAAACTTCCCGGGGCAGGACCCCGGTATGGGCCCCCAATATTTTTTATAAGTCGGCGCCCCTGCACAGAACTCATGCTGCCTTTTCTATCATGGAACTCAGCCTTGCCCAACCTGCTGACCATTTGATGTTTTAGACTGCCTGTGCTGACTGGGCCGGATGGGGGTTGTAGCCCTAACCATCCCTAATGGGATGTGGTGGCGCTGTGGTCTAAGCCACTGAGCTTCTTGGGCTTGCCGATCAGAAGGTTGGCGGTTCGAATCCCCACAATGGGGTGAGCTCCTCATCCCAGCTCCTGCGAACCTAGCAGTTCAAAAGCATGCCAACGCAAGTAGATAAATAGGTACCACTGTGGCGGGAAGGTAAACAGCGTTTCCATGCACTCTGGTTTCCGTCACAGTGTCCCGTTGCACCGGATGCGGTTTAGCCATGCTGGCCACATGACCCAGAAAAATGGACAAACGCCGGCTCCCTCAGCCTGAAAGCAAGATGAGCGGCGCAACCCCATAGTCACCTTTGACTGGACTTAACCGTCCAGGGGTCCTTTGCCTTTTAGTCCTAAGCAGGATGCCCAGTTAGGGAAGTTGCCCAAGAAGAAAGCAATTTATTACCAGGCGGAATAGGTAACAGCAAGACAAGACTTGGAACAACCCTGCCAGCTGATTCTTGCCCCAGAGGTACATGTGGAGGCCCATATCTGAACCTAATGGGAGACCACCTTCATCCCAGTATGGGCTTCTTGATTTGTGTTTATGAGAGGCTCTTCACTGAAAATCAATCTGCTTAATTTCTTTCCATCTTTCCCCCCCTTGCAACTCTCTCTGACCACTGAAATACCTTCTTCTTCTACTTTGGCGATCACTCGTAGCCGAGTAAGATTGTCTTCCATGAACACGGTTTTAACAGTGAGTCCATGAGTGACTGTGGAGGCCAATTCTGGATCCACACATCCTTCCACAGTGGGGACATAGGTGTCCGGGGTGGGAGTTGATCATGGTGAGGATTTGCCAAGCGTGCCTTCCTCTTAGCACGTTTCTCCCTTTCGTCCTGAGTTCGAGTGTCTTCAAAGCCCATGACACCTTTGGTAAAGGCTGTTCTCCAATTGAGGCGCTCGCAGGCCAGTGTTTCCCAGTTGTCAGTGTTTATACTACATTTTTTAAGATTTGCCTTGAGAGAGTCTTTAAACCTCTTTTGTTGACCACCAGCATTACGCTTTCCATTTTTAAGTTTGGAATGCAGTAGTTGCTTTGGAAGAGTATAATCAGGCATCCGCACAACATGACCTCAACTTTGTTGACTGAGATATACAGTGGTACTTCGGGTTAAGTACTTAATTCGTTCCGGAGGTCCGTTCTTAACCTGAAACTGTTCTTAACCTGAAGCACCACTTTAGCTAATGGGGCCGTCGTGCTGCCGGAGCCCGATTTCTGTTCTCATCCTGAAGCAAAGTTCTTAACCCAAGGTACTATTTCTGGGTTAGCGGAGTGTGTAACCTGAAGCGTATGTAACCCGAGGTACCACTGTACAATGACATGGAAACATGTATAGTGGTACCTTGGGTTAAGTACTTAATTCGTTCTGGAGGTCCGTTCTTAACCTGAAACTGTTCTTAACCTGAAGCACCACTTTAGCTAATGGGGCCTCCTGCTGCCGCCGCGTTGCCGGAACACGATTTCTGTTCTCATCCTGAAGCAAAGTTCTTAAGCTGAAGCACTATTTCTGGGTTAGCGGAGTCTGTAACCTGAAGCGTATGTAACCTGAGGTACCACTGTATTTGTTGCTAGAGAAAGCAATTATTTCAAACCCAGTTCCTCACAAATGAACGTCTAAGATCTTGCAAGCCTCCCCCTGTCCTTTCTCTCCCCTTTCCTTCCTGCTGCCCCTTTCTTTGCTGGTCAGCGTAGCTCCACGTGTATCTCCACATGCACGTGCTAGCAGCAGCCTTTGCTGGGAAACAGCAAAGATCAAGAGCACCAATGCCCCCAGTAGATGCAGAGCCAGTCCACGCCTTCGACAATAAATACTGAAAAGTGTGAAATGAGATTTTTTTAAAATAAAAAAATCCAGCTGCTTTTTATTTGTTGGATATAATAGTCTATTTTGGGCTTCTTGGGCATTTAGCCTGCCATTTAAAACCTAGAACAATTAGTCATTTATAAATGGCTGTAGCACATCTGCAACGTTATAGCCATCGCCATGGCAACAGCCTGCAGAAGCCGAGGAGAGGAAGTGCAAAGAGGAAAATGAGAGTCCTGACGCTTTTGAGCATCCCCAGAATGGGCTAGTAGATTGCGAGGCTGACACACCCGCAAGAGTAGGCACATCCTCTGTTTGATAGTCATTTAGCCCGTTGAGTTCCAAACTGCTCTGCAGTCCTTTGCTTATTTACCCGGAGAGTGTCCCTGCTTGAAATTCGCTCTCACTTTGCAGCTGGAGAAGAGAGGATGAGAGCAGCTACTCCGTTAAGGCCACAAGGAATCTCTGTTCCTGCAACAGATCCAAGGATACGTGAGACCATGACTCCTAGCCCTACCCTAACCTTAGCGCAGGTTCACCTGGGGCTCTGAATGCAGCCTAGGTGCAAACATATGAATGAAGGCTGGGGCAGGGGCCAGCAGGCAGAATCCTGCTTCCAAGAGTTCGTGCCCACACATACATTGTTGTTGTCGTTTAGTCGTTTAGTCGTGTCCAACTCTTCGTGACCCCATGGACCAGAGCACGCCAGGCACTCCTGTCTTCCACTGCCTCCCGCAGTTTGGTCAAACTCATGCTGGTAGCTTCGAGAACACTGTCCAACCATCTCGTCCTCTGTCGTCCCCTTCTCCTTGTGCCCTCCATCTTTCCCAACATCAGGGTCTTTTCCAGGGAGTCTTCTCTTCTCATGAGGTGGCCAAAGTATTGGAGCCTCAGCTTCACGATCTGTCCTTCCAGTGAGCACTCAGGGATGATTTCCTTCAGAATGGATAGGTTTGATCTTCTTGCAGTCCATGGGATTCTCAAGAGTCTCCTCCAGCACCATAATTCAAAAGCATCAATTCTTCGGCGATCAGCCTTCTTTATGGTCCAGCTCTCACTTCCATACATCATTACTGGGAAAACCATGGATTTAACTATACGGACCTTTGTATATGAGTGGAATTAAAAGCTGCAGCAAGCATAGTGGGAACCTGAATCAAAAACCCAGGATCAGCTCAAGGGAATGTCACTGCTCTGAACCACCTGTCTTAGAGTGCCTCTTGGCCGTCGTGTAAAAATTGGGATTTGGCTTTTGCTGCCCAACTCCCCATGGGGCTCTGAGTCTGCTAAGTCCATGACCGGTCAGAGAAGAATGGATGGAGGCAGGATCCGGCGGAAAGCAAGGCAGATCTTTATTTTTTTGTTGCAGCAGAGTTCCCTCCCCTCCTTGCAAGGAGGGAGAGACCCCGAACAAAAGTGTGCAGGAACATTTAAAGACTTTGGACATTGCCCAACCCCCTTAGCCAAGGTAAGGTAAAGGGACCCCTGACCGTTAGGTCCAGTCATGTCCGACTCTGGGGTTGTGGCGCTCATCTCGCTTTATTGGCCGAGGGAGCCGGCGTACAGCTTCTGGGTCATGTGGCCAGCATGACTAAGCCGCTTCCTGCGAGCCAGAGCAGCGCATGGAAATGCCGTTTACCTTCCTGCCGGAGCGGTACCTAGTTATCTACTTGCACTTTGACGTGCTTTCGAACTGCTAGGTTGGCAGGAGCAGGGACCAAGCAACGGGAGCTCACCCCATCGCTGGGATTCGAACTGTCGACCTTCTGATCAGCAAGTCCTAGGCTCTGTGGTTTAACCCACAGCCATAGGCGCCGACTCCATGGGGCCTGAGGGGGCCCGAGCCCCCTCAAAAATTTTATTGGGGGGGCTCTGCCCCCCCAATAATTTAACAAAAATAATTAGTTATATTCAGTGGCGCCCGGCAGAGCAGCCCTCTCGGCCACGGCAGCCCGGCTCTCCCAGCCCCCGGGGGCCGCCCTCCTCCCTCGCCCACCCGCAGCGTTCCCGCCCGGGGAGGCGGCGCCCCCAGGAGAGGCGGCGGCGGCGGCAGCAGCAGCAGCAGCAGCCGCGCGCGGCCCGGGCTCCCCTCGCCGGCCGCGGGAGCCAAGGCGTGCGACGAGGGCAGCCAAGGAAAGGAGCGCGCGGCCCCGTCCCGCCCTCGCCACTCACCCTTCTGCAGCGGCCCCGCCCGGCGGGGAACTTAGAAAACTTCCCGGGGCAGGACCCCGGTATGGGCCCCCCCAATATTTTTTATAAGTCGGCGCCCCTGCCCACAGCGCCACCCGTGTCCTCCCTTAGCCAAAGACCACCCCAAAATCATCATACATACATCATTGGAGGCAGGTCTGCAGCAGAAATCCTGTCTGTTAGGATACCTGATCATGGTCGCTGATTCCATTACCTGGGCAGCCTGGCCATTCTTTGGTGATGGTTAATGCTTTAGTTCCTGAATCCAGGTCACAGGCTCACCCTATTCATACACAAATATGCCCTTAAAACAGGATTTGTAAGCAAAAATACAATGGGAAGGCAGAGGGATATTTGAGGTCATTGGGAGAGTCAAAATGGCTTCAGGATTGCTCTCCTGTACAATTTCAGACACATGGTTTCTATATTTAGATCTGTGTACATTTTTGAATATTTATTATATATTTGAGACCTTAAAATTCTTTTAACAGCCATTCCCAGCTAGCCTCACCATCTCTGCCCAGTGCTAAGATTCCCAGTGCTAAGTAAAGTCAGCTCACTTTTGAGTCTGAAAGGAGCAAAGGCAAGGCTTTTTCTAAAATAAGGAGCAAGTAAAGCGAATCGCACAAGATACATCCGAGGGGACCATGTGCTAGAAAAGAATTCACCAGATGGTGAGCGTCTGAAAAGGGGTTAAGTTATCACCTGAGGGAGGCCACTGGGGATGAGTGTTCTGTGCTCCACAAATAAAACAGGCCTCCTTCTTCACACAGTTGCCTTCCACTGAACCCCCACCACCACCACCACCGCTGCCTTACTTGGCAAATTTGCCAAGTTGCAAACACGTTGGAAAGGGCTCAAATCTCCCCTCAACACATTAAGAAAAGCCTTTGGGTTGGTCTGTACAGGGACGCGGGTGGTGCTGTGGGTTAAACCACAGAGCCTAGGACTTGCCGATCAGAAGTTCGGCGGTTCGAATCCCCGCGACAGGGTGAGCTCCCGTTGCTCGGTCCCTGCTCCTGCCAACCTAGCAGTTCGAAAGCACGTCAAAGTGCAAGTAGATAAATAGGAACCACTCCGGCGGGAAGGTAAATGGCGTTTCCGTGCGCTGCTCTGGTTCACCAGAAGCGGCTTAGTCATGCTGGCCACATGACCCGGAAGCTGTACGCCGGCTCCCTCGGCCAATAAAGCGAGATGAGCGCCGCAACCCCAGAGTTGGCCACAACTGGACCTAATGGTCGGGGGTCCCTTTACCTTTACCTTTACCTGGTCTGTAGAAGAACCAATAGAGTCAATCCTGGCAGTATTACAACAGATAATATTTTTTTTTGGTGAGGTAGCAGGTCTTAAGATTCATAAAGATAAAACCAAACTCTCGGTTAAAAATATGAATGACGAGAGTAAGAACAAATCAGAAGATGTATCTGGATTAAAGATTGAAAGAAAGGTTCAGTATTTAGGTGTATGGGTAAAAACAAACAATATAAATTTGTATAAAGATAATTATTTAAAAGCCTGGGAAGATATTAAAAGAAATTTGCAAATTTGGAACAGAACGAATCTTTAACTATTAGGCAAAGTGTCAACTATAAACATGAATGTATTATCTAGAATGTTATTTCTGTTTCAATTGATTCCGGTGATTGGCAAGACAGATTGTTTCAACGCATGGCAAAAAGATACTTCTAAATATATTTGGCAAGGGGAAAAAACCAAGAATAAAATACAAAATATTGATAGATGCAAAAGAGAAAGAAGGTTTTTCCCTCCCAGATATGAGACCATACTACGAAGCATCTTGTCTTTGTTGGCTGAAGGAATGGATGGCATTAGAGAATTCACATATTCTAGACTTAGGAGGTCATGGTAATATTTTCGGTTGGCATGCTTATTTATGGTATGAAAAGGTGAAAGTACACCAAGGATTTGCAAATCATATAATTAGGAAAAAAATTGTATAGATTACGGGATGAACACAAAAATCTATTAGAGGTAAAAACAGCACTTTGGCTCTCACCGTTGGAAGCTATAGCGGTAAAGATGTTGGCTGTGAGATTTCTCTTTCTTTGGCAATGTGTTCACAGTTCTTCCTTTTCTAAGGTTGAAACTGGTTAGAATAGAAATGTCATCCCATCTGGCCCTCACTGAGGCTGAATAGTCTTTGTTTAAAATGGGAGAGGGAAGCAGCTCATCCTTTCTGTCTCTAAATGGGATGTCTCCCACATCCTGCATCTGGCTTAAGCAAATAACATAATGCTAAGTGAAGATTTAGTTAAGCTGCCTTATATTCATTTTGCTTTGCTTTCTGTCATTCCACAGTATTTTAAAAAGTTGATACGCGTTATTTAAATTCCTTTTCATTCATTCGTTTTCCTGAGCTTCTCTGCGCGTCTCCTGTCATTCATTCCCTAACTCACTTCAGGCATTTATGAATCATTCCTCCCCAACACAGAGTAGCAAACAAAATTCATAGAACGTTAATGTGTAAAATAATAAACACTAATAAATATGAAAAAATAATAATTTCAAAATCCGACCAGTGTAAAATCAAGCTAGCCGCAGAAAATAAGAAGCATGGAAACAGAGCACCCCCAAGGAAAGGCAAAACTTCAGAAGTGAGTACATGACAGGACAGTGCAGTTCAAAATGCCTGCAAAGTGGGGGCTAATGGGTCTCTGGAGAGAGAAAGGGTCAGAACAACCGAAAAGTGCTTGTTCTGTGTCCCAGCCAGCCTCGCTTCTGGTGATTAGTGGGACCCAAAGCAGAGCCTCCTCAGCGGGTGGGCAGCAGGTTAAGTGGGGAAAGAGTGTCTTAATCTCCATTTTACAAGAATTTGCCTTGTGGAGAATGCAGATGAAGCTGTCAGGGTGGCCTGTGACTCTGTGATAGATGATGACAAGCCTAGCCATGAGCGCCGGACTCAGAAGACATTGCTGGGCTCGGAAGATGTGAAACTCCCGGTGCCCAAAGTAGCTGCGCCAATCCATCTTGAACCTGACCTCCACATGCCTCTCCTTGCTTCTAGCGTGCATAACACTGACCGACCTGACTTTGGGGTGTGCTGTGTGCTGCATTGCAGAGTGACCGTGGCTGTGAACTCCTCCTGTTCAATTCTGCTGCTCAACAGGGGTTACAGAATGACCGCTCACCACATTAAATGGGGGGGCGCCCTTTGCGTTGTCGCGCGCAGCCCCCTCGACCCTATGCGGCACCATTAGCACAGGCTTGGCTTCGCCTTCCCCAGGTGGGATACCTGGAGGTCTCCGCCTGCCTCAGCCAGTTGCCCAATCCCTCCTGGGGAGGCGTTGCCAAGGTGATCAGGCCAGGTAGGGGGAGGGACCACCTGCCCACACAATAGGGAGAGGATCTTACCTGGGAACCGTCAGTTGGCTCCAGAGCTTCTTCCACCCTACCCACCCTCAGTTAAGACTTCTTTTGCAGGTTAACCTTTTCTCCACAGGTACGCGGGCGCTGCTACGTCAAGGTCACTGTTGAAGGGCCGGAAAGGAATTCTCCTGCATTGGCAGGTTTGCTTTTCCCATAGCAAAACAGCACAACTTTGGTGGTACCAGGCCTTGGGTGGAATCCTTTAGTCTATCTTCCCTAAATGGGGGTGGGCGTGTAGCGGTGACCCATGCCCCCCCTTCTCTTTGCGGCGGCGGCACCAGGGTTCCCCGTTAAAGCGGTTGTTTTGAGGGGAGACTTTGGCCGTACGCCAAGAGGTTGTCATTGCTCTCCCCTGTGACGGCGGCGTAAATGGGGGCAGGCTGTCTCTGCTTGAACATATGTTCTCCAGAGCCAGCCCATCCCCCCACACACTCTGATAACCCTGATGTTCCCCAGATCCCCAGCGGGGGACTGGGAAGGATATACGCCCAATGCCTGAGCCAAGGTCTACCCACATCTGAAACATAATAAAGTTTTGGCCAAATTTAATCCCATAGCACATTGTCTTGAGTCATTAGTCCACACGGGGCCGCCCGGGGTTTGGGTGACTCCGCCTGTCCACACAATATGGTTTCGGTGGTGGTTGGTGTCAGCCAGGAGGTGGAACTAGTGGTCAACAGAAGAGGTTTAAAGACTGTCTCAAGGCAAATTTTAAAAAATGCAGTATAAACACCAACAATTGGGAAACACTGGCCTGCGAGCGCTCCAGTTGGAGAACAGCCTTTACCAAAGGTGTCATGGACTTTGAAGATGCTCAAACTCAGGACGAAAGGGAGAAATGTGCTAAGAAGAAGGCACGCTTGGCAAATTGACACCGTGATCATCTCCCGCCCAGAAACCTATGTCCCCACTGTGGATCCAGAATTGGCCTCCACAGTCACTTATGGACTCATTCCTAAAACCGTGTTTATGGAAGACAATCTTACTTGGCCACGAGTGATCGCAAAAGAAGAAGAAGAAGAAGAAGAAGAAGAAGAAGAAGAAGAGGAGGAGGAGGAGGAGGAAGAAGAAGAAGAAGAAGAAGAAACTAGTGAAGCACAGGATCTATTACAAAACCTCACAGTTGTTATTCTAGTATTTATTTACTGCACCAGTTCCTAAATTTGGAGCAGATTTACACCAAGACCAAGCGAAACATTGAAGGTGGTGAGGAGAGTACTAAATCAATATAAATAATGGGAAAGGTAAGGAATGGGATAGGAGGCTGTATTTAGATTAATGTGCAGCCTTGTAGGTAATTATACCTTCTAGCTGTTGTGCATCTTTAGGAAATGCGTGCCAGGAAACAAAGTTTTTCCATTAAAGTTCAAGTGACTGCACTTATTCGGAGTCAATAGGCAAAAAATATAGGCCCATCAAAATGAACACGAAAGCAGCACACTGGCCGTGAGACGAAGGCCTGATTCATTGATGTCATCTTGTGGAAATTTTTGTTTCTGGCTTGACCCCTGTACCTACTTAACTAGGACTTACTTCTGAGTATAGGATTGCACTTAGAGTCCATGCTCACTTAAAAAAAATAAAAATGGCAACATTATCAAAATGCATTTAAATTATCAAAATCTAACAAAACAGAAACACACACACAATATATATAGCACTGATCCATTTGGATAAGTGGATAAGCACATCTAAAGATAGTGACCTATTTCCTTTATTATTTCAACCTTTATTGATGCAGTTGAACATATTTCTAAGGAAATTAACAGCCCAGCCCTATACGTGTCTCCTCAGAAGGAAGTCTCATTGAGTTCAATAGGGCTTGCTCCCAGGTAAGTGAGTAAGAGATTGCCACATTCTTTGATGGTTTGTAAGTGAACACTGTGGCATTAAACCACAGAGCCTAGGACTTGCCGATCAGAAGGTCGGCGGTTCGAATCCCTGCGACAGGGTGAGCTCCCGTTGCCCGGTCCCTGTTCCTGCCAACCCAGCAGTTCGAAAGCACGTCAAAGTGCAAGTAGATAAATAGGTACTGCTCCAGTGGGAAGCTAAACAGCGTTTCCGTGTGCTGCTCTGGTTCGCCAGAAGCGGCTTAGTCATGCTGGCCACATGACCCGGAAGCTGTACGCCGGCTCCCTCGGCCAATAAAGCGAGATGAGCGCCGCAACCCCAGAGTCAGTCACGACTGGACCTAATGGTCAGGGGTCCCTTTACCTTTTACCTTTAAGTGAACATAAATAGCACAAATGTGTTTTTGTTATTGTTTTTGCATATTTGAGTATTAGTGTTTTCCTCAACTCTGCCTCCCTCCCCACTTGCCCGGTTGTTGTTAGAATATATAGAACTACCCAGTATGACAAATAGATTAATAAATAAAGATGACAAGAGGCTGGAAGAGGATTGGACATTACACACAGATTATTTGTGTTTGTTGCAGGGGAACCTGTGCAGACTGGGACTCTTCAGGATCAAGCCCCAGACTGTTGGGAAACTGTGTACGTGCAGCTACTCACACAGAGTCAATTAAGGTTTGGCAGACAGCCAGAAGGCAATCTGAAGGAGTAAGTCTGCCTGGTGATAACAGAGACATGGAGACTGCTCCCTGATTGGTCAAGCTCTCTCAAAGGAGTGATATAGCCTACTAACTGGTACTTCAGTGTTTGAGTTCAGAGTTCTGTGTCAGTGTGGGTGTTGAGAGTCGTGTCAGAGAGAGCTAGCAAAAGATCCGTGTTCTGTTCCTGTAAATAGTCCTCTGTATATAATAAACACCTAACTACAAGTTCCTGGTTCCTGCTTCGTCTATCCTGTCTGCAGCCAAGTTGCCAATTGCTTCCGTGGATTCTGCGTTGACTCTGCTAGGTCTGACTAAGGTCCTGCAACTAGTCAGAAAGTTGCGAAACACCAAATTGGTTTTGCCAATACAGACTTGGTTCAGATGATGCCTGAGGCAAAGGATCCAGTGCAGACTGAGTCTCCTCTGGTTCTGAGTCCGAGCCTGAGTCCCAGGCCATCACAGTACAGGGGGAAAACCACAAAGAGCCCTATGTGTCCACTGTGGTTTAACAGCATCTTTTTCTGCGATGTTTGAAAAGGATTCACATCGCTCAGGAAGGATATGGCGAGTGCTTCTTACCACATGTTTCCAGACACTTCAAACCCTCCAGAAAAGACAGCCAACCCACCGCGGCAGCCTGGCAATTGAGCTTTTACCGTGACAGGCAAAGCGACGCTTTGATGGTCACAGGAATACCCAGTCCAGGAGGTGATTTGTTTCCCACATACCCTGTGGAAAGGAGAATTAAACAATGAAAAATTGATTTTCCAATTACTATCAATTATCTTTCTCACTAGAATATTAAATTACTCCGAGGCCTTGGGGACCGATGTGGAATTCAGACGGATCCCCACTTTATAGGGGCAGACAATTAATTCAGAAATTCATTATGGCCCTTGTAGTAAATGAGAGTGCATGAAACCAGTAAACATCTTTAATTAGGGGACCTGTGCTTGCTCTCAGGAGCTTCGGATACTCAAGGCACTGTTGACACTGGGTGGGCTTTCATGCCGAATAGCCTGACAAATTTAATTACTTCTTTATTACTTGGGGAAATTGACAGGAAACCAGAATGATGCAGGATGCTCCACAATGAATAGTTGATTTGCTCTCCCTTCCTCAGCTAGCTGGGGACACTGCCACTTTTTTAAAAAAACCTTTTTACTGCCACTTGCACCAAGTACACAGGCATATTCAGAATGCTCATAGTTATAAAGAACAAAAGCAGAATTTCCTGAATGCCTAGATTCAGGCTTGAAGCAAGTACAGTACTGTGTTGGTGAGGGGGGCCCAGCAGACATTTTAAATCACAAAACATGCTGCAAAGTAAAGCGTGGAAATATGGGCTGTTAGAACTCAATAGGAGTATAACATCTAGATCAAGGGAAGTAATAGTGCCACTGTATTCTGCTCTGGTCAGACCTCACCTGGAGTACTGTGTCCAGTTCTGGGCACCACAGTTCAAGAAGGACACTGAGAAACTGGAACGTGTCCAGAGGAGGGCAACCAAAATGGTCAAAGGCCTGGAAACGATGCCTTATGAGGAACGGCTAAGGGAGCTGGGCATGTTTAGCCTGGAGAAGAGGAGGTTAAGGGGTGATATGATAGCCATGTTCAAATATATAAAAGGATGTCATATAGAGGAGGGAGAAAGGTTGTTTTCTGCTGCTCCAGAGGAGCGGACACGGAGCAATGGATCCAAACTGCAGGAAAGAAGATTCCACCTAAACATTAGGAAGAACTTCCTGACAGTAAGAGCTGTTCGACAGTGGAATTTGCTGCCAAGGAGTGTGGTGGAGTCTCCTTCTTTGGAGGTCTTCAAGTAGAGGCTTGACAACCATATGTCAGGAGTGCTCTGATGGTGTGTCCTGCTTGGCAGGGGGTTGGACTCGATGGCCCTTGTGGTCTCTTCCAACTCTATGATTCTAACTTTAATATATCCCCTTCTAAGTTTTTGGTTTGTTTTATTTTTTTACAAAACTTCCTTTAGCATAGAAAGATGCCACATGTTTGGTAAGTTAAAGATGATTTACTTACAAACGCTTCAAAGGTCAGATTCATGTGTTTCTCCATACAGCAACAACAACAACAAAAAAGACAAGCAGTACAACTTTGGTTCAAAATTGGTGTTTCTAGACTATTTGTATAGAAACACGGAGATGGCTTGTTAAAGCCACACAGTCTAAACTTGGAGCATCCAGCTTAGA
The DNA here is from genome assembly GCA_034642415.1 of Podarcis siculus. Classification (NCBI taxonomy): domain Eukaryota; kingdom Metazoa; phylum Chordata; class Lepidosauria; order Squamata; family Lacertidae; genus Podarcis; species Podarcis siculus. The sequence goes on from JAXCMG010000113.1 coordinate 1,520,116, forward strand.
CATCCTTACTGGTCAATTCACATGGTGGAAAAAGAGACAACAAGGAGTTTGGTAGTCCTTCCTTGCAAGGAGAGGGGTTGTGACCTAGCTAATCCTGGCAGACAGCTTTATCTATGGTAAAGTTACTTATAAACAAAGGCACAAATGCATGCGTTGGTGGTGGTGCCTGCACAATTCAAAACGATATCAAATACCGTATTTTTCCGTGTGTAAGATGAGGTTTTTAAAAATTTAAATAGCATGTTAAATTTTGGGGATCGTTTTATACACGCGGGTGGCGCTGTGGTCTAAACCACAGAGCCTAGGGCTTGCCGAACAGAAGGTCGGCGGTTCAAATACCCACAATGGGGTGAGCGCCCGTTGTTTGGTCCCAGCTCCTGCCAACCTAGCAGTTCGAAAGCACGTCAAAGTGCCTTACCTGCGGGAAAGTACACTGCATTTCCGTGCGCTGCTCTGGTTCGCCAGAAACGGCTTAGTGATGCTGGCCACATGACCTGGAAGCTGTACGCCGGCTCCCTTGGCTAATAAAGCAAGATGAGCGCCGCAACCCCAGAGTCGGCCACAACTGGACCTAATGGTCAGGGGTCCCTTTACCTTTACCTTTAGCTAAAACTATTAAGAGCCTGAGGGGACGCGGGTGGCGCTGTGGGTAAAAGCCTCAGCTCCTAGGGCTTGCCGATCAAAAGGTCGGCGGTTCGAATCACCGCGGCGGGGTGCGCTCCCGTTGCTCGGTCCCAGCGCCTGCCAACCTAGCAGTTCGAAAGCACCCCCGGGTGCAAGTAGATAAATAGGGACCGCTTTCTAGCGGGAAGGTAAACGGCGTTTCCGTGTGCGGCTCTGGCTCGCCAGAGCAGCGATGTCACGCTGGCCACGTGACCCGGAAGTGTCTCCGGACAGCGCTGGCCCCCGGCCTCTTGAGTGAGATGGGCGCACCAACCCCAGAGTCTGTCAAGACTGGCCCGTACGGGCAGGGGTACCTTTACCTTTACCTTTATTAAGAGCCTGAGTTACCATAAACACCATTAAAGCTGCTACTTGCGTATTTGTATGACTATATGTATATAATTTATAATTCATAATTTTCAGGTTTATACATTTCAATAATTTTACAGTAATTTTAAGATTTCAGAACATGACTTCCTTCCCCCTCTTTCTGCGCTTCCTTAAATTTATTTAAAATATTTCCTGCATATCCAAATGAACTTAATTTGTTCATTTATTCATCTACTTTATATTTGCATGACTTGATACCTCAACAGAAAAAAGTACTAGTATTAGATTTAATCATGATTGTAAAAGTGATTCCATAAACAGAAGAAAATCTAGGATTCACAAATTCAAGAAATTTAATTATGACATTTTGAAAGCTGATGATGATGATACATCATAAAATCAAACCAAACAACCATTTGCTAAATAGAAAACAATTTCTAATCATAATTTATGGCAAAATGTAAGGGAACCCATTAACAATATCTAACATTCTAATCTTAAAAGTGCAGCTGACCCAAGTCCTGTACACAGCCAAGACCTAATATCTTGCGATCTCACAGCAGAGGACATAACTGTGTAAAGGAAAACTTTTGGCTTGTTAAACTTTCAAGATGAGCATGTTTAGGGTGGAAGACCCTAACAAAAAATAAATTTAAATCAGGGCTCCTTAGCTGCCAGATATATCACTTCAAATGTTGCCCCATATTTGAACATAGCTGTAGAAAAATATCAATTTACCCATAAGGCCATGGGAGAACACAGCAAGGTGTGAGTGTGTCTGCATGTTACGAGGTCCTAACATTTCTGGGCGTGAGGACAAGCCCTGCCTTATCTATTGTGGTAACCATACATTCTTGGGCTCCATGATCACTGCAGATGGTGACAGCAGCCACAAAGTTAAAAGACTCCTGCTTCTTGGGAGAAAAGCAATGATAAACCTAGACAGGATCTTAAAAAGTAGAGACATCACCTTGCTGACAAAGGTCCGTATAGTAAAAGCTATGGTTTTCCCAGTAGTGATGTATGGAAGTGAAAGCTGGACCATAAAGAAAGCTGATCACCGAAGAATTGATGCTTTTGAATTATGGTGCTGGAGGAGACTCTTGAAAGTCCCATGGACTGCAAGAAGATCAAACCTCTCCATTCTGAAGGAAATCAGCCCTGAGTGCTCACTGGAAGGACAGATCCTGAAGCTGAGGCTCCAATACTTTGGCCACCTCATGAGAAGAGAAGACTCCCTGGAAAAGACCCTGATGTTGGGGAAGATGGAGGGCACAAGGAGAAGGGGACGACAGAGGACAAGATGGTTGGATAGTGTTCTTGAAGCTACCAGCATGAGTTTGACCAAACTTCGGGAGGCAATGGAAGACAGAAGTGCCTGGCGTGCTCTGGTCCATGGGCTCACGAAGAGTCGGACATGACTAAACGACTAAACAACAACAACAACAACAACAAACCATACATTTGTCCCTATTGAAATTCAAAACTAGAAGAATGTACTGGTATTTCAGTAGAGACAAAATGTAAGGTTCTATACTTAAGCAGGAATAACTAGCTGCATCAATATAAGACAGATGAGACCTGGCTTGCCAGAAGAGAGAGAGAGAGTGTGTGATTTAGAGGTCTTAGTAGATCACAAGCCTAACATGAGTCAACAGTGTGATGCAGCAGCAAAAAAAGCTAATTCTATTCTAGGCTGCATCAACAAAAGTATAGTGTCCAGGTCAATGGAAGTAACAGTACCATTCTATTCTGCCATGGTCAGACCACATCTGGAATCCTGTGTCCAGTTCCACAATTTAAGAAGGATGTTGACAAGCTGGAACATGTGCAGAGGAGGGCAACCAAGATGATCAAGGGTCTGGAAACTAAGTCTTATGAGGAACGCTTGAAGGAGCTGTGTATGTTTAGCCTGGAAAAGAGGAGATCTGATAGCCGTCTTCACATATCGAAAGGGTTGCCACATGGAAGATGGAGAAAGTTTATTTTCTCCTTCTCTGGAGGGTAGGTTCCAAACCAATGAATTCAAGTAGTGAGAAAGGAGATTCTGAATAAAGATTGGGGAAAACTTTCTGATAGTAAAAGCTGTTTGGCAATGGAATGGACTCCTCTGGGAGATGGCAGACCAGGCTTCCTCAACCCCGGCCCTCCAGATGTTTTTGGCCTACAACTCCCATGATCCCTAGCTAGCAGGACCAGTGGTGAGAGATGATGGGAACTGTAGTCTCAGAAGATTTGGAGGGCCGAGGTTGAGGAAGCCTGTGGTGGACTCTCCTTCCTTGGAGGTTTTCAAGCAGCAGTTGGATGGTCATATGTCATGGTTGCTTTAGTTGAGATTCCTGCATTGCAGGGGGTTGGACTAGATGACCCTGGGGTCCCTTCCAGCTGCACCATTATATTATTCTATGATTCTATGAATGCAGTGGAGGACTAGAGATAGAAAGTGAGCTGAAGCAGAAAGTGACCCAGTGAGCATGTCAATAGAGGACTAATAAATCTCCATGTAGTTGCCATGGAGATGCTCTATAAAGGGAAGGAAGGTTCATGATAATCTCTGTAGCATGTAGCGTAGAAACATTTGCAACCCTCTTAGCCTTGACTCCCAGGAGGCAGTCAGAAGCCTGTGGGCACATGCCCTTCCCCTGGGATAATAATACTTGAACTCACAGAATCTTGCTATTTTTAAAAAGCTACTCTAAGTATCTTTATGCCCCCCTTCAATCATCACCATAGACAGGTTACAAGAAATAACTTAAATGTAAGTATGAAAGAAAGCCCATAATAATTTCTAGATCATAAATTCACACAAGCAGCGTAAACACAGTAAGATTGGGAAAATTAAAAAGTGTTCGCCTGAAACCCAAAACACAATAAAATAGGCGCTAGGCGAATCTCTCTGGAGAGACTAATTCCACAACTAGGATATTAACAAGAGCTCTTTCTCTGGTAGCCTCAACAGGGAACCCACAGAAGGCTCTCTAACTTAAACAATATGAAGACAGGTATCTTGACAAGTGTTAGGAAAGCTTGTCGCTTGGGTGAATTAGATTGAAACAATCTCTTACAGTTTCTGGAGTTCAAAGGCTTTATTCATGAAGGAACTATGTACAGGGATGAGTGGGAATAAGAGAGAGTAAGCAGCAGACATCTTGTCTCAACATGTTGGGGGAGAGAGAGAAACAAAAATGGCTCAACTTTTAGAGGTGGAATTAACTCAGACAGATAGGCTACAAGCAAGTGCTCTCATGTGGTTTGAAGTTACATATGCATTGGTAGACGCTCAAGAGAAGGAAATGGATTTGCTTTTCTACAACAGCAAGGATCCAACTCCTAAGCTGTGGAGAGCCCTAAAAGTCACAAACAGCACTTGGTTGGGTCTGGAAATGGACTGGAAGGTCCAGTTGCAGACGACTCTGGGGTTGCGGTGCTCATCTCGCTTTACTGGCCGGAGTCTGTAACCTGAAGCGTCTGTAACCCGAGGTACCACTGTATTTGCTATGATATGCATAAGTTCTCTGATTTATTCTGGGAGGAGGAGAATGAAACGATAGCACACTGTTGCATCTAGTTTTGCTCGAGAGAAAATGGCCAGTGACAATTTGACCCCTGGAAGTTGGCACATATACCGTATTTTTCGCTCTATAAGACGCACCTGACCATAAGACACACCTATAAGACCATAAGACACGCAGCGCTCCCTCTCACTGTTCTGGCTTCTGGGATAGCTGCACAGCTTGCATTCGTTCCATAAGATGCACACACATCTCCCCTTACTTTTTAGGAGGGAAAAGGTGCGTCTTATAGAGCGAAAAATATGGTAATTCTTTGGCACCCAGAGGGAAAAAGGAAGGAAGGAAGGAAGAAAAAAGGAAGGAAGGAAGGAAGGAAGGAAGGAAGGAAGGAAGGAAGGAAGGAAGGAAGGAAGGAAGGAAGGAAGGAAAGAAAGAAAGAAAGAAAGAAAGAAAGAAAGAAAGAAAGAAAGAA